>CM038216.1:150186967-150669908 GCA_021442155.1 Cymbidium sinense
ACCAAATTGGATCCTAATGTGTCAAATTAGATTTGAAATCAATTGATTTTGGTTAAGGTTTAGTTTATGATCAATTATTTTGAGTTTGATAAAATGGTTTAGTATATGGTTTGATTGGGCTTAGGGTAAATGGACCCTACTCATCCTAAGCTGAAGTCTAACCCTAGGGTTGAACCATAAGAGTCTTTAGGCTTAAGAATAATATACTCTTAACCACTAGAAGTGCCTTATGTATAGAAATACCTTAGTGCCTAGGTGAATTCTAGGTCTAAGGAAGAAATGGTCAACCTCACTCTAAAAGTAAGGTCAATAAATCAGAAAACATCATCACAAAGGAGGCAGTAAGACATCCCATTACCAAAAGATATATATATATATATATATATATATATATACTATATATATATATATATATATATATATATATATATATATATATATATATATATATATATATATATATATATATATACACACCAATAATAAGCTCTGATCTAACAATCATTATGGTGAAGACATCAATACACGCTCCAACTTGAACATTTTAGAATATTATTAGATGTGTTTGTTAGGTCTATTGGAGTTAATCACATGACCATTTATTATGAGTTAATAGGAAACATGGTCTCTTGATTGCGAATGTTTTTCCATTTGATATACTATATAATTCAAGAGGTATCTAATTTCAGGAATCACACTTACATAAGCATATTTAAGTTTTTAAAGGTCCTAAATGCGAAGGGTTATTACCTGGGATATTGCCAAACCTATAATTATTTTAAACTCTTTTTAGAAGAAATAAAATTTTATCACATTTGGAATATTGTGATAGCAATTACTATAGTATAACTATAATATTATGGGACTCGACCTGTCAAACTTTAAAGATTTGTGCTTTTATTAGATTTTACTTTTTTTTTTTGCATGGTGAGGCAATAAGAGAGTAGTGCAGTCTTAACTTCTTTTCTATGTGTTCTCTATAATTTTGAAATAACTCCCATTGGCTTTCTTCCTTCCTAGTTGAGCTCTACATCTAAAAAGAGATGTCAATTGTTAGTGATATGAAAGCCATTATGAAGGACTTCTACACCATCAACTTCGACTCATCACAAATGAGTCACTTAGTGGAGAAGTACAAGGTTCTCATAGAGTTGAAAACTCACTTGCCATTGAAGGGCTAGAGGCCAAATATCTCAATTTTTCCATACAGGTGTGTTTGTTTGAGATATAGTTTCAAATGGGTCTAGAATTACCATTCTCCACAATTTTTTGTGAACTTCCCTCAAACTTCACCTTCTCTCTGCTTATATAGTCCCAAGCTCTTACACAATTATTCATGGAGTGAAGGAAATGTTCAAGAATAATGAAATAAGGTGAGAGTTCCCCAATTTTATACTTGGTTCTTTCTGGATATATTGGTGGCTTTCTATTTTTTTAGCACTTGTTAGGGTATACTTAGCATTGAGGGTTTGCTATCGTCACACCATGAGTGGAAGAATAGGTACTTATTAATGAAATATGAGAAATAAGGATTTCTTACAATCATAGAGTGAGCTTTGTTGGAGAATCTTGGTTTGAATGCAACCACAGAGGCTTTGAAAGAATAAACATGAGTAGGCATTCCTGCTATGATGATCCTTAATAAGAATTGACACATGAGATTGGCACTTATTGGTGGAAGAAAGGCCCCTCTTCTTTGTGGTGTAAAAAGTTTGAGTGGGTCATTGAGGCTAATGGGGAGTGTGTAAATAGTGTGTTATTTGATTCTTTGAAGAAAACTATAGTTCCTAATAAGTCTAGGAAGAAAAAATTGAGGTTGGCTAAAGTAGAGGATGAAGAAGTTGGACTATTATTGAGGCCAGGCCGCAAAAATGTAGGAAAAAAAGTTGTTGGAATATGATAATCTTATTCTTGCTAGCTTTCAAGGACTAGTGCTACAGTAGAACATTTGATTGAAGTTATGTTGTGAATGTTTGAGAAGGAACTACTTATTACAGAGGTCTAAGAAACTCGTGCAAACCAAATTGTCAAGGCTATTACCTAAGGCTTAAGATAGCAACCTTGAGGGTGTTTTCATATTAGCCTATGAATTAGAATGAGATGTCAGATGATGAGATAAGTGAGGGGCCGACTAATAAAATTTTCATTGAGTTTTATCATGGAATGATTTTCTTGTTAGATAGGGTCCTCGCCTAAGGGTCTTTCTCTGGTGGTGAAGAGGTGGAGTGTAAGATTTCTTTAGTAGTGGAAGTTAGGGCCCTTGAAAAATGGTATTCTTATTATCCATTGATGAAGACATTAGAGGTGGTCAAGATAAAACTTGTAGGGCACATTGGGGGAGAGTCATTTGAAGATGACAACTAGTGTCCCATAACTTTTAAGTTTTCTACAAGAGCATTATAAATTTCTCCACTTCCCCTTAATCAAAATGGAATTTTGTGATGCTACATTTTTACTATCATGAAGTAATATAAAGTATAATATTTATGTGATTAATTTAATTTAATTTTTTTATATATGTGGTGTTTTAATTTGAAGTCATTGGGACACCATGCAGATCTTAGGAGGTGTTATTGAAGTAATCGGGTATGACATTAAAGTATGATGTACTATCTTGAAAGATAAAAATATCATCCTACAATGGACCTAATTACCTAATAAGAACTTCTGAGGCAGACGAGTCTTCATATATACCATAGATCTTTTCCTACTTTACATGAAAAAGTAAAGTAAGATTTATTTTATGTCGGGTTCTTTAGTTTCCTATAGAAGCAAGCCTTCATAGTTAATTACATCCTTGGAAATAAGGAACTTCCTAAGAAAACTCTTGATTAAAGTAATCAATAATATCTCCAAAGACTTCAAGGCTAGACTATCAAAGGATTGAGTATTTTTAGAAATCAAGTGGGAATGTTCAATTTGGAAGACTTATTTTGGATTCCAAAGAAAGATAAGTAGGGAGCACTCATGATACTAGAAAGCCTAGTAAGCACTCAAATGTATCATATGGTGAGGCTTTATATATTTGAAAGGGAGATTTTATTTTAGTTTGAGTTAAAATTTTATTAGAATGTTAGAGCTTATAATCAATCACCACAAGATTGTGAAAATACCTAATAAGTGAGGACTTATATTTGTAAATCGATGGACATGATTAGCCTCAGAACCTAAATCTAGGATGTTTTAGCACAAGCTAAAAGCACGACGTAAGTTTAATTAGAAAATGGAACATAGTGGTTTACCTCCACTAGAGAGGATAAATCCATCCCGACTCTTTAGACTTACAATGGCCTAGAATGGCTACTAGCTAACACCTCCTATGATTCAAAATCATGTAGGCTGATCTTATGTATGTAAAAGATAGCAAGGCTATTATTTAATTAGAAAAGAGACTAGAGTCCTAAATTCATTCCCTAAGAGACTAGATCATGACTAGCATGAAGACATGACTTAGACTAAATGCAAAAAAAATCAATTTTTTTATCATTTTTACCACATTCATTTGGACAAAGGCTTGAAATAATTATGCCTAAATGTATGATGAAATTAGATTATTGGTTAAATCAGTTGGAGGAGATATTCTCCACTACAAGGGATACCCTCATAGGTCAAGCATTCCCCTATCGTGAAAGAATGAAACAAGATGATATGCATGGTGTTAGAACATTCAACATTCAGCTAAGTGGTTGTTAAATCTTTTAATTATCTTGATTATAACATTGGCTTTAAAGTGAGGTTATAAATTATTTTAGAATTTAATAATGAGTTATTAGTGGGGATAGAAAATTAATTTTATCTTAAAGATCTTACCGCATCCAAGCCACACATTCAATTATCAAACTTAAGAAACCAATGAAAATAATGCCATTTCTATTAGCAAGATAAACACAATAATTAAACATTCATAGATTTTATAAAAGAATAAAAGGCTGGTGCAGCCAGGTACTACCATACACCCCAAAAAATAAAAGAAGTTGGCTAGCTGAGCTCTACCCTTATACAAGTCAGATTACAAAAGAATGTTACAATTACAATTAAAATAAAGACTATGGGGGTCTTCATTATTCACCTTTCCTTTCTTCTCCTTTGATTTTGTTTTGTTCTAAGTTTCATAAGGCCTCCCAGGTCTTTGCCTTCTAGTCATTACTCATCTTAAATCCTATAGCACTAATTCTAATTTATATTATAAAATTACATATTTATGTAAAAATAAAATCTAACTATACCTGCAAAATATATGTCAGCTAAACAATCATTCAAACCTAAATAGTTATATGCTATAAATTTGGACTTAGCACCTTACACATTGGTAACCAAGCCCACCTGTCATAGTGCGAATTATGCTAAGTGGAATAAGCAACCTACAAGCAAGAGCATTTATATTTATTTTTATTTCAGCAACCCCTTTAACATAATCCCTACAAAAAATATCATTAGGCTAATAACGACATAACATCCAGTCTATACATAAATAATCCTAGCATCCAGTCTAAAACATTACATCACAATATACACCATCCTAACTTAGATCTAAAAGTTGTGGCTTAGCATTCTAATGTGTGTGTGCTTAAGCTTAGTGTGATATGTCTTAGCTAAGCTTTAAGATTATGATTATCTAAGTTTGGAATTGTTTAAGTTAACCATGAAGGGTGGTTTCATTTCAAGTTATTAAAAGGATTGGTAAAATTTAATTTGTATTTTATTTTGTTTCATTTGATATTTACTTAGCATATAATTGTTATAAAGAGAGGAAAAGGGGTTTAACCCTCTTCATCCTTATCCTAAGTTATTTTTTAAGGGCATATTATTATGACTCAGTTTCTTTTAGTGAATGATTTATTAAATATTTTATTAATCCTAAATTTGGGTTGATCTTAAAGAATCCTATTCAAACATGAAAGGCATCTTAAGATTAATGAAATTGAATCACTATCACATAGATGATGTTACATCATTTATTTTCATCATCAATAACATGCTTATGATTTTGAACTTAACATACCTATACATGTAATGTATTTTTGATGTACTTGGATGATTGCTAATGCATATATTTTTGGTAGAAAAGAAGGATTCCATTCCTTAGCTAAGTATACATACACATGTATTAAATCCTAAAGAAAAGAAATGATATTTGATATTTTTCCCCATCTCATGTGAGTGACATAATGTGTTTAAGGGAAAGTTGATTGAGTGCATTTTAAGGATTAATTAAACTAAAATGATTAAGTAATTCATTTAATTTCCCTTTCCTAAGCCTCTTTAATTTAATTAGCTACTTATCCTCCAATGATATGCCAATGATAAATTAAAATTTAAAATGCTCCTAAAGAGACCTAATGCAATTAGGCTCATGCTTAAGAGTTAATTAAATTAAGGAAGAATTAAGCTAAGTATTTATATGGGTTTTCCACACCCATGGGTTAACCATAAGTTCTTTAATGATCTTTATATTATTAAACACATAAAGAGAACCCATGAATTCAATTTGAATTATCTAAAATAATTATCATTTTAATTTGATTTAATTTCACTATTAATTATTTAATTAATTCTTAATTAATCTATGAATTAATTAACCCTCCTAATGAAATGGATTTAGAAAAACAATTAGGAAAAAGGTCTAATCATTCCCCCTCATCATTTCACTATTAATAGTGACTAATCAAGTTTAATTACTTAATTTTTATTATTTGGCATTTTTAATAATCATTAAATTACTTAAATAGGGTAATTAAGATTTGAATTTCAAGTTCTTTTAATTACATGGCCAATAGATTCCAAGAAAATTATGGGAGGTGAGGACATCCTAAGGTGTTAACATATCCAATTTGAGAACAATTGATAAGGTAATTAAACCTTAATTAGAGTAATTAGCCTAGGCTTCAAACTCTAATTAAGCAATGTTCATTTATCAAACCTTATGAATTTTTTTTTAAAAATTCTCTTATGTTTATCCTTTCTGAAATGGGTCAACTCATATTTTTAGGATTTTTCTATAATTAGTTATGAATTTTTAAAATTATGGCTAATTAATTATATTTTAATACCCAATTAATCTTCTAACTCATTAGCACCATAAGGAAGTTAACGTGACAGTGATTTTTATATGGAACCACAGGATAAGTTATTTAAAATGTCTCCCATGGCAGCTAAGTTAGTGGCGACAAACCAGATTTCATCTTCGTCATCGATCTCAGATCAGATGGTGGAGATTAATTCTATGATTCCTAATGGATTAAATCAAGAAATCTACTAGATTAAATCAATGTTGTCCATTCTAATCGCGTAGAATGGACAACCGATGATCCGTCATCCCCTGAGCCTGGGAAGACAAACACCGTTTGTCTTTCACTACTTGATTTGAGCTCACTAGAGCTCAGGACATCGAGATTGACTCTAATATGTGCGAGGAGAAGATCTAAGGGGATCTATGATGGAAAATACATAAAATCATTATTCACTTCATAAAAGACTAAGGCCTATGGGACTTTCTATGGTTTGCCAGAAATTTATCTCACGGAGCTAATGACCGGTCCAATGATTGAGGTAGCTTCATCTTGAAAAGGCAAAGCCCTATTAAGAAGAACTCGAGTTGCCTCCCTACTAATGTCTTTGTGGACCAAGTGTCACCACTATGCTTTCCAGAGTTGGTCTTGGAGTGAGTTTCGATGATCAAATCGATCATGGATTGATTCATTTTGACTCATTGGAGCTTGGGGAATGTGTGGGAAGAGTTAATTTGGGTTTGGTAGAGTTTTAGTGAGGTTGGATGGATAGGGCTTTTGATTTCGAATGGGAGTTGGTCTTGCTAGTAATGGAGAGCACGTGGGAATCAGGAAAAAGCTCTAGGACTACTCAGAATTTCCCAGGGAAGCTCTGTGTGAAGTTTGAAAGGATAGGAAGGAGTATACTCTCCTCCCCAAGTAAACCAAGGGCTTAGATAGGCTCAGCCTTTTGTAGTCGTTCGACCGAGGTAGGTGGCCGGAGATGGCAGTGGATTGCTGAGGTGGAGGTGCTTGAGAGGCTGAGGTAGTGGTATGGGCTGACATAGAGTGCACCTCTTCCTCCAAGTGAACCATGGCTGGGCTAAGGGTAAGCTCACCCTCTCATGACTCAAGGCTGAACCCAACAGCCTTGAGTCCGGTTGGGTCAGTGGTCCTAGTGTCCAAAATGAGCAAAGGGTGGCTGTCATGGCTTGGTGAGTAGGTAAGACCATCCAAATGGTTATCCCATTTGGGTGGGTTGGTTCATTGGTTTTGACCCAAACTTGGTTCACCATGGGTTGGGTCCATTTGGGCTAACCCATGGTGACCCAAGGATGAGTCATGCCAAGTTTGGTTGGGTTTGGCTTAATTTGACCCATATGGCTCAAATGGGGTTCAATTGGGTTTGATTGACCAATTAGTCAAATTGGGTCAACCTAAGGGTTTGAGTGTGTTCAAATGATGATTCAGAATGTATTGGAGTCATTGGTTTAGTTTAATTTGAAGTGAATTTGGTTCAATTGGATTTATTTGGGTCAAATGGGTTAAGTTGACCAATTAGGTCAAATTGGCCAAATTGGCTTAAGTGGAAGTTTAGTTTAGGTTCAATTGATCATTGGAGAATGATAGTAGGAGTTGGTTTGAATTAATTTGAATGATTTAGATCAATTTGACCATTTAGGTCAATTTGGGCTAAATGGGTCAATTAAGTTGGTTTGATCAAATTGGGTTCAATTGAGTGTTGGATCATGTTCAATAATCAATTCATGATTGATTAGAAGCATTAGTTTTAATCAGTTGGACTTAAGATTTGATTTGACTCAATTTGGGTCAACTTAAATCAAGAGACCAAATTAGCTTAGTTTGACCAAATTGGTTATAATAGGTCAATCAAGGATGATCAACAATATTATAAGAGTATTGGATGGGTTGATTCAATCCAATTTGGATTGGATTGAAGTTTGAGTCAATTTGGTCATTTAGGCTGCTTTGGGTTAGAGGACAAAATGGGTTGATTGGGTTGAATTGGATTGAATTGAGTGTTGAGAAGACTTCAATGATGGATTTAGGGTTGATTAACGGCTTTGATTACAATTGATTTGAGTTTGATTGGAGTTTGACTCATTTGGACCCTTTGGATCAAGTGGGCCAACTTCGGTTAATTGGATTCATTTAATTTGATTGGTATGATTACAAATCTTGGAATGGTTCAAAATAGAGTATTGAATGGTTGGAGTTCTTTTGTGAAAAGTAATTAGATTGGTTTCAATTGAATAGATTTTTGGGTTATATCCATAGGATAGTGGTGGAATTGGTTTAGGTTAAGGGTTAACTTAATTTGGCTAAGATCTTGGATAGGAAATAAGATTCAATTGCAGTTAGTTGTGTTGGCTTTGAGGTTAATTTTGTTTGGGTGTACAAGCATGGATTTTGGTTTAGGCCATAGGGTAGGTAGAACCTATTTGCCCTAGGGTATAACCTAAGCTTGAAGTATACCTTCCTAAGTCTCTAGGCTTAGGTTTAGTGTTCCTTTAATCATTAGAAGAGTCCTAGGGAAATCTGGGTGCCTAAAGTATTCCTAAGTCTAAGGAAGGATGAATCCTCACTCCAAAAGTGAGGTCAATAATATAGAAGGTTTGTTAAAACACATGGAGGATGAGCATTCTTTAATTTTGTGCCCCCTTATGATTTTTCACTTGAGTGCTTAAGCACTAACATTATTGGCATTTAGGTTGATGACCTTACTTTCATTTGTGAATGATATGATGATATTATGTAAATTGAAAGATTACCAAGTGGTCTAAAAACTCTATAATGGCCTATTAGCATTGATGCATAAATCTTTGTATCATTTTAAGCAACTTCTAGCTACTTGAAAGGATGTGAAGAATTCTTTAACTCTTTAACTCTTTGAGTGCATTCTTAGTATCTAAGCCTTAGTTCATTCAAAAAGACTATAAGAGTTTAAGGCTGAGGAGGGCCAATTTCTTGAGACGGTGAGCCCCTCACGAATCAACTAACCTAACATGAAATGCTAATGACCATTCTAAAAGAGGAACTGTTCACATTAGTCTTGAATCGTTCTCTTGGAGAAGTTGAGGAGAACAATTATAGAGGATTACAAACACTTTATTGAGTATGATGCCGATATGTTGTGGTACTCAGAGGATGACTGTAAGGCTCCTCTAAAAGTACTTAGGAGGATGGGTTCCTTTCTGAGTCACAGGTTGAAAAATATAGCTTTGAAAATCTTATTAATTGGTTGGAGGAGTGACCATCATATTTCTTCCTTTTATTTTTGTGAAATCAAATTTAAAATATTAATAAAATGCTCTTCTCATTGCACTTATTGGTGAGTTTATTTGCCTCGTTGGTGTAAAATTATCTCAATCTTTGAATATTTATAATATAGAGAGAATGAGTTAATGTCTTCGAATGATTGCATCGTAAAGGGAATGAGTTTTTTTTAATGATGTCACATTTTAACTTCTTTCTATGAGAATTGTGAGTCAAAATTTAGTTAAGGTGCTTGAGAATGTGTGTAAAGAGGCAATTAGTCGAGACCTTAAATAGTTGTCGAGGTGTGTTTCAAGAGCCTACTAATCAGGGCTTTAGAGAGTTGCATAAGGTGTGCGTGATGAGGTAGCTAATCTGAGGTCTTGAGAATTGCTCGAGGTGTGCTTGAAGAGGCAATAAATTAGGCCTTTAGTGAGTTTCCTGAGGTGTTCCTAGTGAGGTAGCTAATTGGAGCTTCAGAGTGTTGCCCAAAATAAGCCTGAAGGGGTAGCTAATCAAGCTTTAGAGAGTTTGTTGCTAGGGAACTTTTCATATTACAATATGAATATTTTCAAAACATTATAGATTAACACTGAATCATCATAATCACTTTTCTCTGAAGTACATAGTTGAAGCATTACATCATTTTCCACATACATTATTTAAAAAAAGAGAAAAGAAAATATTTTTATCATAATGATTTGGTGATCAAACAAGTATATATAAGAGATGTTCCCTATGCAAAAACTCTTCAGTTATTTAGTTTAGCCTCATTCTAATCATTCCTACAATTTAAAAGCTTGGTCAGTGATGCTGATACTTAAAAATGATACATTTTACTTATTTGATATTCTAGGTTCTAGACAAAGAAATTCCTTCATAGTTTTTATGGGCATATATTTCAAGGATGATACGCTTATGTACGATGTATGGTCCCTCCTACTTTAGAGTGAGTTTGTTTGCATTTTTGGGTCTCATTGTTGAATTAATTTTTTGTAAGATTAAGTTGCCTTCTATGGGATCCCATATTTTGGTGGCCTTTGAGAAAGCTCAATAGATTTAGTTCTTATGCCTTTGGAGTGAAGCTAAAGTAGCATTATGTCTTTCTTCTTGTAAATCTAATTGCATATAGAGATTTTGATTATTTTTCTCAATACACTTTAGTACTTTGTTAAGGGGCATGTTTTTAGTAGAAAGTCTTCTTAATGTGTGGATAAGAAGTTTAAAAGGGATCACAGTATTTGTGCAAAATGCTAAAGAGTAAGGTGTTTCAGTTAATGTAGAAGATGGAGAGTATGATAAGCTTAGAGGATGGAGGGGAGTTTATCTGCCTATTTTTTCCCACTAGCTAAGACCTTTCTTCTAAGTAGCTTAAGAGCATAGCCTTATTGGATTCCTTAGGTTGCCCATTACTTTTCAAGTGATGTATCGATGAGAAGTTATGATTGACACCATTGTTCTCCATAAATGTTTTTAACTTCTAGCTCATGAGTTGAAAATTATTATAAGAAATGATTGCTAGTGGGAGATCAAATCTTTTGAATGCACTCAACCAAAGAAAGTTAATCATAACCTCTGAGGTTGGTTTGCCAATACTATTGATGTGAGAAAAATTTGTGACACCACATAGATTTTGGAATTTATTATTTGGATGATCAAATGCATCATTAAGGAGTAAATATATTATTTCAGAGGATAAACATGTTATCATATAATGTATTCGATAATTTCATAAAAGACTTCTAAGGCTAATGGGTTATTAATGTACCATAGAGTTTTCCCTTCAACTGCAAGAAAAATAGAGTAGGGTTTATTTTAAATTGGGTTCATAGTTTCCTATGAGAGCAAGCACTCATAGTTAATTACATCTTAAAAATAAAGGATCTCTTCTAAGAATATTCTTGATTAAAGAAATAAGCTATTATTTCTATGTGTTTCTAAGCTGATTTCCAAAGAAAATGATAATCTGGAATTTCAATTGGGAATGTTGCAAAGAGGAAAAAGATTTATTTTTAGAAGCCAATCGAGATTAAGTAGAAATGCCTATTGATACTAGAATGCTCAATAAAATTTCAACTATCTTATCATTGGGCTTTAAATTTAGGAATTTAATTTGAATTTTGAGTTGACATTTTATTATAAATCTAGGGCTTAGATTCTAGCTACAAAGACTTCAGAAATGTTTAGGTTGAAGACTTACTCTGAAGAGAATGTTTCAAAACCTAAGTCTATATGAGCTTTTGGCACAAATTAGAGGCTTAACCTAGTTCCACTTTTGGGAATTATTGGTCATTCCTCTCATTTGAGGGAATAAACCTATCCTTGACTATTTTGAACTTATAAGCATGGAAGGGCTGCCAAATAACACCACTTAAGCACATTTTAAATCTATGATGCCAAGTCTCATGTATATAAGATGGCTAGGTTGTTATATTTTAGGAAAGAATATAAGAACCTAAACTCACTCTCTAATTCTTAAGATCATGTAGGGTATGATATGCACTTAACTAATGCACATTTTCTAACTTTTAAATGCTTTGACTCATGATTCATTTAAGGCATTGGGTATGCAATTTATGCTTAAATGACATGTAATTAGAGGTAGTCATGGGCCAAATCAAGAATAGAAGATAGACTTCCCCAAGAAGGTGGTCATCCTCATAAGTCAGATTCCCTTTATGTGCAATGGGTGAAGTGGCCAATTCTCGAAGTTAGAGTAATATGCTAGTATGGTTTGTAAAAGCTAATTAGTTCTAGTTGATTTTAAGTTATTCTTAGATCTTTAGTTAATGTGAAGTTTTGAGTTTCTTCATTTTTGTTTAAGTTGTTTAAGTTTAAATTGTCTAGAAAATTTAGTTTTTCCTAAGAGCCTAATCGTCCAAGCATCCATTATGGAAAATACAACATAGAAAGAAACCTAGAAAAGTAAAATGATTCTATTTAACACCCAAAATAAATCAAGCAAAATTTAAATTAAAGAAAGGCCAATGTGGCTGGCTACCACTATACACCCTGAAAGAAAGAAAATGGGCAGTCGAGCTCTACCCTTATGCAGCCCAACCTAGAACTAAAGTTTAGATCTACAATCTTTTATTCAAGATCATCTCCTTCTTAGAACCTCTATTGGTTTCATAGGGGACCTCTACACCCATCTTGGTATGGTTAGCTCCTACTAATTCTAGCACATAGATCCTAACCTAATTCTAAGCTTAATTTTTTTTTTAAATTCAAAAATAAATCCTAAGCCTTGAAAAGTTCAAAAATAAATCCTAAGCCTTGCAAAACTAATGTCAGGAAAATATAAACATCACACAACAGTTATATTTCACAAACATATGATCTTAGCATTAACTATTTTCAAAGCCCACCTATCCTATTGGGCTACGCTTAGGGACTTAAGCATACTTACAAGCAAGCAATAATTTTATTATTTATTTTACAACTATCCTTTAGCATAACCCCTACAAAAGATAACATTAGCTCTAAAAGAATGTCCTACCATTCAGTATAAAACAACACACCACAAAATAAGAAAAACACATTACATTGCATTTCATCACAAAATATCACAAAATATCAAAGAATGACATAACTTAAGTCTAGGGTCTGTGAGAAGGAAATAGGTTTGTGTGGCAAGATATTGTTAGGGCTTTTTAGTTTTAAGTTTCAATTTAGGTTTTAAAATTTTAATTTATCTTAATTTTTTAAGACTTCTTAATTTTTATAACTTCGTTTCATAGGTACGTGTCATTGTTATACTAGAGATTTGAGATATCAAGACTTTCTTTGGACCAGTAGCTCTGTGACCTCGGGTGTCCAGACTATATACCATATGACGCTAATTATGAAAAGTTTTGTTTTTATTCTTTTGACTTCTTTTAGTTTTAAAATTGGTTTAATTTATCATGGGTGGTTTTAATTTAAGTGATTTAATGATTTGTGATTTTATTTTCATTTTAGGTGCATTTTATGTTAAGGTGAGACTAAGTTTTGAAGAATGAAGAATATAATAAGTTCCATTTTAAGTGAAACCATTCTAGTCAATATACTAAATCCTAATATAATGAAACCTTCATCCTAAGATGAAGATTCATTCTAAAAGTCTAACTAAGATCATAAGCATCTTAATTAATTCCTTTTAATTCATTTAGATGATTTGATTTGAATTAAGTTTATAGTTTTAATTCATTTCAAAATTTGATTCTTCTTTTAATTTCATTTTGATTTGATTTATTTTTCATTCCTTTTGTTAATGTTCATATTTGATATTTATTTTTATCTAATGTGTGCTCATTATGTTGACCAAATATATTTAAGTTAATGTGTTTCACTCTTTTCCATTTTGTTCATTAATATTGTTATGCTTTACTTTTGGTTAAACCTTTATGTTTGTTTTTTAACCTTATATTTTATCTTTCATCTTTATGTTTCATTAAATTATATTCATTTTATTTGTTTATTTTTGTCCATTTAATATTAGGATGATTTGGTTTACTTATTACATTTGGATGTATTTATCATGTTTATTTTCCAAGTTAATTTTATTTATTCATTTTGTTGATATTTATCAACTTAAGTAAACTTACATTCAATCTTATGTTTAATATTATTCAATTTATTATGTTTTAATTTTATTACCCATTTGCATAATTTGTATCATCTTGAATTGATTATTCAAAATTTATTATTATTATTATTTTATCTCTCTTATTTCAATTTATTTATTTCACAAAATTTTCTAATTCTACTTAATGAACTTAGATTAAGATAGTTGATTCCAAGTTATGATTTCATCTATTATGGAATAGTCAATTCATTTCAATTAACTTAAAAGGAATGATAATTATGTTATAAAAAAAATTCGTTTTTATTATTTGGTATAATGTGATTACCTTTATTAACCATGATCTAAGAAGTTTAAGGAAGGGTTATTTTTATGTGTACTAAACTTACCCTAGGTTACTTAACTCTTATGTCATTTTAAGTTCAATCAAACTTAATCTTATTAAGTTTGTTCATTTACATTTATAACCACTTTATTCTATAATCTAAATGGCCTTGATGTATTAATATGCTGATAAATTATAAAGTTCTAAGGTTAATGAATTCTATATTTCAGTTTATTAGTGGGTTTATCATGGTTTAGTTGATTATTAATTTTGGAGTGTAATTAAATTCCATATTTTCAATTATTCTTAATCCTTAAGTTATGTTTAATTAAGTTCCTTTACTTTTAGATTATTTTGGACATTTTTCTTTAAGTGTTCAATGTTAATTATGATGTTTTAAGTTTATATTACAGATTTTATAATTTTTTTAAATTTTTTGATTTATTATTTCCTTTAAATTGATCTAGAGATTTGGAAATTTAATAATTCCTAATTCAGAGGTCAATTGGGTTCAAAAGTCTTATGGCAAGTGGGGTTCCTTTCAAATTTAAAATTTTTAAAATTTTACCCTAATCAAATGTGTAATTTGAGATTAATTAAGGTTTTAATTATTTCATTAAAATCTAAATTAAGCCTAATTTAATAAGGATTATTTAAGGGTCTTATTTTTTATAGATTCTCCTCTAGAAGATGATACTAAAGAGGATTTATTTATAATTTTTAGAGTTTTGGTTTATTTATTATGATTTATTTAAGTTTAGTTTAATTAATTCAATTAATTATCAAATTAGGTCATAGTGGATTTCAATGATGTATTTAAGTTCATTATGGTGTGTTATGATGTTTTAGATTATTTCCATATTTATTCTAATTTATTTGATTCATATTTAATTTTTATTTATTAAAATTAAGGTTTAGAATTAAAAATCTTATATATTTAGATTTATTATTCAATAAATTATGAAAATTTTACCTAATGTGTATCTTAACCCAAATTTTAATTTTCCAAAATTTTAAGTCATTTTATTCATTAGTTTAAGATTAATTTATGTTTTATTATTTTCATTCAAACCCAAATTAATACAAAAATATCCCACAAAATTTGTGGCTTTGGATTTTAATGGATTTGTCTTACTAAAGGAGTCCATAGAGCTTTTATTTGGAATTTTTGGCTTATTATTTAATTTATTATGATTCTTAGAAGTCTTTATCATTTTTTATAATTATTTAATTTAAAAATACTAATTTTCTTTTTAATTGCATCCGTGTCATTCGTCCACACGAGATCCGCGTGGATCCTGCTTTAAAATTGTAGTGCACGCGGGATTGGTTCCGCCCGATTGATCGGATGATCAAGGTTTCACTTGTGATTTCCTTAATGGATTTTATCATATGATTTGGCTAAATCTCATATGTATGTTCCTAATAAAAGGAATAGATGATGAAGATTCCACCTCTTTTGGCGACGACAAGAGCCTAGAATTGTCCATCAAATCAAGGAAATTTTGGTGATCCAACTGTTGAAATAATTTGATTTCACTTCCAAAATAAAGTGAACTAAAATAAAGGGATTTATAATTTTTAATCTCCCTTGAGATCAAATTCACTTCAAAAAGGATCAAAATTGAAAGCTTAAGGGGTGGCTTTAATGGAGTACCTTGATTCTGGCAATCTCTAGTGGTGGGGTTGACTCTAATAGCTTTAGAATAGTGTGGCGAAGCTGTGAGAACATACATACAGATTTTGGGGAGCTTGATCATTCTCTAGCAATCTAGGGGTGAGGGGATTGGGGTATGGGTGTGCTAGACTTTATTTCACTTAAGGAACCTAGTGGAATGCTCAATTTTACCTGAGGACCTCTCTCTCTTGACTTGCCATTAGAGGTCAAGAGTTTTTTTGGCCTTCTCCTCCTCCTTGGTGAGTTAGATTGATTGCTATCCTTGGAGGCTAGCTCCAAGGATGATCAAGGCTTAATACTATTTAAAGTGTTGGGATAGAATGACAAAGAGGTGGAGTTGATTGGGGAAGCTCTCTTTGTCTCCATGCAACGTCTCTTTATCATGGAAAATTCCATTACTTTGGATGCATTTGAGCTTGATTAATCCACTTGGTTTTGGCTACCAAACCATCTTAAAATCAGTTTAGGATGGGTTTAGATGAATTCTAAAGGGTTGGATTTAAACTTGGGTTCAATTATGCCATTTAGGATATTTTGATGTAAGTTAACCTATCTCATTCCATTTGGTGGATTATCACTAAATTAATGTTTTAATTACATCAATTTGATCTTATGATGTTTTCAATTAATGAATTTCATGGAATTTGCAATTATCCATGGGTTTATTCCATATTAAACCCATTATGGTTTAAGTGGGTTGGGTTGACTTGAATTGAGTCAAATGATGTGTTTGGCTCAATTACATTGCATTTATCTTTCAATCATGTTAATCCATGCAATTTAGGATGCATTGGATTAATTAATTTTATTTGCATAGGGTTGAAAACCCAATTTATCCCATTTAAGCTTAACGGTTGGATTTGGATTCATTTAGGTCAAATTATTAAGAATGAGTCTTTAATGTCTTTATGTTTTCTTGAATAGCTACAATGAGGAAGAGGGTCTAAGTGAATTATTCCTAAACCAAAGGATTTTGGCTTTTAGGAAAGGGGTCATTTAAACTCACCCCATTTGGGGAAACTGAGCCTAATCAGTAGTTGATTTATGTTCATTAATCATTTATAAGTGATTTTATATAATTAATTTGGGTTAATTTTGATTTGATGTGAATCCAATATGGTCTATTTAGGCCAATTTAGGTCAAATGACTTATTTAGCCTAATTAAGGACTTATTGAATTTATATTCTCTTAAATTCATGTTTAAACATGAATATATTATCATTTAGACCATTTATAGTGATTTTATTTGGACCATTAACTTTGTGGGACCCACCTAGGTCTATGGCAGGAGTGGACTGATTTGTATTTCACTTTGTTATTGGTAGGGCTAAAAAGATATTTTATATTCAACTTTAACACTAACCTTGGGGACTTTTGAGGACAATTCCAACTCTTGGGTTCCCTCTCCAAATGCTCCATCTACAAACATTACCCATAGTGTTTTCATGTCTTTCACTTTTTGCTTCTCACATCTTTTAAGAAATTAGCCAAGAAATTAGCAATAAGTTGAGGTTTAATTAAGTTTCTTAGAATGAGTTCAATATTATATCTTGAGATTTTGATTGAGCTCATCATCTTTCTGGTGAGATTAGATTTTTGAAGGAGGGCCAAAAATGTTGGAGTCACTAACTACTTCTTTTTATTAGAGTATTTCACCTTGGGTCTTGCAATGACCTTACTGTAATAGTAAATGGGATGTTATTTTTTTTTCTCTTCATCTCATATGATAATATAACTAACTACATTATGACCAACTATGAGGTATAGGAAAAGCATTTACCTAGCCTGAGGATTACTGAGGATTAGTGCAGGTGAGAGGTACTATTTTAAAGCCAACAAAGACTGATTGTAGTCCTCATCCTAAATAAAATGAGATCTCCTTCTAAGTGCTTTGAATAATGGCACATTGAACTCTTTGGACTTCAAGATAAATCTATGTAAGCTTGTGAGCATTATTGCGAGCATTCTTACCACTTTAAAATTGATATGGGGTTGCATGTTGAGTATTACATAGTTTATTTTGGGTTTCCCTAGATGCTATCAAAATAAAATATGTGATTAAGGAATCTTCCTTTGGGAGTTCCAAATAAAGACTACTTAGGGTTCAAATTTATATTATATTTTTGTGGTTCTTAAAATTATGATGGGGACACCATGTAGATCTTATGGGGTAATTATTGAAATTATTGAGTCTGCCATTGATGAATAATATATGATCTCAAAGGGTAGTGATATCACCCTACGATATACTTAATTATCTAATAAGGACTCCTAAGGCCGATGGGTCAATGTGTATCAAAGATTTTTTCTCTACCATATATGGATGAAGTAAACTAAAATTTATTTTATGCTAGGTTATTAAGTTTCTTATAGGGCAACCCCCTATAGTTAATTACATCTTAAGAAATAAGATTTCTTAAGAAAACTCTTGATTTAATTAAATGGCTATCATTTCTATAAATTTTAAAGCTTGATATCAAAGAATTGATAGTTTTTGAAAATCAAGTGGGAGAACTCAAATAGGAACAATAGGAAGTGCTCATAATACTAGAAAGCTTAATGAGAACTTCACTCTATTCTACGGTGATGATTTATGTTTTTGAAATTGAAAACTATGATTATTTAAGTTGACATTTTATTAAAAAATAAATACTTATATTATAATAATGTAATATTATGGAAACACCTAATAGTTGAGAATTTATGCTTGTAGTAAGAAAGAAACAAGCCATATCTGAACTTATGACTAAAGTGCTCTAGTATAAGCTAAGAGCTTGACTTAATTCTATTCTAGAAAGTAAGGTATGTTGGTTTAATTCTACTAAAGAGAGTGAACCTATCCCAACCTTCTAACCTTATAACTGCTTGGAGTGGTTGCAAGCTAACAACTTCTATACTTTAAAACCATGTACCCAAGTCTTATGAATGTAAGATAATTAGGCTGTTATTTATTTAAAAAGTAAACTTAAGAGCCTAAAATCACTCTGAAGAGCCTAGATCATGATTGGTATGAAAGTATGTCCTAAGCTAATGTAATAAAATTACATATTTTATTTATTTTGACTCATTAATTCGACTTAGGTTTTGGTGGATAAGTATGCTTATATGCATAATGAATTTAAGTTATGGGCCAATTCGCAAGAAGGGTCTTCTTCACTTAAGGAATTATTATCAACAATCCCACACTCCCTTTATCACAATAAGTGAAGATCCCTTATATTCAACGAGGGAAAATAGTTTGCATGCATGATATTATCCACATTCATCACAAACTTATGACATCTAAATCAATTTTATTGATTAATTCATATGGCTTTATAGTGAGGTTATGAGTTGTTATAATTTTAAGTTAAAGTTCTTATTTTAATTAGATAGAAAATTTGAAGTACTAAAGAAATTAATGAAATCCAAGCCACACACAATAATCATCATAGCAAATAATCAAATTGATTAAAATAATAATGAAAGGCTAGTGTGGCAGGGTCTCCCTATTCACCCTGAAAAAGAAGAAAGAGTGGGTTGCCGAGCTTAACCCTTATACAACTTAGATTATAATTATATAAATGAAATTAAAGCAAGCCATGAGGGTCTTCATGTTTACTTATCTCCCAAATCTTAGATTTTTTTTTTTTGAGTTATCTAGCCTCTGGTCATCCAAACTATGTACCTCTAATCCTATTCTATTATTAAATTACATTTAAAATTATAAAAAAAATACTAACTAAACTTGTGAAATAAAGGTTAGCTATAACACATATACACACTAAATAGTTATAAATATATATATATCACATAATTAGACTTAACATCAATGAATGCCAAGCTCAGTTGTAATATTGGGCTATGATCAAAAGGGATAGCAAAACCTATAAGAAAAAACTTTAATTTATTTTTATTGTCATAGTGGCCTCTTTAATAAAGCACAACCACTTCTAAAAAATATCATTATTCTAACAAATAACGCCCTGCCATCCATACTTGCACACAAGTAATTCTAACTTCTAGTCTAAAATATTATATCATAAAAATGAGAAAATTAATACATCACAAAAAAACACCATCCTAACCTAAGTTTAAGATCAATGACATATCAATCTAATGTGTTTGCAAAGATTAATGTGGTTAGGCAAAGCTAGGATTTAGTGTTTAAGTTGTGGATTAAATGATAGGTTCAAGTAATTAACCAAAGGAGTGATTTTGATTCAAGTGATTAGTAATTTAAGAAGTCAAATTTTGTTTTGCAAATTCATTTTTTGTTTAAATTGGAATTAGTGTATTAAAGAATACAAATCATATGTTTCACTTAAAATAAAACTATTCATTTTTTAATACCCTACCTTAAAGTTAAACCTAAAGATGTATTTTATGATTTTTAGATCTTCTTAATGAAGTATTAAGATTTTCATTAATCCTTAATTTTAGATTAAACTTAAATGGAATTATAATCACATGAAGACACTTTATGTTAATAGGAATAAGAGGTGACCTACTTAATGATATCATTTGAACCTTTTATCACTTTAATTACCCATTTTGCTTATTATATTCATTTTTATCACTTTAAAATTTTTATTTTTTTGAATAATTAGGTATTTATTCTATTTCTTTAACATTTTATTACACGATAATTATGTATTTTTTATTTTTTACATCAATAATTCATCCTTGAATAATCATTTGTTTATTATTTAATAATTTTAATAATTTATGATTACATATTTATATCATCATTTCAATAGTTCATTTTAAAACTTTATCATAAGCTTTCTTTAAATCAATAATATCTTATGTAGATCCTCCTTACTTTCTCTATACTTCTCCATCTAACTTCTCAATAAATGTATAACATCCATAGTAGATCTACTTAGCATAAAACCAAACTGATTTTGAGAAACTTTTGTATCACATCATAACTTACGCTCAATTACTCTCTCCCATAATTTTAATGTATGACACATTAACTTAATTCCTTTATAATTTGTACATTCTTGTTTGAAAGGATTCATGTTATTATTATTTTGACAAGTTATGCTGACTGTCAATTGCCTATTGTAACCCTCCACTTTTGACATCCAAGACTTAGGACTTGATAAAGGCAGTGTTAATTGATTCCTAAGAGACCTAAAAATTTAATTAATCATAATCTATAAGTCCAAAAATTATAAGAAAAATCTGAAATATGTACAAAAATACTAAAAATAAGTAGTAGAAATTCTAAGTCATTTGTGCTTATAAAAATAATTAATTACACTAATTGAGATTTTAATAATAAAATAGTTACACTTAAAATTCCCCAAACTAATTAGAGATTTTAAATTTTTTCACTAATTATCACAAAATGAACCCATGAAAGGTTCATTCATAATTTTGATTGTGAACATTCTTTATTCTAAGTCAATTAATTGAATTATTTAATTAATTAAGTGTCATAAAAATGATTTTTTCAAAATAATTATGATGAGAGGTTTAATTTTTTTTTGAAGAACTCCTAAGGCATGATGGGTCTTCGTATATACTAGATATTTTTTCCCTACCTTATATAGAGAAGTAAAAGAATGGTTTATTTATGTTGGGTTCTTTAGTTCCCTCTAGAGGTAAGCCTCCATAGTTAATTACATCCTAGAAAATTAGATTTCCTAAGAACACTCTTGATTAAAGTAGTCAATCATTATTTCCAAAGATTTCAAGGTTAAGACTATCAATAAATTGGCTATTTTTGAAAATTCAAGTAGAAATGTTCAATTAGAAAGACTTATTTTTGGATTCCAAATAAGGCTCGATACTAGGAAGATTAATTTTGAGTTGATTAATGAGATTCCAAAAGATTCAAGTTTGCTTTTATTTTGAGCTGATTAATTTGGTAGAAGATTTACTTTTCCCTAAGAGCCTAATCATCATCTAGGCCATACATTAAGCAAGTAAGAAATTAGAAAGATATGCCATGTTAATGCACAAGCTAAACAAAACATCGAACATTATATAAAGTAAGCATAAAAGAATAAAATGTCATTTATGGTCGCACCACCGTACAAACTCAAAAATAAATTAGGTATCCGAGCTTTACCCTTATACAACCTAGATTACAAATGAATTAATTTACAATCAAGTAAGAAAATTCATGTTATGGGGGTCTTCATTTCTTCATTTCTTCTTTCTTCTTTCTTCTTTCTTCTTTCGATTTCTTCTTTTGGTTCCTTCTTTTGGATGGTTGGAAGGTGGTTGCTCTAAAGGCTTCACATGGTACATAAGATGTAATCTTATGACTAATGCTCATTATAATCCCCCATAACATTCATTCCAAAATCATAATTGCAAGAAGTACATGAAAAGGAAAAGTAAATCTAACTAACACCTGTAAAATAGAGATTAGCTAAACAAACCATACAAATCCCAAGCATATATATTGGACTTAGCACCCCACACATGGGTGACCAAATCCACCTGGCCTATTGGATCATGCTTAGGGGTATAAGCACCTATACAACAAAAGCATTTATAATTTTATTACAGAGCCCCTTAAGCACAATCCCTTATAGAAAATAACGATTAGACTAAATCATCCTACCATTCATTCTATTCACTTCCTTCCCTACCTTAAGTAATTCTAAAGTAGATTAATATTTTATTTTGTTTAGTGAATATTTTATTTTATGTTTTACTTAATTCTAAGTTTAGATTTTCCTAAACAAACCTATTCAAAAGAAAGGCATTTTAAGATTAAGTAAAGTGAATTAATATCACAAAGCACACATCACTTCATTTCTTTCCCAACATGTACAACATGCATATGAATGAATCCTAAGCATGTCTATACACACAAATGGAAATGTTTAGCACACTTTATGATGAATGCTAAGAAATTTTATTTAAGAAAATTGAATGCTTTATGATGCATGATTTTCATTAAGTAGAAAAGAGGGGTTTCTTTTATCCATTATTCACATGCACATGTATATGTATAAAAGGCATAAGTGAGTACGATGCCATTGTTAGCAAGGTATAAGACCTACTTAAGGCTACTTAAGGCTACTTAAAGCCTCACAACCTCAGGATTGTCCAGACTAAGATACCACTTTCCTTAAATACAACACATGTACAAAAGAAATGAATGAAAAGAAAGATACAAAAAGTTTGTATTTGTTTATTTATTTTATTTATGCAATTTATATGTACAAGTGTGGATGTCCTTCTTAGGTAATAAAATAGGAATGGATAGGAATGGGGTTAGGAAAGTGTTGTGTTCTTTTCAAATGAACTATACACTTTGCCAAATCGTATTCAAAATTATGCTAAAAGAAGAGAAAAGGAAAGCCACACTATGCACATCTTCACATTTATATCCACATGCAAGCTAATAAATAATTATAAGTAGCACACTTTCAATTTAGATATTTGATTTATAGATTTTAAAAATAGTTTTGGATTTAGTAGTGATAATAGCCATTCATATTTCTACTTTAGCCAAAACATGCAATTTGACATAAAGGAAACATTTCCTTTTCAATTTGATTTTTTTAAAGAATGCATGAAATTCATATGACATACACATTTAGCATGTTAGGAAAGAACTGAAGTGATGAAAGCATGTAAACATATTCACCCTAATTAATTCCTAAAGATAATCTTATGAAATAAGAAAGCTTAAATCAAATCAAGTTAATTTTAATGAATGTTTGATTTTTTTTTTGTTTTGAGTTTGATTTAATTTGAGAAATTTGAGATGAGTTTATTGCTCCTAACCCATTCCTGATATGTTTGTTGATTTAGTTTGTTCTTAGGATTATTAGATGATTTTTATATATTTCTTAGGTTAAGGTATGAATTAAGTGTGTTAATTATCCCTTACCTACACCACCTTAGTATAATTAATCAAATAATTATGAGCTAATGATATGACATAAAACCACACAAGGAATTTAAATCAGCAACACACCTAGCAAAGAAAGGTACCTAATGCAATTGGCTCATGATTAAGGATTAACTAAGTTAATGGGTCTATTTAAGTAATTTCATAACACCTCTCACACATGTGAGTTGAGTTTTGATTTCCTTAATTGTACTTAGGCTCTTGAACACCTAAGCATCTACCCAAGATAGATTAATTGAGTTCTTGAAAGTTTTAAAATTTTATGAAATTAATAAAGGGGTAATTAGTGAATTAACCCTTAATTAAGGTTGGATTAAAGAAGAAAGGGGGTTTAAGAAATATCTTAAGGAAGTATCCCAAAATTATTCCTTAAATCTCATATTCACTTAAGAAAAAATTAATTGACTAAATTAGAGGGTTAGAACACTAATTATACCCTTAATTAACCTTAATTATATTATGGGAGTGACTAAGGAATGGACTAGTAATTCCTCTAATTAATCCACTAATAAATCCCAAGAAAATTAGGGGAGGTAGTGGTCATCCGATTAATTATTCACAAGAAGTTTGGGATTAATCAATGGAGTAATTAGAGGGTAAGTATCAAAGTAACATTCCCAATAAAACTTAAATCTAGACAAAAAAACTATTCAAAATCCATTCAAATTATTTTAAGAATATTCTATGTTCAATTATCTATTGAGTGCAATTTATTTCATATTTTTCTGATTTTTCTAGGCTTAGATATGAATTTAGGAAGTTTCATAATTAATTAGTGATTTAAATGCCTAATTAAATATTTTATCCCGTCGGAACCATGTGGGCTATTGACATAGCATGCACTTTCCACGTGGCATGACAAGATTTTATATTAAAGCTGTCACATCATAGCGCCATGTCAGTGGCGATGCTTCATGCTTTCTCCTCATCCATCTGATCAAGGATCAGACGACTGAGGTTAAAGCTGTGGATCTAAGGGATTAAAACATGGATCTATGTGTCTTTGATCATGGACATCCATCCAAAATGCCTGGATGGATGGCCCATGATCCTTCCCTATTCTTCTCTATGAGAAATGGACACCGTCCATCTTCTAGAAGAAGATTCAAGCTCGATTAAGGTTAGATTTGATTGAAACTCAACCCACACCATCTAAAGGCCAAGGGGATCACATCTAATAGCTAGAATCTCATGGGGGTGACACTTACTTCACAACGGATAAGACCACATTAAAATTATGTTTGGTTTAATGGCATACCTCATCAAAATTGATCACTAGTGCTCGATTCCCTAGAGAAGCTTCGTCTAGTGGAGATAAAGCTTTGTTGAGAAATTGAGGATTTTAAATTGAATGGATCTTCCTAGAGGCCAACTCCACCTTCACTTGAGCTCGATCTTGGTCAAGGTAACACCTCCCTTACCTTTGGAGCTTAGAAAAAAGCTTGGGTGAACTCGATTGAGTTCCCTGAGGATGCTTGCAAAGTGAATTATGTTGATATTGAGTGTAGGCTAAGTTGGATTTTTAATGGAACTCCCCTATTTTTAATCTATGAAAATTGAGAAAATGGAATTTGGGAATTGCTTGAGAGAGCTTAGGGAGACTTGGAAATGACTTCTCTGGCTTCCTCTTGCTCAATCAAATTAAGGACTCTACAAATGAAATCAAATTAGGGGGAATATATCTCCCCCTAGAGCAATTGGATGGCCAAGAAAGGAGATACCATTTTGATCCAATTGACCCTATTCAATGGGTTGTTTGATCTATTTAGAGTGGCATGTCATTTAGTTTTGGCCAGAGGAGGAGTGGGTGAGGTGGCCATGTGCTCAAAAAAGGTGGAGGGTGGATTCTATATGGCTATTTTCAAAGGAGGTGGTCAATTTGGGTTTGGGTTGGGTTTGCCTGACCCAAACCCATTGGGTCATGTGCACAAGATCCATTAGTGACCATTTGGTTCACTAAGAGGATGCCAAGTGTCCATGAAAAGGAATTGACCAAATTCCAAGTGGATTTTGGCCAAAATTTACCCAATAGCCTAGGGATAAAATGGTCATTTGGCTTGGGTCTTAATTTGAATATGTTTGGTATGTTTGAAAAATAGGTTAGGATAAGTTTCATTGAATTTGGAATTGGTTTGATGTGATTTGGCTCATGTTGATCCATTTAGGTCAAAATGAGCCAACTTGGGTCAAGTTGACCAATTGGTCAAATTGGGTCAAACCAAGAGTTAGGTTTAGTTTATATGTCCATTTGAAATGTTTTGCTGGTTTTGGTTTGATTCAATTTGGTTTATATTTGGTTTTGGTTCACTTGAGTTCATTTAGGTCATAATGGTGAAGTTGACCAAATTGACCCATTTGACCTATTTGGGTTAGGTCATGTGTTGGTTCATGTTTGGTTGGCCATATGAAATGGATTGGTACCTTTATTTCCAATCAATTTAGTTTATATTTTAGTTTGGCTCAATATGACCTTTTAGGTCAAGTTGGGTTCATGGTTAATTGGGCTAGGTTAGGTCTAGTTGGCCAATTGAGGCTTTGGTCAAGTTCAACAATCATTTTGGAATGAACTTGACCCATTGGTTTCAATCAATTTGGCTTAGATTATGTTTTAACATATTTTGACTTTTTAGGTCAAGTTGGGCCAACTTGGGTCAAGTGGCTAATTGGGCTAGGTTAGGCTCAAATGTTGACTTGGTCAAGTTTAAACATTGATCATGAATGATATTCTATCAATGGTTTCAATCAATTTGGCCTATGGAGGATTTTGGCTAGTTTATGTTTCATTTTGGCTAAGTCTTGACTTGGTCAACCCTTGGGTTTGACTTGGTTTGATCCAATTTGAGTGATTGATCATCTCATGATGAGAGGCTTAGGTGGGCTTAGTTCAATCAAATTTGGTTAGGATTAGAATTTGGCTCATAAGGGTACTTTAGGTCACTTTGGGTCAAGTGAATCTAAGTGGGTCAAATGGCTTGATAGAAGCTTTATTTGAGTTTTATTGAACTCACATATGGACTTATGATTGAAATATAAATCCATTTGCAAGTGGTTTGAAGTCAAATGAGTTTTGATTCATTTGACAATTTCTAGTTCAAGGGGTACATGAGTTTGACTTGGGTTTGATTTTTAAACTTTTTTTATTTTGGTGATTGAAGTTTATGTTTATATTTGGATTCATGATTGAAGGATTGATTGAATCATAAAGAAAATCAAGGGTATGGCTTGATTTGAAATTGATTTGGTTAAGTTCAAGATTTTGACTTGAAAGGCTTAGATTAGATTTTGATTGAATTTGAGTTTAATTTTTGGAGTTTATTTTGGTTGTTTGAATTTATATTTCATTTATATATGTGAATATAAATGAGAATATAAATAGGTTATGAGAAAATTTCAAGGATTTGAAGTGGTTTGAACTTGATTTAGGCTAAGTCCTTAAGAGGGAATCAAAGTGACTTAGGAAAGATTTGTGATTTGGATTTTGTTTGATTGATTTGAATTTATATTTCATTTATATATGTGAATATAAATGAGAATATAAATGGGTTGTGAGAAAATTTCATGAGTTTGAATTGATTTAGATTTGATTTAGGTTAAGTCCTTAAGAGGGGATTAAAGAACTTAGGAAGGATTTTGAACTTGGAATTTTAATTATGAGCTTCAATCATAAGGAATTGATCTTGGATTTCAATTATTTGACATTAATTTGAGTTTATAGAAAATCAATTAAGATGGGATTGATTTAGGTTTGATGTTGATTTGATTTGGAGTTTGACTTGAAGGAAGGAAGTGAGGAATGTGGTTCAAGCTATAGGATAAATAAATTTTCCTAACAACCCGAAAGGCATGACCTACTTCTATGGCTAACTCTTCTAAGTCTCTAGGGCTAGGTTGAGTGTCCACTTAATCACTAGATGTGTCTTAAGACTAAGGATCTCTTAAAGTCTAAGAGGAGTCCTATGTTTAAGATGGATGGGTTGAGAGCTCATCCTAAAAATGAGGTCAACAAATTAATGGTGGACAGGAACACCACATGATAGTGTGACCAAAATGATCAACAACATAACATCACAAGCACTAATAGAGATCTACTTGACCCAAGGTGTAGAAGGAATGAGCTTGGTGCGCTCTACTTATGTCAAGGACATAAGAGAGGGAAGGAGGAATCCAGTAGGGATAGAGTATGTGAACCTTCCACTTGGGAAGCAGGTTCAAGTCATCCACAAGGGGATTAGAAATTTGATTTGATTTGAGTCTCGCTGGAGTGAAATTTGATTTATTTAATTAAGTTTCACTAGGGAAGAGGGTTGAATTTGTTCAATTTATTAGTTGTTTAAATGTGTTTGTTTTGACTCCACCAGGGATAGACAATGAACTCTCCACTAGGGAGGCAAGTTCAAGTCATCCACAAAGGAAGAAAGGTGAAATCTACTGAGGGATTAGAATTGTAGATCCACTGGGGAGCTAAAAAGATTTGCATCTCACTGAGGAGGAGCAAAAGATTTGATTTGGATTGATTGTAGATTTTGGATCATTAAAGGGGCCCTGTTGGTTTGCGATAGACCGTACTGAGTAGGAGCCATGGAGACCTAGACTTTACTCAAATTTATCAATCCAAAGGGGTAGTCTACTAAACAAATAGTAGGACTAACTGACCAAAGGGAATACCTTTTGGTATGCAACAACTGTACTAGGAAAAAAGCATAGTAGACTTACATCCTCTAAAGTAGGGACCAGTTGTTAGGGTGATCTATTGGCAAGGCAATGGATTGAACCCAACCTAGGGTTGACTATTAAGTGAATGCCGCTGGGGGATGTTGACCTAATTTTTGAATGAGTTCTCAACCCCTCCATCTTAGACATAGGACTCCTCTTAGACTTTAAGAGATCCTTAGTCCTAAGACACATCTAGTGATTAGGTGGACACTCAACCTAGCCCTAGAGACTTAGAAGAGTTATCCATTGGAATAGGTCATGCCTTAAAGGTGTTAGGAAAATCTGCCTATCCTATAGCTTGAACCACATTCCTCACTTCCTTCCTTCAAGTCAAACTCCAAATCAAATCAAAATCAAACCTAAATTATTCTAGTCTAATTGATTTTTCACTAAACTCAAATCAATGCCACGTGATTGAAACTCATGATTGAAATCCATGTTTGAAATCCAAAATTCAAATTCTGAATTCCAAATCTTGCTTAAGTCCTTTGATTTCCCTTCATGGACTTAGCCTAAATCATATTAAAATCTATTCAAATTCATGAATTCTTTTTATGACCCATTTATATTCTCATTTATATTCACATATATAAATGAAATATAAATTCAAATCAATCAAACTAAATCCAAAATTCAAATTCCAACTTCGTAAGTCTTTTAATCCCCTCCTAAGGACTTAGCCTAAATCATCTTTAAATTAATTCAAATTCATGAAATTTTCTCATAACTCATTTATATTCTCATTTATATTCACATATATAAATAAAATATAAATTCAAATCAATCAAACTAAACCTAAAATTCAATTCCAAGTTCATAAATCTTTCCTAAGCCACTTTGATTTTCTCTTATGGACTTAGCCTAAATCATGTTCAAATCACTTCAAACTCATGAAATTTTCTCATTTATATTCATATATATAAATGAAATAAAAATTCAAGCAACCAAAACTAACTCCAAAAATCAAACTCAAATTTGATCAAAATCCAACCTAAAGACTTTCAAGTCAAATTCTTAAACTTAGCCAAATCAACTTCAAATCAAGCCAAACTCTTGGTTTTTTTCATGATTCAATCAATCCTACAATGATGAATCCGAATATAAATACAAAATTCAATCACTTAACAAAATGAATTCAAAAATCAAGCCAAAATTCATTTCATGTTCATCTTTTGAACTAAACCCATTTGACTTCAAATCTCTTGCAAATGGATTTATATTTAAATCATAAGTCCATATGTGAGTTCAATCAAACTCAAATCAAGGTTTGACCAAACCATTTGACCCACTTAGGCTCACTTGACCTAAAGTGACCTAAAGTACTCTTATGAGCCAAATTCTAATCCTAACCAAATTGGATTGAATCAAAATCTCCTAAGCCTCTTATCAAGATGATCAATCACTCAAATTAGATCAAACCAAGTCAAACCTAAGGGTTGACCAAGTCAAGACTTAGCCAAAATTGGAAGAAAGCTCAGGGACTCACATATTCCACTACAAAAGTCCACTGGGGTGATCGGTTTCTTTGAGCAAGAAATCAAACCCGACCTAGGGCTGCTCATCCATTTGTGAGAGTAATGCTAGAAATAATGCATCGTAGTCTTACATCTTCCAAAGTGGAATGAATGTTGAGTTAACCTGCTTATGGAAAAATAGATTGAACCTGACCTAAGAGCGACTACAGAGTGAGTACAAACCCGAAGATTTATCTCAACTCAGGTAGTCAGGCAATTCCTATAGGGAGTTCTGTCGTTACTACCCTAAAGATAAGATGCCTGGTTGGAAAATGGGGCCCTTTGGGGGTTTGAATTCTTAATCCATAACTAAATTAATTTATTTGTTTTTTTAGTTTATTTATCATGGACCCTATTAGTTTAAGGGATCAAACTGAGAAGGAGCTTATATCAGCCTAGACCTATCTAGATTTATTAAACCAAAGGAGAATCTGTGCATCCGCTGAATAAATTCTCCAACCACAGGGGTGGCTACTAGGAAAGGGAAATTGTCCAAACCAAAAGTAACCTAGGTAGTGTCTAAATGGGGCCACAAAGGACGTGATCCAAATAGAATTCTCGTAGGGAGAGGGGCCGCAAAGGCTTAATCCAAAACCCTGGAGAAGATGAAATGGTGAGTCATATATTGAATAGGTATTCAGTGGATAGCTTAAGGAAAAAGCTCATAGACTCACATCTACCAAGAGTGGTGTATCCACCGGGAAAGTCCCGCCAAGATAGAGAACATCCTAAGGGGCCCAAGTTGCAACAAGCCAGAAGAAAGCTCGAGACTCACATCCTCCATAGCTAACGATTGTGGGATGGTCTATCTTCGCTTGATAAAAGAATATCGACCTAGGGACTCACTAATGAAAGAATGCCATTGAGGACTTATATCAACTCAAATGTAGTCAAGAGGAAAGGAGCCTCTAGGGGACTTATCCTAAACCTCAGATATACTCGACTTTGTTAGATCATGATGATCAATTCAAGAAGAATGCTCAGGGACTCGCATCCTCTTAAATAAAATTAACATGTGGTAGCTTACTGATTGGGCAGTAAAGTCTACCATACTAACAAGGCGCTCGTTGGTTTGTAATGGTCAAGTTAGGAAGAAAGTGTGGGGACTCACACCCTCCAAAAAATGACCATTGGGGTAGCATACTAGTGAGGTAGCATGTAGAGCTGATCTAGAGCAGCTAATGAGTGAGTGCCATAGGGGGTTGCTCTCATATAAAAATAGCCTCAGATAAAAGATATGTGTTTATTTTTGTGCTCATGTTAAAGAGAATAGGAAGCCTCTCGGGTTCTCTTACACTTACCTTAAACATGCTTGGGGATTTTTGATGAAGCGGTGCCACGGGTGACAAATGGGAATTCCCACTAAAAAAGGATGCCGCTTGGGTTCCTTTACACCTAATTTATTATGCTAATCAAATAAGATGCCTCTTAAGTTTTCTCACACCTATTCTAATAGCACCGTGAGATTGTGTTTGATGGTGTTTGTGTTATGAAAGAGGGATAGGATGCCACTAGGGGACTCTTACACCTACCCTAAACACGTCATGGTGGATTCGCAAGATAAACAAATAATGCTTCAAAATAAGAGAAGATTTTGATGAAATGGAATTAGATTTTTGTTCATTAATAGAATTATTTTCAAACATGATTTTTATGGGTAATATTTCTTCAAATAGCCCATTAATTGGAAGCATCGGGTGTTCTCCTTTACACCCAATAAGAATAAGATTGAGTAGGCCTTCTATGACATGGGGCCTTCCCAAGTGTGCAACTTGCCTCCCATCTTCATGGGAAATAATTTTTAGACTAACACAAGTTCTCTTACTTAAAAAAACCTAGGGCGGACCATTGTTGTGAGCTTGAATCATTTTGCTTTTGTACAACTCATTACCGTATAACTCCCTCCAAACCTTGAGCTCTTCTAACTAACTTTGCATTATGCTCTAGTGATCTTTCTACCCAATGCTACCATTAGTGATGGGAGTTGAACCAAAAGGTAGAATGGCTTCAACTACACAAGGAAAATGGGGTGATTGAGTCAAGTTGGTATGTGGTGTGGTTGGCTCATAAGGCTCCAACCAATTGCTCATTCCACTACCATTTGTTATCATCAAGAGTCTTCTTTAGTATCTGGATGAGAGTCTTATTGAATGCTTCTACTAAGACATTTTCTCTAGGATAGTAGATGACGGAGTATCTTCAATTTATACCATGTCTTCTGGCAAAGTTATTGATCTTAATGCTTTTGAATGCATTAAGATTATTAGATATAATTCATCGAGGAACCCTGAACTTATGTATGATATGGTTTTGAAAAATTAAAGCACATGCTAAGTTATGAGCTCTTTGAGTGGGATTGCCTCCACCCACTTAGAAAAGTCTCGATGCAAGATGAACCGATGACCCTTAGAAGGGGAGGATTGATGACCCACAATGCATCTCAACACTGAATGGCCATGAGGACAATGTAGGTGTAGAATGTTAGGTTTGGTGGAGGACCACACCATGCACTTGACGATGCTTCCTAGCTACATCCATGCGCCTGTAATATAATCAAGGCCAAAGTATCCCTGATCTTCATCTTCATCTGACTGATTGATGCTGATAAGAATATACCTCATTATAATGCCAAGGGCATGTTTGTCTAAACAACATAACCATCGTCAAAGGACCTCCATACAAGGTGCCATCAAGAGAGAAAAAAGAGCTATCGTTTCCTAAGGTGACTTTTCTTGAGGTAGTTTGCTAGTGTTCAAATAGTCTATGAACGGAGGGGTACGAATGTGATATCAAACTATGAGAGAATCATGGACCATTATGCCAAACATATGGATAGTGTTGGCCATGTCATGAGATACCACAGTGTATTAGTTTTGGAGATCAAGTTCACCTTATGAGAAAGCATATAGTGTCATAGCTTTTGGGAGGCAAAGATCAAAGCTAGGAAATATTTCTTAATAGGTGGGTAGTTTGCTTCTACAGGAATTAGATGATGGTTGAGGTAGTCGAGAGCACTCTCCTTCCCTTCATCATTGGCTTGGGCCAACAAAGTGCTAAGAGAATCATCCAATGCAGTAGTGTAGAGGATGAGTGGCCTCCCCAGGATAGGGGCTATTAGAACTGGTGGCTTCACCAAATACTGCTTGATGTCTTCAAAGGCATATTATCACTTATCATCCCACTTGAACTTGGCATCCCTTTTGACAAGTGCTGAAAATGGCTTGCATCTCCCCAATAGGTTGGAAATAAAGCATCTTAGATGGAAACCATCCTGAAAGATCCGAGTTGAGTTAAACTCTGAGGTGGCATTTCTAAGATAGCTTTAATCTTTTGGATCTATTTCTATTCCTGGTGTCGAAAACAAACCCAAGGAATTTCCCAAAGCTACCCAAATGCACACTTCGTGGGGATTCATTTGAGGTTATATTATCTTAACCATTTGAAAAACTACTTCTCAAGTCAAAGAGATGGTCTTCCTTTTCTCTGCTCCTGACTTCTAGATCATCAACATAGCACTCAACCTGATGATGGATGAGTTCATTGAAGATCTAAGTCATGGCCCGTTGGTATGTAGCACTAGCATTTTTAAGGCCAAAATGCATGACCTTATAATAATAGATTTCGATCGGGGTTCAAAAAGCAGTATTTGTTTCATCTTCAGGAGACATCTTGATTTGGTTATAGTCAGATGACCCATCCATGAAAGAAAAAATTGCATGTGATGAGATGATGTCCACCATTAATTCTAGTATAGGAAGAGGAAACTCATCCTTAGGACATGCCTTATTTAAGTCCCTAAAATTGACACATATGCAAATTTGCCATTCTTCTTCTTCATTGGGATGACACTAGCTAATCAAGTAGGATATTTTTCTTCCCTGATGAAGCCAACATCGATCTATTTCTCAACTTCAAAAATGAACTATTGTTCAATTTCTAATCGCATGCGTCTAGGAGCTTGCTTGATAGGGTTAGCGCTAGGATCTATTGTTAGCTTATGGACTGCTACGTCAGAAGATAATTTGGGCATCTCTTCATAACTCTATGCAAAGTAGTCCTTAAGCTCAATTAATAGCCTAACTAAGTCATTGGTTTCTTCTTCATTCAACAATGAATTGATGTACGTCGGGAATGGATTTTCTTTTATCTTGAAGTTTATTTCTTTGAGCTTGTCAATTATTGAATGGATCTTCTCTTCAAATTTTGGCAGTGCATCTTTGATTTGGAGATCATCTGGATCATCTGAGGTTATTAAACACACATTCTCATAAGAGTTGGTGTCGTGTGAAAATAACCTATTATATTCCAAATGATTGGTAACAACAAGCAAATATCATCATGGACCCACTATATCAATCTTCATCCGCTCTTGATTGCTTCCTACTGTTCCACAGCTTCTCAAAATACTCTGGCCTATGCTTGGACCATGTATGAGGAACCAAACTTTCTATATAAGATTATGATCACAAGGTGAGTAAAAGTCAAATGGTAATTCCATTAATTCTCTCTATGAATTCTCCTCAAGTTCTACATCAACTTCAAGACTTGATGAGGATGATCCTAAAAGAATCTCTTCGGCTTCATATCACTGAAAGACTTAGGGGCCTCCTTAAATACTAAACCTTCAACTTTTTGGGGTGAAAGTGAGGTTAGAGCTAAGGTTCCCAACGCCTCTAGTTTTACATGCATCTTATTCAAATTTTTGTCTCTGAGGCCTTCTTCATCACTGTCTGAAGTGTCACCTCAATGAAACCCACAGAGTTGGTCGGTATGTTAATCATATTAGGCTCATCCTTCAAACTGGATTCCAAGTCTATGTGAATAGTAAGGGTACTTCTATGAACTGGAACATATCCTCTGTTGGCTAATAACCAATCAGAGGGTCTTCCACCTATGGAATTGCCTCTATTTTTGTCTCTACCTTTGCTTGGTGGAGGTTGAGTTATCCTACCCACATGTCCATATAAAGGAATGAACTGTGGGTGCAATGTGATATGCGGTTCTATTTATTCTTCAATTCCCCTTTCTTATTCACTTGGATTTTCACTTATCTTTTCTTTTTTTTTTCTTCATTTTCTTTTTCTTTTGAATTTGAATTTTGTCCAAGTTCATGATAAAGGGTGTTTTGAGAAAGATAGTAGGTCACATCCTCAATATCTCAACCTCTAACTGAAAATGGCTTTTCATCTCCTTTTGACACAGTATTTAATCCCGTCCTTCCTAAACTTGAAGCATTGGTGGAGGGAGGATGGAATTATCTTATTCTGATATATCCAGGGCCTATCGAGCAAAGCAGTGAATGAAGTGTTTGAATCAATGATGTAAAACTTGCTTTAGTCTTCTAGTCACCTATCTCCAAAGGTAATATTATGGAACCTAAAGCCCGTTCACCTTGTTCATTGAATCCTGTCAACATCATCCGATTTTCTCAGAGTGTGGAGATGTAGAGCCTCAATAGGCAAGGGTCTTTAGACTCATAATATTCACCGTTGCACCTCGATCGATGAGAACTCTAGCAAGTCTGAATCTGCTCATGTCAATTGTAATGTAAAGAGAACAGTTGTGCTCCATGTCCCCCAGTAGAAGGCCTTCATCCTTGAAAATGATCCCATAGGCTTCTCTAGAATAATGTGCTTCCTCACCAATAATGGTCAGCTAAGCATATCTCAGGATCAAGGAGAGCCTCGATTAATGATTCCCTCATCTCTTTGGATAAGAAAAGGGCATCATATATGCATAACTTAGATGGAAACTTTCTTAGATGAGAGAGAACATTGTAGTCCACCTTGGGCTGATCCTCCACAAGCATATCCAAGGGTGGAGCATCCTGTGGAGGGGCTTCTCAATCCTCTAAACCAATGACTTGTTTCCCTCTATCTTGAGGTGCTGGCCTAGGAGGTAGAACCTTGCCACTATGGAGGTTGACTTGGTGATCTCAGGCGTGGTAATGGAAGGTTCTACCGCATGTTAGCTCACCTATTGCTTCTCCTATGGGACCTTCACAATTGGATGAATCCAAGTTTATCTGAAGAGGTGAACCCGTAGTATTCAGAGTAGAAAAATCCAACTCTAAATCAGAAAGAGGAAGATCAAAATTATTATGTTATTATTTAGACTTGAAGAGTTATTAGGAATAGGTTTAGACAACCCATTAGAAGTGACATAAATGTAATTCAATGTAGCTTTATTCTTCAATTTCTTAGATTTGATAGGAGGTACAAAGTAAAAATCAAGTAAAGTAAAAGAGGTGAGGGATTTGATGCCCTCATCCACTGATACAAGATGTTTACTAGCAGAAGAAAAACTAGCTGAAGTAGTGGTAGTCATTGATGTGGTAGCTACAATGATGGACTGGAGGCTGGACTCGGTCGATGGTTGCACTACTGGGCTATCCCAGGATGCACATGTTGTTGCTGCTACTACTGCTACTAACCTTTTGCTTGAGTTGGCTCTGGCAACTTGCAAACCTTCCTTGATGTTGGAGGTTTGAGATGACTCACATACCTGTAAGGAAAGTATCTTGATTTTTTGAGCAATCTTTTTAGAGGTTTTGGATAAGGAGATATCCCAACCTTCTTTAGTTTTGGAAGGATTACAAGTATCTCCAAGGATTACCCTAATAGAACTGGATGGTTGTTCCACAAGGTATTCCTTCAGGCTGACTATAGCACCGGTCTTGAAGCTATGTTCAAGCCAGCCCTTAAATGTAAAGCAATCCTCCAAAATATGACCAAGCATACCGTGGTAGCGGCAAAAGTTAAGATTATGGCTTTTTCCCACTTCCTCCAGTCTCCTTCTTTTGGGTAGCTAAAAATCAAGCTTCTTTAAGAGATTCTTAAAGATCTTCCTGATTACCTCCCTCTTAAATGAATAAGGTTTGTTGAGTTTATCCAAAAGAGTAGGTGGACCATAGCTACCTAACGATGGGTATGTGTACCATTGCTGATGATATGGCTTATGAGGAGGCGGTGTAGGTCATGAAGGCTACTGGAGGGTGAGGTTGCCTGGTGGTGTGAAGCATGTATTGAGCACGGTCTCAAACTACTCTTGGCTGCTTCCCCTTATCCATCTATCATTGCCGAGCTTCTTCATATACCTTCTGTTTTGGCTTTGTTGGTACATCTGGAGAAGGTAACTATTTGGATTCTTCTTGCAAGCTAGCCATCTTGTTGATTAATTTCTCAAAGGTTTTGATAGTGAAGCCCTTAAGCATGAAGGCGACTGGGCCATATATATTCTTTAGAAGAATCTCAATGGCATGTTGTTCAAACAGCTAAGGTTTGCATTTCATACACAAGTTACACCATCTAAAAATGTAGTCAATAAGGGACTCACCTGGGTGTTGTGCTACAACGATCGCCAATGACCCTTTGTCGAAGCTCCAAAGAAACCTCTTGATAAAGAGTTGCTCCAACTCAAGAAAGTCTTTACCGAACTATTAAAGTTCAGCATACCAATCAAAAGATATCCTACTAGGCTACTAAGAGATGAGAAAAGTAAAGCTCACCGCCACCAAAGATTGCAACAACTAGCTCTGAAATGTGCAATGTGTTTCCTCGGGTTCCCACTGCCATCAAAACTCTTGAATAAAGGTGGCACAAAACCCTTAGGATATTAGATGATCCTCCTCGGGTTTGAGCCAATGCTTCCTTCACTTGCTACTTAATCATGGACTTGATATCTTTTTCCTTTATGGAGGTACTATCCACTATCTTCCTATACATACTGGTTCTACCTTGCTCTAATGGAGGTAAAGTCTTGTCTAGGTCCAAGATATGCACCAACTCTGGCTGACTAGTCTCAGCCATGGTAGGATGAACTGCTGGGGCTTGGTTCTGTAATGCTAAGATAGCTACTAATAGATCCTCAAGCCTCTTCTCCATCATATCTATCTTCTCATCCTTTTGCTTTATTTGTGCTAGGAGGTATTGGACTGAGTGGGCTATGTCTTCCTACTCATCCTTAACACCTTCCATAGCTTGATGCTCTCTGAGGTGGGATCCTGGTATCTACCATGCAAACCCCTGTTGAGTCTCCCAACAAATCATCTTCGTTGGGATCAAAGCTGATCTTCTCCTCATTAGACCAGTCATATCCTATGATCTCCTTCTTCTCCATGAAATAATGAGCTACTATGCCATCAAGAGAACTATCTATTGGAACTAGTATAAATGCTTTTGACTGACAGGTGGTGGGATCAACATCGTGTACTGTGAGGCATAAACCTCCCCTGCTACTAGAAAATCAACCCTACGAGGGTTGTACTCGCTAAAAGACATACACTCTGACTGTCACTAGCTTTGTATAAGGTGACACTCCTAGGAGGTTTTATGACCATGGGTACAACTGGGTTCCACCCTCTCCGTCTGCAACTGCTGTAACCATCTCTAGATCTTACTGCATGGTGATGGTGAAGGGATGACCATTATGCTTCGGGGTCGCCATTCCTTCCACACCATAATTAGGGAAGAAGATCGAGCAGGAAGCTCAACCTCACCACAATAGGTGGTGTAGATGGAATGGGATCCCTTGGCCATAGCCGGATCACCAACAGGGTCCTCTTCTCCCTAGATGTGGCCTTCATGGCCTTCGGCAGAACTAGAGATGCTGAAACATAAATAAATGATGGTGGATGGGGGGTAGAGCGATGTGGTGGAGACACCACTGACTCTCTCAAAATAAGGGCTCTCCTCCTATGGTGAGTAGTCCCTGCAAGTAGAATACTATCTATGTGATCACGGTAGCACGATCAGAAAATTAATGAGTGAGGTCACACTTCCAACCAAACTTTCGCCTCTCTCGGCTAGTGATATGAACTGTAGTATGGGCCTCCCTGGTCCTCTCTTATCGTAGATGCTTCCCCACACTATGGGGGATAACAGATCTCATGTCAAATTAAGCCCCGAACTCATAATGTCCGTAGGCTCCACCAACCTAGTGTAGAACTAAATGGAGGGAAGCATATGACCTCCTACTCTGACAAACTGTGGGCTGAAATTGCACCGCTAGTGGAGGTGAAGTAGGGATCCTCCTAGCATCCTCTATCAGACCTAGAGAGAGGATGAAATGGGTTTACTGTAACTAGAGGGGAAATCAAAGTGGGTAACTCCTCAATAACTAATCGTGTAGCTGCCTCCATCTCCCTAGCGATGCGTGTATGGTATCGCTTTATTATGCAATTTTGTTCCTCCTCTGAGTCTTGGTGGGGAGCTGAGAAAGAGCTAGACCCAACCTCAAAAGTAGGGGAGACTATCCCTGGGTTCAGGGGAGTCTTCCCCTTGAAAGGTGCTAATGAGTGGGCGCTATCCTTCACTAGCAGACTGAAACAACCGGCATCGCAATCACGCATTAATCGGTACCGATTGGTATTGTAGGAACTATCATTACCTTTTCTTCGATGGAATATCGTAGTCTGAGGCATATCAATGAATGACCAGTTTGTTCCTGGCCACCGTGTTCTCAACAATGGTGAGGGAGTGCCCTCACAGTAATCCTCACTCAAAATCTCATCCAAAATGAATGAGTGGGTGTGATCAGAAGCACCATCTGTGGCCAAGTCCATCCATGGGGAAAGGTGAAAACATATTTTTGTGCAACAATTTCTGTCAACTAAAAATTGAATTGATACTGAAACTGAAACTGTCGTTGAACGAGAGTTTGTAATATTGAAAATAAATTTGAATCAAATTACTGTTGACTTTGAATTTAGAATTTAGAATTTGAACCCATACTCAACATTTTGAAAATGTTAAGTCGAGTTCAAATGATTTAAAATAGATTTCAAAATTTGATTGGAAAGAGGAATTATTTGGATGTAGAATCCACTATCAACAAATTTGGATATGTTGAAAATGGGTTCAATTATTTTTGTTTGAAGGGATGCTTCCATAGGTTCATATTTGAGTTTTAATTTTGATTTTGAGGACCCTTTATTTAACAAATTTAGGTATGTTAAAGTAAAGGGTCAATTTATCTTTATTTTGGATTTGAGATTTTTGGAATGTACTTATTAGCAAATTTGGGTATGCTAAGAGAGATGTTTGAAAATAATTTCTTCTTCTTTTTGTTTCTTTCTCTACTTTGTTTTGTGAATCATTTTATGATTTTGGAAAAAGAAATGGAATTTCCCATTTAGCAAATTTGGGTATGCTAAATGAGGAAATCCAAGTGTGTTTTGTTTTTTTTTGGAAATTTTTAAAAATAGATATTTAGCAAATTTAATTATGCTAAGAAAATCCTAATGTGTTTATTTTGATTTTAATTTGATTTTGAAAAGTAGGATCCTTAGCAAATTTAAGTATGCTAAAGGAATCCTAATGTGTACTTTTGATTTTAATTTATTTTTGAAAAGTAGGATCCATAGCATGTTTAAGTATGCTAAGGGAGTCCTAATGTGTTTCTTTTGATTTTGTTTGTTTTTGAAAAGTAGGATCCTTAGCAAATTTAAGTATGCTAAGGGAATCCTAATGTGTTTCTCTTTTGATTTTGATTTGATTTTGATTGAAAATGGAGACTTTATTTTAGCAAATATGGTATGCTAAAGTGAAGTTCCAAAAGTGTTTGAAAATTTTGTGAAATGGAAATTTCACTTAGCAAAATTGAGTATGCTAAATGAAATTCCAAAAAGGTGTTTAAATTTTTTTTTTTTATTTTGATTTTGTTTTCAGAATGGAGACTTCATTTTAACAAATATGGTATGCTAAAGAATGAAGTTCCAAAAAAAATGTTTTGAAAATTTTGTGAAATGGAGATTTCACTTAGCAAATTTGAGTATGCTAAATGAAATTCCAAAAGTGTGTTTTAAATTTTGTTTATGATTTTGAAAAGGGGAAACTTCCCTTTAGAAAGGGGTATGCTAAATTGAAGTTCCAAATATGTTTTGAAAATTTTTGTGGAATGGAGATTTCACTTAGCAAATTTGAGTATGCTAAATGAAATTCTAAAAGTGTTTTTTAAAATTTTGTTTTGGAAAAGGGAGACTTCATTCTAGCAAATGGGGTATGCTAAATTGAAGTTCCAAATATGTTTTGAAAATTTTATTTTTTTTTATTTTTGAAAAGAAGATTTCCATTTAACAAATTTGGGTAAGTAGGATGGAAATCAATTATATTTCAGTTTCCAAACATGTATATTTTGTGTGTGATTATTGCTTTGTTTGAAAGAGGAAATCCCAACTTAATCATATATGGAATATGTTAAGTGGCATTTCAAAATAATGTTACTTTATTTGAAAATGAAATTTCCATTCAATAAATTTGGGTATATTGAATGAAGATATTTATATGTGCTTTTTGAAAGTTTATTTTTGATTTTGTTTGAAATAAAACCTCCATTCAATAAATAGGTATATTGAATGGAGAGGTTCATATATGCTTTTTTGAAAATGTGAAAGTTCCAACCTAACACATGTGGAATGTGTTAAGTGGAATTTCAAAGTTGTGATTTTTCTTGAAGATGTAATATCCATTCAACACATTTGGATGTATTGAATGAAAAGACCCATCTTCAAATTTTATGCTTTTGAAAACATGATTGTTGAAATTTTATTTTTGAAAATGAGGTCTTCACCAAAAATGAATTGAGTGAAGAAACTCATTTATGCTTTTAGAAAATGTTATTGTTGGAATTTTATTTTTGTAAAGATGATCCGACATATGACAATCATGAAGATTGTTAGATGAAGGTGAATTAGAAATTATTTTTGTTGAAAATATTTTATTATGTGCATTTTTGAAAGAGTGCTTTTTGAAAAGCAAGATTTTTATGAAGGATTTATTTTGACTTTATTATTTTAGAATGAAACTTTCCTTAACATAAAAATGGTAAGGAGGAAGTCTTTAATTAATTATTTTTGATTCAATTTTTATTTTTACTCATTGGGGAACCCAACGGGGTTTTAAGACCATCAGTAGGTGAGGTCCTAAGACTTAAAGATGTTGGTTAGCTTAACTTAAGGATGAAATAAACTAAGTGCCAATGGAGAGAAAGATAGTCTTGGATTCATACCAAAGTAAAAAACCACTATCGATACTTGGAGATAATGATTATTTACCAAAGATGGAGAGAGGAACCATCTCCAACGGAGTTGCCAGAAAAATCTATGGTGAAATCTTTAAGATATCTAAGAAGAATGTATACTTCCATCTTCACTTTATGCAAAATAAAGATATACTTCTTTTTATGCATTTTGGACACCACGTAGATCCATGAGGGTAATCGTGAACATTGAGGAGAGATGTACTATCTCAAAAGATAGATGTCACCGCCCTACAATGGACCTAATCACCTCAACAAGAACTCCTAAGGATAATGGGTTTTCATATGTACCAAAGAGTCTTTCCCTACTTTACATGGAAAAGTAAAGTAAGGTTTATTTTAAACTGGTTCGTTAAGTTCCCTATAGGGGTATGCCCTATAGTTAATTACATCCTAAGGAAGGATTCTTAGGAATAATACTCTTGATTGGGTAAATGATCATTGTCTCCAAAGATTTTTAATAAGTAGGACTATCAATCAATTAGTTTATTTTTGAAGATCAAATGGGATTGATCAAAGAGAGAGAGAGAGAGAGAGAGAGAGAGAGTTAGTATCAAAGCCAATGGAAGATAAGTAGGAGATGCTCACGATGTTAGGAAACCTAGCGAGCATCTCAAACTATCCTATGGTTAGGCTTTACATTTTTAAAATTGAATTATTTATTTGAGTTGAATTTTTATTAAAAGTTTAGGGCTTATAATTCTACAATATAAGTTATGAAAATGCCTAAGAGGTGAGGATTTATACTTATGGCCGATAGAAGGGAGAATCAACCTCAGAACTTAAATCTAGGGAGCTTTGGCGAGGGCCAAAAAATATGACCTAAATCTAAGGAAAAAAATGGGTGTTTGGTTTGCCTCCACAAGAGAGTACAAACCAACCGACTGCTTGGACTTACAACCGCTAGGGGGTGACCGCCAACTAACTCCTCCTATGATTTCAAATTCATGTAGGCAAGTCATATGCTTTATGTAAGATAGCTAGGTTGTTAAATATTTTAGAAGGAGACTATGTCCTTAAACTCACTCCTAAAGAGACTAGATCATGTAAAGGCATGAAAAGATTCTCAGATCTAATGCAAAACATATTGCATTTTTTTTAATTTTTGGACAATCATTTGACTCAAGCTTATAGGATTCATATGCCAAATGCATGAGAAGTAAGATTATTGGCCAAAATCAATGAGAAGGGAGGAGGTGTGTTTCCACCATTGCTCTCAAAGGTCAAGCCAAGTTCTCTGGCAAAGGTGGATGCCCTCCAATCAAGAGTGTAACAATATACTTTTTATGCATGATGTTATAAAATAAATACTCATCCAACTAATGGATTGCCAATTCTTTTAACTTGATTTTAACTTAGGTTTTAAATGAGGTTATGGTTGTTAATTTTTAATTTTAAGTTGATTAATTTGATAGAAGATTTATTTTTTTCTAAGAGCCTAATCATCATCTAGGTCATACATCAAGCAAGGAAGAAATTAGAAAGATATGTCATCTTAATGCATAAGCTAAATAAAATATCGAACATTTTATAAAGCTATAAAAGAATAAAATGTCATTTGTGGTCTAGCACCATCGCACAAACCCAAAAAAAATGGGTAGCCGAGCTCTACCCTTATACAACCTGGATTACAAACAATCAAGTAAGGAAATTCATGTTATAGGGGTCTTCATTTCTTCATTCTTCTTTCTTATTTCTTTTTTTGGTTCCTTCTTTTGGATGGTTGGAAGGTGGTTGTTTCGAAGGGTTCATATGGTACATAAGATGTAATCTTATGACCAATGCTCAATATAATCCCCCATAACATTCATTCCAAAATCCTAATTGCAAGAATTACAAGAAAAGGAAAAGAGTAAAACACCTTAGCAAAAACAAAAGGTATAGCAAACACATGGGATTCCACTATTGGATCATGCTTGGCATGCATTATATTTTTATAACCCTTAATCCCTTGCAAAAATAATGATTAGACTAAATCACCTACTATTCATTCTCCATTCACCCTAACATCTATACTAGAAATAATACATCACAAAATAAAAGCAAACATCAGCCTTGCACACCTAACCTTAGAAGTTGTGACTTATCCTAATGTGTGTGCTTTAAAAGGTTTGTGTGGTATGCTTAGCTATGGCTTTAAGGCTTAGACTTTCTAAGTGTGAAGATATTCAACTTAGATGGGTGGTTTCATTTAAGTGCTTAGTTGATTTGGGTTGATTTTATTTTGTATTTTTGGTTTGGTTTAAGTGGATCCTACAATTAATTTCTAAGTTATAAAGAGAGGGAAAAGAGAAGAGAACTTCACTTCCTTCCCTACCTTAAGTAATTCTAAAGTAGATTAATATTTGATTTTATTTAATGAATGTTTTATTATATGTTTTAATTAATCCTAAGTTTAGATTTTCCTAAACAAACCTATTCAAAAAGAAAGGCATTTTAAGATTAAGTAAAGTGAATTAATAACACAAAGCACACATCAGTTCATTTCTTTTCCAAGATGTACAACATGCATATGAATGAATCCTAAGCATGTCTATACACACAAAGGAAAATGTTTAGCACACTTTATGATGAATTCTAAGAAATATTATTTAAGAAAATTGGAATGCTTTATGATGCATGATTTTCATTAAGCAGAAAAGAGGGGTTTCTTTTATCCATTATTCACATGCACATGTATATGTATAAAATACATAAGTGAGTATGATGCCATTGTTAGCATCAGTGTAAGGTACAAGAATTACTTAGGACTACTTAAAGCCTCATAACCCTGGGGTTGTCCAGACTAATATACCACTTTCCTTAAATACAAACACATGTACAAAAGAAATGAATGGAAAAGAAAGATGCAAAAAGTTTGTATTTGATTGTTTATTTTATTTAAGAAATTTATATGTACAAGTGTGGATGTATTTCTTAAGTAATAGCATAAGAATGGATAGGAATGGGATTATGCAAGTGTTGTGTTCTTTTCAAATGAATTATACACTTTGCCAAATCTTATTCAAAATTATGCTAAAAGAAGAGAAAAGGAAAGCCACACTATGCACATCTTCATATTTATATCCATATGCAAGTATATAAATAATTATAAGTAGCACACTTTCAATTTTAGAAATTTGATTTATAGATTTTAAAAATAGTTTTGGATTTAATAGTGATAATAGCCATTCATATTTTTTACTTTAGCCAAAACATGCAATTTGACATAAAGGAAACATTTCCTTTCAATTTGATTTTTGAAAAGGGTGAATGCATGAAATTCATATGACATACAGATTTAGCATGTTATGAAAGAACTAAAGTGATGAAAGCATGTAAACATATTCACCCTAATTAATTCCTAAAGATAATCTTATGAAATAAGAAGCTTAAATCAAATTAAGTTGTTTTTAAGGAAGGTTTGATTTTTTTATTTTATTTTGAGTTTGATTTAATTTGAGAAATATGAGATTAGTTTGCTACTCCTAACCCATTCCCTCACAGGTTTGTTTATTTAGTTTGTTCTTAGGATTATTAGATGGTTTTTATATGTTGGATAGGTTAAGGTATGAATTAAATGTGTTAATTACCCCTTACTTACACCACTTTGGCATAGTTAGTCTAATAATTATGAGCCAATGATATGACATAAAACCATACAAGGAATTTAAATCAGCAATGCACTTAGGAAAGAAAGACACCTAGTGCAATTGGCTGATGATTAACGATTAATTAAGCTAAGGGGTTTATTTTAAGTAATTTCATAATACCTCTCACACATGTGAGTTGAGTTTTGATTTTCTTAATTGTACTTAGGCTCTTGAACACCTAAGCATTTACCCAAGATAGATTAATTGAGTTCTGGAGAGTTTTAGAATTTTATGAAATTAATAAAGGGGGTGATTAGTGAATTAACCCTTAATTAAGGTTGGATTAAAGAAGAAAGGGGGTTTAAGGAATATCTTAATGAAAGTATCCCAAAATTATTCCCTAAACCTCAAATTCACTTACGAGAAACTTAATTGACTCAATCAGAGGGTTAGGCCATTAATTATACCCTTAATTAAGCTTAATTATATTAAGGGAGTGACTAAGAATGGACTTGCAATTCCCCTAATTAACCCACCAATAAATCTCAAGAAAATTAGTGGAGGCAGGGGTCACCCACTAATTATGCACAAGAAGTTTGAGATTAATTAGTGGTATAATTAGAGGATAAGTATCAAAGTAACATTCCTAATAAAACCCAAATCTAAAGAAAAGAATTATTTAAAATCCACTCAAATCATTTTTAGAATGTTCTATGTTCAATTATATATCTGGTGCAATTTATTTCATATTTTTCTGATTTTTCTAGGCTTAGATATGAATTTAGGAAGTTTCCATTATTAATTAGTGATTTAAAAGCCTAATTAAATGTTTAATTCTATCAGTGTCACGTGGGCCACTGACACAACATGTGCTTTCCATGTGGCATGATAGAATTCTATAGTAAAGCTATTGCATCATATCACCACATCGTGGCGGCGCTACGTGTTTTCTCCTCATCAGTCCAATCAAGGATCGAACGGTTGAGGTTAAAGCCATTGATCTAAGGGATTAAAACATGGATCTACATGTCATTGATTATGGCTATCCATCCAAAATGCATGGATGGATGGCCCATGATCCTTCCCTATTCTTCTCTATGAGAAATGGACACTGTCCATCTTCTAGGAGAAGATCCGAGCTCGATTGAGGTTGGATTGGATTGAAACACAACCCATGCCATCTTAAAGCCTAATCAAATCTAATGGCTAGAATCTCATGGGGTGACACTTACTTTACAAAGGACCATACCACATTGAAATTATGTTCGGTTTAAGCATACCTGGAGGTGATTACCGACGGTCGATTCCCTTGGAGAAGCTTTGTTTAGTGGAGACGAAGCTTTGTTGAGAGTTTGAGGCTTTGAAATTGAATGGATCTTCCTAGAGGCCAACTCCACCTTCACTTGAGCTCGATCTTGGTCAAGGTAGCACCTCCCTTGCCTTTGGAGCTTGGGAAAAAGCTTGGGTGAGCTCGATTGAGTTCCCTGAGGATGCTTGCAAAGTGAATTATGTTGATATTGAGTGTTGGCTAAGTTGGATTTTTAGTGGAGCTCCCTTATTTTCAATCTATGAAAACCAAGAAAATGGAATTTGGGAATTAGGAAGGTTGGGAAATGACTTCTCTAGCTTCCTCTTGCTCAATTAAATTAGGGACTGTGCAAATGAAATCAAATTAGGGGGAGTATATCTCCCCCTAAAGCAATCGAATGGCCTAGAAATGAGATGCCACTTTGATCCAATTGACCCTATTCAATGGGTTGTTTGATCTGTTTAGAGTGACATGCCATTCCATTTTGTCCAGAGGAGGAGTGGGTGAGGTGGCCATGTGCTCAAACAAGGTGGAGGGAGGATTCCATGTGGCCATTTTCAAAGGAGGTGGTCAGTTTTGGGTTTGGCTGACCCAAACCCATTGGTTCATATGCACTAAGTCCATTAGTGACCATTTGGTCCAATAAGAGGATGCCAAGTATCCATGAAAAGGAATTGATAAAATTCTAAGCATTTTGGCCAAAATTTACCCTGTAGCCTATGGGTAAAATGGTCATTTAGCTTGGGTTCAATTTGAATATGTTTGGTATGTTTGAAAAATAGGTTAGGACAAGTTTCATTGAATTTGGAATTGGTTTGATGTGATTTGGCTCATGTTGACCCATTTAGGTCAAAATGGGCCTACTTGGTTCAAGTTGACCAATTGGTCAAATTTGGTCAAACCAAGGGTTGGGTTTAGTTCATATGACCATTTGAAATGTTTTGGTGGCTTTGGTTTGATTGAATTTTATTTATATTTTGTTTTGGTTCAATTGAGTTCATTTAGGTCAAATGGGTCAAGTTGACCAAATTGACCCATTTGACCTATTTGGGTTAGGTCATGGGTAGGTTCATGTTTGGTTGGCCATATGAAATGGATTAGTATCTTTTTTTAATCAATTTAGTTGATATTTGAGTTTGGCTCAATATGACTCTTTAGGTCAAGTCGGTTCATGGTCAACTATGCTAGGTTAGGTCAAGTTGACCAATTGAATTTTGGTCAAGTTCAACAATCATTTTGGAATGAACTTGACCCATTGGTTTCAATCAATTTGGCTTAGATCAAGTTTTGACACATTTTGACTTTTTAGGTCAAGTTGGGCCAACTTGGGTCAAGTGGCCAATTGGGCTAGGTTAGGCTCCAATGTTCACTTGGTAATGTTCAAACATTAATCATGAATGTTTTTTGATCAATGGTTTCAATCAATTTGTCCTATGGAGGATTTTGGCTAGTTTATTTTTCATTTTGGCTAAGTGTTGACTTGGTCAACCCTTAGGTTTGACTTGGTTTGACCCAATTTGAGTGATTGATCATCTCATGATGATTGTTGATCATGAAGAGAGGCTTAGGTGCGCTTAGTTTAGTCCAATTTGGTTAGGATTAGACTTCGGCTCATAAGTGTACTTTAGGTTACTTTGGGTCAAGTGAACCTAAGTAGGTCAAATGGTTTGGTCAAAGCTTGATTTGGGTTTTATTGAACTCACATATGGACTTATGATTGAAATAAATCCATTTGCAAGTGGTTTAAAGTCAAATGAGTTTTGATTCATTTGATAATTTCTAGTTCAAGGGGTGAACATGAGTTTAACTTGAGTTTGATTTTTAAATTAAGTTTTGTTTTGGTGATTGAAGTTTATGTTTATATTTGGATTCATGATTGAAGGCTTGATTGAATCATGAAGAAAAATCAAGGGTTTGTCTTGATTTGAAATTAATATGGCTAAGTTCAAAATTTTGACTTGAAAGGCTTAGTTTAGATTTTGATTGAATTTGAGTTTAATTTTTGGAGTTTGTTTTGGTTGTTTGAATTTATATTTCATTTATATATGTGACTATAAATGAGAATATAAATATATATGAGGATTTGAAGTGGTTTGAACTCGATTTAGGTTAAGTCCTTAAGAGGGAATCAAAGTGACATAGGAAAGATTTGTGATTTGGATTTGAATTTTGGATTTAGTTTGATTTATTTGAATTTATATTTTATTTATTTATGTGAATATAAATGAGAATATAAATAGGTTGTGATAAAATTTCATGAGTTTGAATTGATTTAGATTTGATTTAGGTTAAGTCCTTAAGAGGGGATTAAAGGACTTAGGAGGGATTTTGAACTTGGAATTTTAATCATGAGCTTCAATCATAAGGAAATGATCATGAATTTCAATTATTTGGCATTGATTTGAGTTTAGAGGAAATCAATTAAGATTAAATTGATTTAGGTTTGATGTTGATTTGATTTGGAGTTTAACTTGAAGGAAAGAAGTGAGGAATGTGGTTCAAGCTATAGGGTAGGCAAATTTTCCAAACATCCCAAAGGCATGACCTACTATGGCCAACTCTTCTAAGTCTCTAGGGCTAGGTTAAGTGAGCACCTAATCACTAGATGTGTCTTAAGACTAAGGATCTCTAAAAGTTTAAGAGGAGCCCTATGTCTAAGATGGAGGGGTTGAGAGCTCATCTTAAAAATGAGGTTAATAGGGAGATGACATGGCAACGCTTTCTATGTGGCATCACGGATTGACTACTTAAATCGTCCGATGCGACAACTGAGTCAGCAGTGATGGATTCTCCTTCATCACTGCCATTTGATCTAAGATTGGATGATGGGGATTAATCACGTGGTTCTTATAGGATTAAATTGAATAAAAATATTAAGATTAATCACAGTCGTTTGCTCTAATCATGCGTAATGGATAGCGGATGATCTTTTATCCCACTGAGTGATGAAAGATGAACACCGTTTGCCCTCCTCCACTCTAGCTCGAGCTTGTGAGGCCTCGAGATCGACTACAAAATTTTTAAGGAAGAGATCTAGAGGGATCTAATGGTGAAAATCGCATGAAATCATGATTTATTTCACAAAGGTCAAACAAAAATTGAAATTTCCATGATTTATAAAAATTTATCTCACCGAAGCTCAGGATTGACAATCTATCGACTGAGGTAGCTTTTTCTTAAAGAGATGAAGCCCTATTGAGAAGCTCGTGCCTTGCCTCCTCGCCAATGGCTTTGTGGACCAAACGTCTCCAAAAAATTTATCGAAGTTAGACTTGGATGGGTCCTCGGTGCTCAAATCGATTGAAAATCATTTTGTTCTTGATTTCCAGAGCTTGGTGAAGGTGTGGGTAAAGTTAATTTGAAAATGGTGGAGATTAAGTGAGGTTAGATGGATATAGGCTCTTTCCTATTTCAAGTTTGGTGTTTCCAGGGATGGGGAGGCTCAGCGGAGAAAGTGCGGGGGAGTTCGTTTTGACTCTCTCAAGCTCTAGGAATGCTCTGATGTCTATGAGAGTCAAATGGGGAGGAGTATACCCACCTCCCCCTCAAATATAGCTCGGATTGGCTCTGCCTTGGGTAGATGTCCGGTTGGCACAGGTTACCGTGGATGATAGAGAAGTGCTCATGCAGTTTAGTTTGAGTTGGTGAGTGAAGGGAGGAAGGCTGCCATGGCTGAGGTGGAGTGTCCTTAGCTTTCTAACTGTGTCAATGGGAGGAGGTGGGTTAGCTCACCTCCCTTGACCTATGGTTGACCCAACTAGCCTTAAGTTAGGTTAGCCATAGGGTCAAGGGTCCAAACAAAGCTAAGGGTGGCTGCCAAGTGCAAAGGAGGGGGTTTGATAGCCCAAAAATAGATTTTGTCCTATGTGGATGGCTTTACCCAATGGGTAATGGGTCAATTTGGTTTTGGTTTGATTTGGGCTGACCCATGGTGACCCAAGGATGGGATGGGTCATGCCAAGTTTGAGTGGGTTTAGCTCAATTTGACCCATGTAGATAAAATTTGACTAGGTTGGATTAAGTTGATCAATTGGTGGGTTGAGACAAGTTCAAATGATGATGTTGGATATTTTGGTTCAATTGGTTTGGCTTGATTTGTATTGGATTTGAATTTGACCCATATGGATTCATATGGGTCAAATGGGATAAGTTGACCAATTTAGTCAAATTGGCCAAACTAACTTGGGTTAGGTGTTGATTTAGATTCAATTGATCATTTGAAGATGATTGTAGACTTTGATTTCAATCAATTTGTATACCAATTTGATCATTTAGGTCAATTTGGACTAAATGGGTTAATTGGGTTGACTTGGTTAAATTGGGTTCAACCAAGTGTTTGATCATGTTCAATAACTAATTTGAGATCAATTTGAGTCATTGGTTGTAATCAGTTTGGATTAAATTTGATTTGGCTTAATTTAGTCTTTTAGGTCAAATTGGGTCAACTTGGGTCAATAGCCCAATTAGACTTGGTTTGTCTTAATTAATGATTATGTTCAATGATCAATTTTGGGTTGGCAGGGACCATTGGTTTTAAGTGGTTTGAATTGGAATGAGATTTGGTTCATTTTGGTTCATATATGCTAATTGGGTCTACTTGATCAAATGACCAAGTTAACTTGCTTTGACCTAATTGATTGTAATTGATCAATCAAGGATGATTAATAATCATTATAGGAGGTTTTGAGTTAGCTCAATCCAATTTGGGTTGGATTGGAGTTTGGTTCAAATGAGTCCTTTATGTCACTTTGGGTCAAATGAACCTAATGGGTCAATTGAGTTGATTTTGGGTTGAATTAGGTTGAATTGATTTGATAATTGCTTTGGGATTAATTGATAGCTTTGATTGCAATTGATTTAGGTTTAATTGGATTTTGGCTCATTTGGATATTTTTGGTTCAAATGGGTTAGCTTGGGTTAATTGAATTGATTTTGGTCAATTGGCTTGATTGTAGCTTTCAGTAGAGTTTGGAATGAATGTTTTAATGGTTGAAGTTCTTTTGTAAAAATCAATTGAATTAGGTTTCATTGAAAGAATTTTGGTTAAGTCCATAGGATTGGCTTAAGATAGGATTGGGTTAAGATCATTTGGCTTAGAACTTGGATATGAAATGGAATTCAATTGGATATTGGTTAAATTAATTTGAGATTGGATTTGGTTAAGGGGATAGGCATGAGATTTTGTTTAGACCATAAAATGGGTAGGTTACCTTTAGATCCTAAAGCATAGCCTAAACCTATGGAAAGTCCTCTTAAGTCTCTATGTTTAAGATAAGTGTTCACTTAGTCACTGGAAGTGTCCTAAGACTAAGAAGATCCTAGTGTTTAGAAGACTCTTAGGCCTATTTATAGATTGAATCCTCACTCTAAAAGTGAGGTCAACAAGACCAAACACTACCACGAGTTCACCAGAGCTTGATTGAACTCTTATCTCTAATGTTTAAATCAAGTGTTTATTTGTTGTTGCTCACTAGAGTGTGGGAAATGTGTGGGATGAGTTAATTAGAATTTGGAGAAAATTTGGTGAGGTTGAATGTTTTATATGTTTGGGGTGCGAAGGGGGTTGGTCTCACTAGTGATGGGGTGTACGGGGAGCTCTAAGGAGCTTGAGGATTAACTATGGGAGGCTTGTGAAGGTGTGTACTCAGTTTGGAGGACTGATAGGTGTATACCTCCCTCCCCATGTACACCACCCATTTGGGTTGGTTCAAGCCATGGAAATCAGACATGTAGTTAATAGGGTGAAGTGGACAACCCACGATTAGTGAACCAAGGGCTACCCAAGGTGAGAGAGACCTCACTTTGGCTAATGGTTGACCAAGTTAGTCTTGGGTCACTTGGGGAGAGCTCAAAGCATACTAAGGTGGATGCCTTGGCCAAAAGGAGAGGTTAGACCTTCTTATTTTTAGAATTTTGTTCTATGTGTAACCCTTGGTTCACTTAGTTCAGGCTAAACCAGGTTCAACTTGGGTTGGGTCCACTTAAGCAGGTCAAAGGACATGTGAGGATGAGTCATGTCAGGTTTAGGTTTGGCTTATTTAGACTCATATAGGTCAATTTCAGTTCAATTAGGTTAAGTTCAAATTAATGAAATTGGGCCGATGGTGCTATTGGGTTGTGTTCAAATAATTATTTGAAACACATTGGTGCAATTAGTTTGATTTAATTTGAATTGGATTTGGATTTGACTCATATGTATTCATATGGGTCAAATGGGTCAAGTTAAGTAATTTGGTTAAATTGGTCAAATTGGGTGCAATTGAGAGTTAATTCATGTTAAATTGTTTATTTAAAGTTGATGTAGGCTTTGATTTGATCTAATTTGGTTAGGATTGGATTTTGGTTAAATTTGGTCCTTTATTTTAATTTGGACTAATTTCATCAATTAGATTAGATTGATAAATTTGGCTTCAATTGGCTATTGAAAAGTATTCAATCATCAACTTGAAACAAATTACATGTGTCAATTCAATCCAATTTGAATATGATCAAGAGTTAGTTTAATTTGACCCTTAAGGACAAATTGGGTCAATGGGTTGAATAAGATTAATTGGACTCATTGGGTGTTGGGTGATAATCACTAATCATATTGTGATTGATTGCAATAATTGGTTTGATCCAATTTGGGTTCAAAATTTGGTTCAATTTAACCCTTTCGATCAATTGGGTGAAATGGGAACAACTAACCAAATTGATTTACTTTTTTAAATTAGATGTTGGAACATGATCATCAATCATTTTAGAAATGATTGTAGAAGTTGGTTTGATTTTGTTTGGGTTAAATTAAAGTTTAATTAAATTGGATCCTTAAGGTCAACTTGGGTTAGGTTAGGTCAAATTTGTCAATTGGTCATGACAAATGTCCAATATGTGGTTAGAATGATTTTGGAGCTTTGGATTGGCTTAATTTAGATTGGGTTCAATTGGATTTGATTTTCCCCATATAGGGTTCAATTGGATCAACTTAGGCTAAGTGAGTCAATTGACCAAATTGAATCCCAACAAGCTTAAATAATGTTTCAAGAAGTTTGGGTGAGTTTCATTTCATATGGTTCAAATTAATTTTGAGTTTAGCCACTTTAGGTCCAAATGGGTCATATTGGGTCAACTTGTTCATTGGCCTAATTAAACACTAATTAGGTATGTTTTATATAATTTTGAGATTTTGGGTAGCATATGATCAATTAGATTTGATATATGGGGTTTGGCTTGAAGTTAGGGTAATTGGGTCGCACTTAGTTCAAGTTGGGTCCACCCAGGGTTGACCATTGTAAGTCTTCTACACTTTAAGTTAGTGTCCCACTAGCCACTAGAAGTGCCTTAGCTCTAAGTGAGGAAACCTTAGTGGCAAGATTGATTCTTAGGTCTAAGGAATGATAATTTTCAACCTCACTAAAAGTAACAATCCTCTTTGAGAGGTAAATGTTTCCTTAAGATCCCGCAGGTGTTATTCATCATTATGACTATTGACAAGGGGATCATTGGTATGAACCTCAACATTTTGGCCCCTTAGAAGTGGAAGATTTTATCTATCAACCATTGAAAGGATGTGCATGTATTCTTAAGGTTGAAAAACATCATAGTGCGTAATGAATTCTTTCAATGGTGATAAATTATCTAATTTTTTTCATTAGTTGGGTGCATCTTTATCTAGTGGTATCCAAAGAAGGCATCCAAGAAATTAAGGCATCCGTATTTGTGGTGTTTATTTTTCATTTGGTTTGGTGTTTTGTTGATGGGGGGATACCACATAGATCTGAAGGTGTACTTATTGAGGTGATTAGATATGACATTGAGGAATAGTATACTATCTCGAGAGATAGAAGTCACTACTCTACAATGGACCTAATCACTTAATAAGGACTCCTAAGGCATAATAGGTCTTCAAATATACCAGAGATTTTTCCTCTTTACATGGATGAATAAATTAGGGTTTATTTAAATCGGGTCATAAAGTTTCCTTTGGGGGTAAGCCCCCATAGTTAATTACATCTTAAGGAAAATGAATCTCATAAGAATACTCTCAATTAAAGTAGGTGATTGTTGTCTCCAAAGAATTTAAAGATAGGACTATCGATAAATTGGTTGTATTTGAAAAATCAAATGGGATAGATCGAAAGGAGAGATTTATGATCAAAACCAAATGAAGATAAGTAGGGGATGCTCATGATATTAGGAGGCCTAGTGAGCATCCCAATCTATCCTATAGTTGGGCTTTATATTTTTAAAATTGAAGAGATTTTATATGTGTGTTGGAATTTATTAGAATTTTAGGACTTATAATTCCACAATAAAAGATTGTAGAAATGCTTAAAAGGTGTGGATTTATGCTAGTAGTCCCATAGAAAATGACAACCTCAGATCCTAAATCTAGGGAGCTTTGATGAGGGCCCAAACATGACCTAAATCTAAGGCAAAAATAGGTATGTTTTTCACCTCCACAAGAGAGAGTGAATCATCCTATTGCTGGACTTATTATCATAGGCTCTTAAAGGTTAAGCCTTTTACTATCTGGCAGATGGAATCCCTCTCTTAGTAAGAGTAGAATAACATGATATGGATGATGTTAAATATACAACATCCAGCTAAGGGGTTACTAAATATTTTATTATATTGGTTTAATGCCTTGGGATTTATATGAGATTATGAGTTATTTTAGAAAATTTAGTTATGAGTTGTTAGTTTGGGTAGAAAAATTAATTTTAATCTAGGAGCCTAATCACATCCAGGCCATACAACAATCACTAATCATAAATAGACTATGAAAAGGCATGCTTTTTTCTAATGCACAAGTTAAACAAAATATCAAATAATTTTATAAAGCTAATGCAAAAGAATAAGAGACCGGTGTAGTCGGGACCACTATACAACCCGAAAAGAAAAATGCTAATTAAGCTCTATCCTTATACATCCCAGATTACTAGGGAATAGTTATAATTACAAATGATAAATGTTATAGGGGTCTTAATTTTTCACTATTCTTTCTTCATTTCTTCATTTTTCATTCTTCATTTCTTTTGATTTGCTCCATTTGACTTGGTAGGCTTCAAGGCATCACATGGCACCCCAGGATTAAACCTTCTAACTAATATTTATCCTTAACCCCCATAACACTTATCCTAATCTTAATGTAAAATTACATTAAAATAAGAAAAGTAAATCTAGCTACACCTGCAAAATAGATATTAGCTAAAATATATCTTACAACCCAAACAATTATATGAATAATTTGGACTTGGCACCGCACATGGATAACCAAGCCCAATTGTCCTAACTTAGAGGATTATGCTTAGGGGCTAAGCAACCTCCACAACAAAAATATTTATATTTTTATTATAGTGCCTTAAGCACAACCCCCTACAAAAAATAAAATTAGGCTATCGACGACATCATTCACTTACAACTAACATCCATTCTACAATAATATATCATAAAACAAGCATACATCAAACTGTACACTGCCCTAATATAATGCTAGAAGTAGTGACTTAGTCTAATGTATGTGCGTTAAGGCTTGTGTGTTATGTCCTAACTAGGCTTTAGAGTTATAATTTGCTAAGTGTGAAGGATTTAATTTATAAAAGGTTGATTTCTCTTTAAGTGATTTAATTGATTTGAAGATTTTACTTAGTGTTTTCTTTTGTTTCATATGGCCTACACAAAATAACTAAGTGTTATGAAGAGAAAGAAAGAGAGGTCCTCTCTTTCATCCCTACCTTAATTATTTTTAAAGCAAGTTAATCAATTCCCTTTAGTGAATAGCTTATTACATGTCTTAATTAGGCCTAAGTTTAGGTTCACTTTAAATAAAATCACTCAATGAGAAAGGCATCTTAAGGTTAGTTGGAATGAATTACTATCACATAACACATGTTTATTCATTTCTTTCCATCATGTATATCATGCATATGATTAAATCCTAAGCATAGCTATACATATAATTTGTTTCTTAGCACACTTAAATGATGAATGTGAGCAAATGTGTTTGAAATTAATATTTCATTTGATTGAATGATTTTGTCATACTGAATTAAAGCTCTATCTGAATTCTTATGAAAAAGCATAAGGAAAGAACCTTAAATCACATTACTAATCAACTCAACCAAATAAACAAAGTATGAATGCATGTCATTTTAATAGAAAAAGGAGGGTTTTCATTCATTAGCTAAGTACACATCCACATGTATAAAAGTTTTAAGTGAGTACATCACCATTACTCTGTACTGAGGGAACGAGGTAGGAACATCCTTGGGGCTACTTAAAGTCGTGCATCCCTGGGATGTCCAGACTAATATACCATTATTCTTAGATATATGCAGATGTATAAACAACTACAAGACAAGAAAACCATGCAAAAAAAGTATTTTTATTTTGATTGATTTATAATTCTTATTGATTGGTCATATTATACATACATATGTATGAGAGTTTTAAGTAGGTATGACACAATTGTTCTACACCAGGGGAGTAAGGTACAAGACCTACTTGGGCCTACATAAAGTCTCACATCCCCGGGATGTCCAGACTAATATACCACTTTTCTTATATACATATGAATGTGCAAAAGGGCCATAATAATAAGAAGTCATATAAACATTGCATTTAATTTGATTGATTTATTTTGTGTTAATGAATTAAAGCTTTATTTAAATTCTAATGTTAAAATGCACAAGAATGAAATCAAACGAGTATGTTGCCATTGTTCAGCAAGGGAGTGAGGTGGGAACCTCCTTAGGGCTACTTAAAGTCGTGCGTCCCTGGGATGTCCAGATTAATATACCCAATAACATTCAAGCTTATACAAATCAACATATGAATATAAGAAAGAGGCTTTATTTTATACACTAAATTTATATTCACTTGCATTTTCTATGTATATGTGTAACTAAATTTATAATATATATATCTGTATTTGATCATTAGTAAACTTTTAAAAATATATTTGATATTTAATAATGATACTAGCCACACATATTTTTAATTTAAATCAACACATGCAAATTGACATAAAGAAACCATTTTTTATTTGATTAATTTGAAAGACATGAATGCATAAGTACAAGTGGCATACAATTTTAGCATGATTGGAAGGAAATAAAATAACTTAAGCATGTGATTTCATTCAAATCCAACTAAGCCCTAAGGAAAATCAAACTAAATAGGACCATTTAAATTAAAATATAAACAAAATTCTTTGATGTCATTTCATTTTTGTGATTGATTTGATTTATGGAAATGTGAAAGAGTTTTACTAAGCCTAATCCCATTCCCCATATATGAGTTAATTAGGTTTGATGAAAAATAATTAGGTTGATTTTATAGTTTAATTAGGTTAAAATGTGAATTGAGTGAATTAATTAACCCTTACCTACATCACCTTAAGTTAATTAACTAATTAATAATGAGCCAATATGATATGCAACCACATGAAAAGTAAATTAGCAATGCTCCTAAGAAATAAAGGGGCCTAATGCAATTGGCTCATGATTAATAATTAGTTAGGTTTAAGGGATCTCACTTAACTACTTTTATGGTTTTCTTAGACATGTGAGCTAACTATAATTTTATTATCTCTCTCTTTAGGTCATTGAACACCCAAAGAGCTACCCAAGATTAAAGGTGATTTAGATGTAAAGTGGATTCTAGATTGAGTTAATTAAGCTAATTAATCTATTTGATTAAGCATGTTCAATTAATGAAATGAAATTAACTTAAGAATAGAGATCAAGAAATAGGCTTTAATCTCAATTCCTAAGTCCCATATTTGATCACTTAAGCTGTGATTTTATCTTGAAGGTTAATTAGTTATTTAAACAATTAATTACCTCATTAATCATTCATTAATTTAATTTTAAGAAAAATAAAGATAACTTAGGAAATGAATTGAGAAAAATATACCAATCACATTCCCTAAGCTCCATTACTATTCAATAAAAGTAATTAGGCTTAAATAATTAATTAAGTCACTATTCAGTCACTAATTATCATTAATTAAATTAAGAAAGTGATTAAAGCTTAATCAATTAACTTCCCTAATTAAGTAACCAATATAATCCCAGAAAAAATAAGAGAGGCAGAGGTCACAAAAATTTGAGATTAATTGGGTGATTTATTAAGGAATGATTAAGCTAATTATATTTCTAATTAAACCTTAATTACATTAAAAGCACTATTCAAAATTAATTAATAATAATATTTCTAGATTCTACTTTGAAATATCTTCAAAAAGAGCCCAAGTTTGTATTTTTTGGATTTTTCTAAGATTAATTATGAATATTAGAAGTTTTAGGCTTAAAAAATGGATTAAGTAGGCCTAATTAAAGCCTTAATCCCGCCAGGTTACATGGTGGTTGACATAGTGCACTAACGTGTTACGCTTTCCATGTGATAAAATGGGAGTGGCTATTTAAGTTATCACATCCATCTACTGACTCGAATTTAGGCGGAGGCGCTAACTCCATGGACCGTCCGATCTAAGATCAGATGACCACGATTAGATTTGCGGTATAGGAAATGAACTAAAGGATTCAACACGGGATCTAATCAGAGCCATTTGTTCTGATCATGTGAAACAGATGGCTCATGATCTATTCAATTCATGAGCGATGAAAGCGGATGCCATCCAACTTTTCCAGTTCGATTTGAGCTCACCCGAGCTCAGATTGTCTCCAAATCGATCCCACACCTTTGAGGAGGGGAGGTGCACACATCTAATGATGAAAAACTCATGTCGTTTGAATTTACTTTACAAAAGACCAAGCAATTTTTATTATACAAGGCTTGGTTTGTAAAATTACCTCATCGAAGCTAATGTTCGGCGTTGCAATGTCAGAGGTAGCTTCGCCTAGTTGAGGCGAGGTCCTATTGAGATGCTTTGAGCTTGATTTGGGGCAAAGTGCTTGGTCGACCAATCCATGCACGTAAAGGCTTTAACTCTGATCAAGCTCTGATCTTCGGTGCTCGGGAAGGCTTGGAGATGATTCAGAGGGCTTCAGAGTATGAGGATTTGGGTGCAAGAAATATGGATTTGATCAAGTAGAGGAGAAGTATTAATCAGGAAGGTGGTGTCCTATTTTGCCTCTATTCGGGAAGGGGGAATGCCAATCTAGGAGGGCTTAGGAACACTTGGAATTACTTTGAGGGATTTTAAAATGGCTTAGGATGCTTAGAGTGTGCGAATGGTGTCCTTTCCCACTCAAATTGAGGGGGTACTGGCCAAAAATGTGTGTGAAGGATGGACGGGATGGGTTGGCTTATTTTGGCTAGCAGGCCACCATCAGGGTGCCAGAGAGGTCATGTCCAACTCCACGTGACTCGACTTGAGTGGAGGGAGCATGGGAGGAGTCTCAAGGCCTGGTGTGCAAAGTTCCCATTTAGTTTTTTCATTGGGTGCTTCAGTTTGGCTTGAGTGAGGAGTAGGTGAGCTTCTTTTGGTCCATGGTCGACCTAGGGTGGGTTAGGTGGGCTAGGTGGGTCAGGTGGAACCACACTTGAGTGCTTGGGAGCTGCCATGGTGATGGGGGAGTTGCTTTGGCTTGTTAAGGTGAAGGTCCAATGGAAGGAAGGGTTTGCCCAATGGCTAATCCCCTTGGTGGGGTCCACCATGGGTTTGGGCTGATTTTGAAATGAATTAGGACATGCTCGGGTTAGGTTTGACCAAGTCCTAGGTCCCATGAGTTGGTTTTGAGTGATTTGGCTTCATTTAGTTAATATGGGTTCATTTGAGTTAGGTTGGGTTGGGTTGACCAATTGGTCAAATTGGGTCAAACCAAGGGTTGGGTTAGGTTCAAGTGATGATTTGGGATGTTTCGGTTCAATTCATTTTGGTTAATTTGGCCTAGGTTTGAATTTGACTCATTTGGATTCAAAAGGTTTCAAATGGGTCAAGTTGACCAATTTGAGCAATTTGACCAATTTGATCAAATTTGGTCGGGTTAGGTGTTGAGTCAAGTTCATTTAGTTGATTGAAAATGATTGTGTGCTTTGGTTAGGTTTAATTTGGAATTAATTTAAATTTTGGGCAATTTGATCCTTTAAGTTAATTTGGGCTAGGTTGGGTCAAGTTGACCAATCGGTCAACTTGGGCTCAATTATGGCTTTGGTCAAGTTCAATATCAATTTGGGATGAACTTGAGCCATTGGTTGCAATCAATTTGGATTAAATCATGATTTGACTCATTTTGGATTTTTAGGCCAATGTGGGTCAACTTGGGGCCATGGGCTTGGTTTAGCTCAAGTGAGGGCTTGGTCATGTTCAATCATTGATTATGAGTGGGTTTGAATCAATGGTTTCAATCAATTTGGCATGTGGTGGATTTTGGCTAGTTTAGGTTTCATTTAGGCTAAATGTTGACTTGGTCAAAGGCTAGGATTGACTTGGTTTGACCTAATTTAAGACAATTGATCATGATCCCTAAGATGATTGTTGGTTATGTTGTGATTTTTAGATGGGCTTAGTTCAATCCAATTTGGGTTGGATTAGAACTTGACTCAAAAAGGTATTTTAGGTCACTTTTGGTAAAGTGGACCTAAATGGGTCAATTGACTTGATCATGGCTTGATTCAAGTTTGGTTGAACTCATATGTGGCCTATGATTAAAATATAAATCCAATTGCAATTTGTTTGGAGCCAAATAGGTTTTGGTTCATATGAAAATTTCTTGTCAAAAGGGTCAACATGGGCTTAACTTGGGTTTGGTTTGATAATTATGGTTTATGTTTATATTTGGGTTAATGATTATAGGAATGATTGAATCATGAAGAAATTCATGAGTTTTGAATTGATTTGAGCACCATTTAGCAAGGTTGAAGAAATTAGCTAAAAAGGCTAAAATTGGGAATTTGATTTGATTTGGGTTTGGTTTTGGTCATTTATTTATATTTCATATATATTTGTGAATATAAATGAAGATATAAATGTTTAATGAGAAAATCACTTGACTATGGAGTGATTTGGATGCAAATTTGACCAAGTTGATGGATGTAGGTCGAAATGGCTAACTTAGATTTTGAATTAGTTTGATTTATTTTTGGTTATTAGAGGGTGGGTTTCATTTATATTTATGAATGTGAATGAAGGAATGATTGATTTATAAATAAATCAATGAAGTTTAGGTTAATTTGGATCAAGATTTGATTAAGGTTATGGAGGTTGGCCCATAAGACTTAAGAAGGAATTTTGGGATTTGAATTTGGTTTGAAGGTTTGAACTTGGATTTCATTTATATTTGTGAATATTAATGAAGGAATGATTAATTTATAAGGAAATCAACCAAGTTTGGGTTGGTTTGAATGAGTTTTAGCTAAGCATGTAAAGGTACTTCATATAGCTTAGGAAGAGATTTTAAAATTTAGATTTAATCATGGGTTTCAATCATTTGGAGTTGATCTAGGATTTGGGTTAGGATTTGATACAAGATTGACTTTGAATCAACCTTTGAAAAAAATCAATTGAATTGGGATTGATTTGAGTTTAGTTAATGTTAAGTCCATAAAATAAAATCAAAGGGCTTAGGAAGGAATTTGGAATTTGAATTTGATCATGGATTTCAATCATTGAAATTGGAATTGATTTGGAATATGGATTTAGATTTGATGTTTGGTTTTAGAAGGAATCAAGGGTTGGGTTTAGGGCTATAGGGTAGGCAAGTCCTCCTAAATCCCTAAGGCATAACCTATTCTTATGGCTAACTCTTTTAAGTCTTTAGGGATAAGTTAAGTATTCACCTAATCACTAGAAGAGTCTTAAGACTAAGAAAATCTTAGTGGCTATAAGAGTCCTAGGTCTATGATGAGAAATTGAGAGCTCACTCCAAAAGTGAGGTTAATAAAGGGTGCCCAATATGTGTGATGTAACTGACAAGGTACACCGCATGTATTCGTGTTGACAGAGACAATCAACAATGTTCAAAGGATCAAAAGCACTAACAGAAATGATCTACTCCTAAACCCGAGATATAGAAGGAATCAATATCTTAGTGCAATGCAACTCCACTTATGTCAAGGGCATAAGGAAGGATGAAGGGATCCACTGAGCGATCAAGCTAGTGAACCTTCTACTAGGAAAACAGGTCCAGATTATCCATAGAGGATAAGAATTTTAGTTGTTTGATATGATTTGGGGTGAAAGGATCCACTAGGGATCAAGATTTGATGAGATTTCTTTTGAGGGTGCACTCATTGCAAAATGCAGGTTTGAATTAAATTTAATCGACTCCATTGGGGAGGACGGGATGATTTGTGTCTCACTGGGGAGAAGTTGGTTGATTGTTTATTTAAGTTTAAATTTTGAGATGAACCCTACCAGTTTGTGATGGATCGCACTGAGAGGGGGCTATGTCAGCCTTGTCATATCTCATTTACCAATCAAAAGGGATAGTCCACCAACCACATGGTAGAACTATCTGACATAAGGGGTTTCTTTTTGGTGTACAACAACTGTGTTAGGGAGAAATCATAGTAGACTTACATCTCCAAAAGCAAGGGACAACCGCTGGGGTGATCTGTTGGATGCAACAAATCGAACCTGACCTAGGGCGACTATTGAATGAATGTCGTTGGAGGACTTATATCAACTTGAGAGTAGTCAGGATAATGTCATCTGATTGAATTGCATTTATTTTAATTTCATTTGTTTTAATTTGATGAATCTTGTCAGTGTGCAATGGATCCACTAAGAAAGGGCTAATATCAGCCTAGACCTATCATAGATTTATAAATCCAAAGGGATAGTCTACTAGTTATGGGGTAGAGCTAACCAACCTAAGGGGTGTCTTTTAGTGTGCAATGGTCAAGTTAGGAAGAAGGCTTGTAGACTTACATCCTCCAAAATAAGGAACCACTAAGGTGATCGGTTGCTTGTGCAACAAATCGGACGACCTAAGGCTATCCGTCGATGTGCAATGGTCGTGCAGGAGAGAATGCATAATAGACTTACATCTTCTAAAGCAAAGATGACCATAGGGGGAACCTATTGGTGGCACAATAAGTTGAACCCAACATGAGGGTGACTATTGAGAAAGTGCCAACTCGGGAACTTATCTCAACTCAAAGTAGTTAGGAAATTCCTATAAGGAGTTTGCTGACATTGCTCTAAAGATAGGATGCCTGGTTGGGAAAGGGGCCACTGGTGGCTTGAGTTCCTAATCCCCAAGAGAAGGTATATTTTGTTTGTTTTATGTTTGTGTGGACTCTATTGGTGTGCGAGGGACCACACTAAGAAGGAGCTTATATCAGCATTGTCCTATGTCAGATGTATTGGACCAAAGGAGAATCTGTACATCCGTAAGACAAATTCTCCAACCATAGGGGTGACTACTAGGAAAGGGGGACTATCTAGTCCAAGAGTAATCGGGGTAGTGTCTAAATGGGGTTGCTAAGGACATGATTCAAATAGAGTGTCCATAGGGGAGGTGCCGATAGGGGCTTTATCCAGAACCCTGTAAAAGAAAGCCTATAGGTATTCAGTGGCCAACTTAAGGAGAAAGTATGGGGACTCACATATGCCAAGAGTGGTGTATCCACTGGGTGGGTCACCGTCAACATGGCGATAACCAACCAACCTAAGGTGCCCATTGGTTTGTGACAATTAGTTTAGAAAGAAGGAGTGTAGACTTACATCTCTCTAAAGTGGAATTGATTATCAAGATAGTCTATCTTTGGCTCGATAAGGGATATCCAACCTAGGGTGACTACTCTTAGGAGTAGTAGGATTAGACCAAGCTTGAAGTAGTCAAGAGGAAAAGCCACTAGGGGCTTAAATCCTAACTAAACTTAGGTACATGACAAACTAGAACTAACAAAGCTTCTCACCTTTAATGGTCAAATCGAGAAGAAAGTGTGGGACTCACACGGCATGACAAGTGGGGTGACCTAACAGTAGCCGGCCCTGTAGTTAATGGTGAGTGCCACACTCCACATCAAAATAGCTTAAGATAAAAGATATGTGTTTATTTGTGTTATGAAAGAAGGAATAGGATGCCACTTGGGTTCTCTCACACCTACCCTAAACACATAGAATAATGGATGAAATGGTGCCACATGGGAAATTATGACTCCATCAAGAAAGGATGCCGCTTGGGTTCTCTTACACCTAACTTAGTTGTGCTAGTCGAAGTAGGATGCCTCTTGGGTTTTTACACCTAACCTAATATCACCGGAGAATCACATATAATTTATGTCTATGTTGTGGAGGATAGGATGCCACTTGGGTTCTCTTACACATACCCTACACACACCATGGTGGATTCACAAGAAAATGATATTAATAACACATAAGAGATGGAATTTGATATGAAAAATTTTATTGATGATTATTTTCAAACAAGATTTATAGATAGTATTTATTAAGGTAGAGCTTGTTGATTGGAAGCATCAGGCGCTCTCTCTTACAGTTTATAAGCTGATAAGATCCTCCCTGGTAGGCCTTCTCTATGGCAAAAGGGCCTTCCCACGTGGGTTCAAACTTGCCTCCCATCTTTCAACAGGCAACAGTTGGTCTCCTTAGAAATAAAGTAAGCTCTCCTACTTGAAAAGCTCTAGGACGGACCAACTTGTTATGAGCTTGAATCATTTTAGCTTTGTATAACTTGAGGTTCTGGCATGCTGAGAGGCGTCTCTCCTCCAAACCTTCAATCTCTTTTAACCACAGATTGGCATTCTTCTATGCAGTAATCTTGCTACCCATAGCTATCCATAGTGATGGGAGTTGTACTTCTAATGATAGAATAACTTCAGATCCAACACACTAAAGAGAATGTGGTAGATTGAGTTGGAGTTTTGTATGTGGTGCGGTAGTCCCACAAGGCTTCAACCAACTGCTCATGCCACTATCACTTATTATCATCGAGTGTCTTCTTCAATATCTGGATGAGAGTTTTGTTGAAGGCTTCTACTAAGCCATTTGCCCTCAAGTAGTAGATAGTAGAATATCTAATCTATGTTGAGTCTATGGGCAAAGCTATTGATCTTAGTGCTCTTGAATGATGTACCATTATCAAATATAATTCATCGAGGCACCCCAAACCTATATATGATATGGTTCCTGAAAAATAGGAGCTCATGCTTAAGTTTGACCTCTCTAAGTGGGATTGCCTCCGCCCACTTGGAAAAGTAGTCGGTGATAGCTAGAATGAACCGATGATGCTTAGAAGAGGGAGGATTGATCGGACCCACTATCTCAGTGTCCCAACACTCAAATGGCCATGTGGCCAATGTAGGATGTAGAATGTTGGGTAGTTGATGTAGGACCACACCATGCACCTGACATTAGTGGCATCTTCTAGCTACATCCATATAGTCTGTGATCATCGAAGGCCAGTAATATCTTAGTATCTTGAACTTAGCTTTCATCTTTGGACTGGATTGGTGCGCTCCACATAATCCTGAATGTACCTTGGTCATGATCTTACAAAATTCATGTTTGTCTAAATAACATAACCACATATGATTGAAGGACCGTCGATATAGGGTGCCATCCACGAGAGAATTGGAGAGAGATCTTTGTTTCACTTGATGGGCTAATGAATTCTCCTGAGGTAGTTTTCCTATATTTAAATAATCCATGAATGGTTTCCTCCATTTTAACTTGTCATCTTTTTTGGCAACGACAACCTAACCTTCAAGAGAGAGTCTCTCAATGAGTTCAACATCAATAAGGGATAAGACTAGTCTATTTTGGACCCTTATTGGAATGGACTCATCTTTTGGACATGCCAACTCTTTGGCAAGCTTAGCTAATGCATATGCTATTACATTTTCTCCTTAAGGAATATTGTGAATGGTTACCTCTGGGATTTAGGCCAACAACTCCCCGGTGTACTTATTGTAGTGATGGAGTTTAGGCTTTATAACTTTATAAGATCTAGCAATTTGGTTGATAACTAGTTAAGAATCCTCAAAGATGTTAATGCTCTGGATGCATAGTGTAATGACTAACTAGATTGACAATCAGAGCCTCATATTTGGCTTCATTGTTGGTGCATGGGTTGGACATATGATATGAAAATCTCATCACATCACAGTCCGTTAGAAGAACTATTCATATCCCTACCATTCATAGAAGAGTATATCATGGTTCTTGTCATTTTTGAAAGGAAGTCGCACCATCAAAATATATCTCCCAACGGTGAATGTTAGTGTCCCCTAAGTTCATAATTTTTTCATCAGGGAGGTCATCACTAAGTGGAGAATCAACAAGAAGTGGGTGTGCTGCTATGAAGTCGCTAGTGCTTATCCTTTCACAGCATGGAGGGGTACGAATGTGGTGTCAAACTATGACAAAATCATGGACCATTGTGCCAACCGTCCAAATAATGTCAACCATGTCATGAGATATTACAGTGGATTGATCCTAGAAATCAAATTCACCTTATGAGAAAGCATGTAATATCATAGCTTTTGGGATGCAAAGATTAAAGCTAGGCAAAGCTTTTCAATAGGTGGGTAGTTTGCCTCAAGGGGTATGATGACGACTGAGGTAGTAGAGTGCATTTTATTTTCCTTTGTCATTAGTTTGAGCCAACAAAGCACCAAGGGAGTCATCAAATGAAATGGTGTATAGTATCAATGGCTTGCCTGAGATAAGGGCTACTAGAACTGATGGCATCATCAGGTAGTGCTTGATGTCTTTAAAAGCATGCTGACACTTATCATCCAGCTTTAACTTGGTGTCCTTTTTGATAAGTGTTGAGAATGGTTTGCATCTTCCTGATAGGTTAAAAATGAAGCATCTTCAATACTGCAACCACCCTTGAAATGATCTGAGTTGAGTTATACTTTTAGGGGTGGCATTTCTAAGATAGCCTAGATCTTCTTCAGATCGATTTCTATTCCCCAGTGCCGGAAAAAAAACTTAAAATTTCCCTGAAGCTACTCCAAATACACACTTCAGGGGATTCATTTTAAGGTTAAGTTGTCTCAATCATTCGAAAACTACTCCCAAGTCAAAGAGGTGTTCTTGCTTTTCTTTGCTTTTCACTAAAAGATCATTAATGTAATGCTCGGGTTGATGATGAGTGAGTCATCAAAGATCCAAATCATGGCCTGCCGGTATGTAGCACCGATATTTTTAAGGCTGAAATGCATGATCTAATAACAATAGATTCTGATCAGGGTTCAAAAAGTAATGTTCCTTTCATCCTCAGGGGCCATATTAATTTGGTTGTAGCTAGATGACCCATCCATAAAGAAGAATATTGCATAGACGAGGTAATGTCTACCATTAATTCTAGTATAGAAAGTGGAAATTCATCCTTAGGACATGCCTTATTCAGATCCCTAAAATTGATGCATATGCAAATTTGGCCATTCTTTTTCTTAACTTGGAAGACACTGGCTGACCAGATGGGATATTTTTCTTCCATGTTAAAGCTAGCACCGATCAATTTCTTAATTTCATAAATGACCTGCTGCTCAATGTCTAATCGCATGCGTCTAGGAGCTTACTTGATAGAATTAGCATTAGGATTTATTGCTAGTTTGTGGACTGCTATGTTAGGAGATAAACCGGACATTTCTTCATAACTACATGCAAAATAGTCCTTAAACTCAGTTAACAGCCTAACTAAGTCATTGGTTTCTTCTTCATTCAGCAAGGAACAGATGTATGTTGGGCGTGGATCTTCTTTCATTCCTAAGTTGATTTCTTTGAGTTCGTCGATGGTTGATATGATTTCTTCTTCAAACTCTTGCAGTGCATCTTTATCTTTAAGATCATTTGGGAAATTTGAAGTTTCTAAACATACCTCCTCATAAGAGTTAGCATAATCTAAAAAGAACCTATCAGACTCCAAAAGATTGGTGATGACTAGGTAATGGTTGTAGTCATCGACTGGACCCACTGTGCCAAATCCTAATTTTGGTCTTGATTGAGAATATATGCTTTAGTTGTCTCATAGACTTTTAAAGTAATCTGACCTATGTTTAAACCAAGTATGTGGGATTAATCCCTTCTTAGCAAAGTTAAGAACATAAGGCGAATACTAATCAAAAGGTAATTATATTAAATCTTTATAAGAATCATTCTCAAGTTCTACATCAGCTTCTTGACTTGAAGATGATTCTCCCAACTAAAAACCTCTTTGGCTTGATATCTATAGATGACTTGGGGGCTTTCTTAACTACCAAACCTTTAACATTCTAGGAAGAAAGTGAGGTTAGAGCTAAAGTTCCCAACTACTACCTGATTATTCTATATAATGATGATTTGGATACCTTCATGCTTTGCTTGGAGGCCTAGTCTTCATCACTATCTGGCTTAAATGTCACATCCATAGGGAGCTATTGAGAGGGGTTAGCTAGCCAACTAACCATAAGAGACTCATCCTCCAAACTAGACTCTAAGTTTATGTGGATAGCGGGGGTACTCCTCTTGGGTCATAGTCTGGGTTGGCCACCTAGGTCTTCCACTCTAGATTTGCCACTACCTCTACCTGGTAGGGGTCGAGTCATCCTACCTATGTGTTCATATGAAGAAATGACTGTAGGCAGAATCCAATTTCATGCTCTACTTTTTCCTCAGTGTCTAATTTTCGCTCACTTATATTTTCATTTTCTTTTCCTTTTTTATTTTCTTTTTCTTTTTCTTTTTCTTCTTTATCTTTTGTCTCTTTTTCTTTTATTTTTGAACTTTCACCAAGTTCATGAGAATAGACTTTCTGATTTGGAGGAAGATAGTAGGCTACTCATATATCTCGACCTCCTTAATTGAGAATGACTTCAAGTCTCCTTTGACATAATACTCGATTCCACCTCTTTTGAATTTTATGCACTGATGTAAAGAGGATGGAACCATGTTATTTCCATGAATCCAAGGCCTACCATGCAAAGCAGTGAAAGATGTATCTGAATCAATTATGTAAAACTTGGCTTCTATCATTCAATCATCTATCTCTAATGGCAACACTACGGAGCCTAAAGCCTTCTCACCTTGCTTATTGAATCCTCTTAACATCATTTGATCTCCTTAGAGTTTTGAGATGTCAATCCTCAAGTAGGCAATGGTCTTTAGACTCATAATATTCACTGATGCACCTAGATCAACTAACACTCTAGAGAGTCTGAATCTTTCCATGTCCACTGTGATGTAGAGGAGACGGTTGTGCTTTGTTGTTCCCAAAAGTGGTCTTCATCGGTGAATGTAACTCCACGGGCTTCTCTTGAGTAACATGCCTCTTCTCCAATAGTGGTCAACTGAGCTAAGCATACTTCTGAATAAAGAAGAGCATTGATCAATGACTCCCTCATCTCTTTTATAAGATAAGGGCATCATATATGCTTAGATTAGTTGGAAACTTTCTTAGGTTAGTAAGGACATTGTAGTCAACTCTGAGCTGGTCCTTCATAAGCATATCCATAGGTGGAGCATCCTGTGGAGGGGCTTCTTGATCACTTGAACCAATGACTTATTTACCCTTATCCTGAGGTGATACCTTAGGAGGTATAACTTTTCCACTATGGAGGTTGACTTCAGTGACTTCATAAGATGGTTTAGTGGAAAGCTCTACCTGCTCATCAAGTTCACCTACAGCTTCTCCTATAGGATCATCTCAATGGGCAAACCCGAGTGATTTAGGAATGGACATTTTGTTTCTAAATCAGAAGAAGAGTGATCGAAACTAGAGTTATTATTGATTAGACTTGGAGAGTTATCTAAAGGAATAAGCTAAGGAAGATTATCAGAAGTGAAAGATGTAACCAGAATCAGCTTTCCTCATTGATTTCTTAGATTTAAATAAAGGTACAAAATAGAAATCAAGTAAAGTAAGCAAAGTGAGTGATTTGGCACCCCCTCTGTTGATACAATACGACTACTAAAAGAAGAGCTAGCTGGAAGAACTGTAGCTGCAATTATGGAAGGAGTGCTAGACTCGGTTGGTGATTGTGTTATGCTATCCCGGGCAAGTGGAGGCTGCCGCTGCTACTTCTGGGCTTTTACCTCCCTCAAGTTGTCCATAGCAACTTGAAAACCTTCCTTGGAGTTGGAGGTTTAAGCTGCTTCAAGCACCTGGAAAGATAATTTACTGATCTTAGAAATGATTTTCTTGGAGGTTTGGGATAGGGAGATATCCCAACCTTCCTCTATCTTAAGAAGATCACGTGTATCCCCAAGAATTATTCTAATAGAACTAGAATGTTGTTCTAGTAGGTATTCCTTAGGGATGATAATGATACTGACTTGTAGCTACACTCAAGCCTATCCTTAAAGGTAAAGCAATCCTCTAAGACATGACCTACAATGCAGTAGTAGGGGCAATAGTTTGGATCATGACTCTTGCCCACTTCCTCCAGCATAGTAGGCTCTGGTAACTTTAAATCAGGCTTCTTTAAGAGATTTTTAAAGATCTTCCTGACTACCTCTCTCTTGAATGAATGAGGGTGGTGGTAGAGGAGGTGGTAGAGAAGGCTACTAAGCTCGAGGAATGTTTACCTAAACCCTAGCTGGTTGCTTCCCCTTGTCAACTATTGTGATTGTCCCTAGCTTCTTCTCAAATGCCTTTTGAGGTTTGGGCTTCGTTGACTGGTCATGGGAAGGCAACTATCTGGCTTACTCTTGTAGACTAGCCACCTTGTTGATTATCTTCTCAAAGGTTTTGATTGTAAAGCCTTAAACATGAAAGTGACCGGGCCATGGATATTCTTTAGGAGAATCTTTATGGCGTACTGTTCAGACAACTGTGGTTCATATTTCATACTCAGGTTTTGCCACCTGAGAATGTAATCAATAAGGGACTCATTTAGATTTTTCTTGGCTACAATGAGGTCACGTACATTAACCCTTTGCTGAGCTCCAGAAAACCTCTTGATGAAGAGATGCTCTAACTCAACAAATGTTTTTACCGAATGGTTGGCCAGTATGACATACCAATCAAATGTAATACCTGCTAGATTGCTAACAAACAATCTAAAAAGATGGGCATCACTACCTCTGATATTGCAACAGCCGACCCTGAAATGTGCAATCTGTTGGCGAGGGTTCCCACTACCATCAAAGATTTTGAAGGAAGGAGGCACAAAACCCTTAGCATATTGGACAACATCAAATTCCTTTGGGTAGAGTCTACCCTTTAGAATAGATGAGCCACCTCGGGCTTGCGCCAATACATCCCTCACTTGCAACTCCACCATATGTTTGATATCTTTTCATTCATGGAGGTGATATCCACCACCTTCCTATGCAAACTACCACTATCTCCCTCTGCAGGAATGCATCCAAGATGATTTGAAGTATGTCCCAAATCTACTTTGTCAGCTACTATGGGAGAAGGCTGTGAAACTGGAGCTAAATTCTGCAATGTTGAAACCAATGCCATAAACTCCTCGATCTTCTTTCCCATATTGTCAATGTGATCATGCCTCTGCCTAAGCTACTGAAGAAGGTGCTGAGTTGAATAGATGATGTATTCCCCTTCAACTATAATACCTTCTTGATTATACTGATCTCTATGGAGGGAGCCCCTAGTATTGACCATGTGGACCTTGACCGAATCCTCAAGAAGGTTATCCTCATCAGGGTCAAAATTGACCTTTCCATCCTCATAATCTGATTGATCGCTCCCTAGAATTTCTCTCTTTTGTGCAAAGTACTATGCTAAAATGTCGTCTAAGGAGTGATCTAATTATGCCGTACAAACACATGCTGCTGACTAGTAGTGGGACTATGCTTGCTTACGGAGATGCATCTAACACTGCCTGCCATTGGAGTGCTAGCTCTGGGAGGGTCATGCTCATTGGAAGAGATGTGCTCATGACTGCTCATCAGTGGAGTGCTATCTTGGGGAGGATCCACTGCCATGGGAACTACAAAACTGTCCCCCTCCCTCTTTGCATCTACCAGTGGAGTACTATCTTAGGGAGTATCCACTGCCATGGGAACTACAAAACTATCCCCTCCTCTTTAGATCTGCCACTGTCACTGTCTTTGATGATGGTGGTGGTGGTGGTACGACCACGCGGGATCACCACTCCTTCTTCACCAAGACTGAAGTAGGAGGTCAACTAGTGGAACTCACCCTCACCTTAGTTGGTGGAGTAGATGGAGTGAGATCCTTTGGCCATAGTTGGATGACCAATGGGACTTTCTTCTCCCTAGAAGCTGACTTCATGACTTTTGTGGGAATGGTGGATGGAGAGACCTGAACTAGTGATGGTGGGTGAGGAGTGGATCGATGTAGTGGAGACGACACTGGCTCCACCCTCACCGAGGCTTTCCCCCTGTGGCTGGTGATACCCATCAGTACTATGTTGTCAGTCTTGGTGGCCCGATGACAGAGAAAATCAACTAGAGAGGAGGCCGTCGACTACTTGACAAACCTCCATCATTTCTTGTTCCTTGACTGAGCTGCTACTCTGGCTTCTGATGCTCTATTTCTGCAGATTTGCCTAGTAAAACTCCTGGAGATGATCATCCTCAAATCAAATAGTGTGCCAAACTCTAAGCATCTGTGGCCTTTGCCAACCTGGGTAGTACCATGTAGACCAGCATAAGACTTCCTCTTGTCCAAATCTCATGGTATGTAGGTGGTGGAGGAGAAGAAGCAATCCTCTAGTAATCTTCCTCTCCATCTGATGAGAGGGGGTTACCTCTAAGAAGTGGAGAGGGGAGATCCCTCCCAGCAACATGAGATGCGCATCTCTGCCGCACACTGTGATGCCGCTTGATCTTGCCGCTCTATGGTGCTAGGCGAAAAGGTAGTGAGAACTAGATCCTACCTCGAAGATAGAGGAGACTATCTTTGAAGTCAAGATAGCTTTCCTCTTAGAGGGGACCAATGAGGTGATGCTAGCACATGCCTGAGTAGCTGTAGGAGCAACTGACTACATGGGAACTAAATTGACTGGTGGAATCTCGACCACCTTCCTCTTTAAGGAAGGATACTCAGAATCAAAAGGTAGATCAATACGGATGACTAGCTTCTGCCTAGCCACCTCATCCTGATTAACAGTGGTGAGGGTCACCCCCTCACAAGTAATGCTCCTTAAATCCTCGATTGAAGAAAACCAGGTGGGTGGAGTCAATCTCAGGGAGGCTAGCCCGATCCAAGGCCAAATCCATCTCAAATGGAAAGGTAAAGATGAACTTCTAGGAAGCCATGTGTATTGACTACAAAAATAAACTGCACTGACTAGTTTTCACTGTATCTCTGCATGTGTTGAAATATAACTTAAGTTAGGTCTCTACTTTAATTCTTTTCCCAAGAGAGTAATAGAGGTTTGGAGTTTGGAACCCACACTCAATAATTTAAATATGTTAACTGGGGTTCATTTGAGAGATTTAGATGTTTGGAGGAGAGTATTTGCCATTTGATTTTGATTTTAGAATCCATACTCAACCAATTTAAGTAAGTTGGGTGGGGTTCAATAATTTTAGGAGATTGTGTATCTTGTTTGAAAATGTTAATGATTTGAAAGAACCTCAACTTAGCAAATTTAGGTATGCTTAGAAGAGGTTGTGCTTGTGTGTTTGAAATATTTTTTGTTTGTGATGATTGATTATGTGATATGTTGATTTTAAAATAGGGCCTCTCACTTGAAAATTTTGATATGTTAAGTAGAGGCCACATGTGTTTGATTTATGTTTGCATTTTCTTTGAAAATGGACTCTCAATAAACAAATTTGGTATGTTAAGTGAAAGCCCAAGTGTTATTGATATATGTTTGCTTTTCTTTGAAAATAAGACTCTCACTTAACAAATTTGGTATGTTAAGTGAAAGTCCAAATGTGATTGATAGATATGTTTGCTTTTCTTTGAAAATGAGACTCCCACCTAACAAATTTGGTATGTTAAGTGAAAGTCCAAATGTGACATGACTTGAAAAATTGAATTCTTATTTAACAAATTTAGTATGTTAAGTAGGAATCAAATATGTATTGAAAATGAGACTCTCACTTAACAAATTTAGTGTGTTAATTGAAAGTCAAATGTGATTGATATATGTTTGAAAATCGGACTCCCACTTAACAAATTTGGAATGTTAATGGAAATCGAGGTGTGATATGAATTTGGGACTCTCACTTAACAAATTTGGTATGTTAAGTGAGAGATCAAATATGTCATGAGAATGAGATTATCACTTAACAGATTTGATATGTTAAGTGGAATCAAATATGATTTATGAAAATGAGACACTTATTTAACAAATTTGGTGTGTTAAGTGAAAGTCAAGTATATCATGAAAAATGAGATTCTCACTTAACAAATTTGGTATGTTAAGTGGAATCAAACATGGCATGAATTTGGGATTTTCATTTAACAACTTTGATATGTTAAATGAAAAATGTGTTATGAATTTGAGATTCTCACTTAACAACTTTGGTATGTTAAGTGGGAATTAAATGTGACATGAAAATGAGATTTTCACTTAACAACTTTGATATGTTGAGTGGGAATCAAATGTGACATGAAAATAATATTCTCACATAACAACTTTGATATGTTAAGTGGGAATCAAATGTATATAAAAAAGAGATTCTCACTTAACAACTTTGATATGTTAAGTGGGAATCAAATGTAACATGAAAATAAGATTCTCACTTAACAACTTTGATATGTTAAGTGGGAATCAAATGTGACATGAAAATAAGATTCTCACTTAACAACTTTGATATGTTAAGTGGGAATCAAATGTACATGAAAGTGAGATTCTCACTTAAAAACTTTGATATGTTAAGTGGGAATCAAATGTACATGAAAGTGAGATTCTCACTTAATAACTTTGACATGTTAAGTGGGAATCAAATGTATATGAAAATGAGATTCTCACTTAACAACTTTAACATGTTAAGTGGGAATCAAATGTATATAAAAATGAGATTCTCACTTAACAGCTTTGACATGTTAAGTGGGAACTCTCTTTTTGGAAAGAGAGGGGAATTATTTGTTTGACAAATGTGGCATGTCAAATAAGATTCCAAAATAGAGGAGAAATTTATTTAACAAATTTTAAGTATGTTAAATGGATTTTAATGATATGTTTTGATGTTATGTATGTGATTTCTTGATTTTGAAAAAAAAAGAAACTTCACCTTTGGCATTTGTGAAATATGTAGAGTGGAGTTTCAATTTTATGTTATGATTTGAAAATAGAATCTTTAATCAATAAATTTGAGTATGTTGAATGAAGATGGCTATTTAAAAAAAAATTTTTGGAAAGTGTCATTTTGTGAAAGAGTTTATTTTATTAATTTATGATCAACCTTGCCTCAACAAGCTAATGGTAAAGAGGTTCTAAATTTTTATTATCTCTCCCTTCATTGATAAATTTTGTTTTTCACATATTGGGGAACCTAATAGGGGTTTCAAGACCTACATAGAGTGAGGTTCTAAAACCTAAAGGATGTTGGCTAACTTTGCTTAAGAATGAAACAAGCTAAGTGACAACAGAAAGAAAGATAGTCTTGGAACCACATGAAATGCAAGTCCATTATCGATGCTTGGAGACAAAAATTTCCTACTAGAGATGGAGAGAGGAATCATTCCCAGTGGTGTCGCCATAAAAATTTATGGTGTTTATTTTTTATTTGGTTTGGTGTTTTGTTTATGGGGGGACACCATGCAGATCTAAGGGTGTACTTATTGAGATGATCGGATACAATATTGAGGAATAACATACTATATCAAGAGATAGAAGTCACTACCCTATAATGGACCTAATCACCTAATAAGAACTCTTAAGACATGATGGGTCTTCAAATATACCATAGATGTTTCTCCTACTTTACATGGATGAATAAAGTAGGGTTTATTTAAACCATGTCATAAATTTCCCTATGGGGGAAAGCCCCTATAGTTAATTACATCTTAAGGAAAATGAATCCCTTAAGAATACTCTCGATTAAAGTAGGCGATTATTGTCTCCAAAGAATTCAAAGATTGGACTATTAATAAATTGCTTGTATTTGGAAAATCAAATGGGATAGATCAAAAGGAGAGATTTATTTTTGAAGCCAAATGAAGATAAGTAGGAGATGCTCATGATACTAAGAGGTCTAGTGAGCATCCGAATCTATCCTATAGTTAGGCTTTATATGTTTGAAATTAAAGAGATTTTATATGTGAGTTGAAATTTTATTAGAAATCTAGGACTTATAATTCCACATTACAAGATTGTGAAAATGCCTAAGAGGTGAGAATTTATGCTAGTAGCACCATAAGGAAAAGAAAATGACATCGGATCCTAAATCTAGGGAGCTTTGGCGAGGGCCAAAACATAACCTAAATCTAAGGCAAAAATGGGTATGTTGTTCACCTCCATAAGAGAGAGTGTACCACTCGACTGCTAGACTTATTACCACCTAGAGTGGCAGCTAACTAACTCCTCTATGCTTTAAATTCATGTAGGCAAGTCTTATGCTTTTGTAAGATGGCTAGGTTGTTATTTTTAGAAAAGAAATTAAGTCCTTAAAACTCACTCCCTAAGAGATTAGAACATGAGGGGTATGAATAATGACTTTATATAATACAAATTTTATCAAAATTTTATCTAATTTAGGACTCTTTATTTTTACATAGGCTATAGGATTTTATATGTCTAAATGCATGGAGAAGTTGATTATGGGCCAAATCAAAAGGGAAAGATGTGTTTTTTCATCATATGCTCTCAAAGGTTAAACCTTTTACTATTTGGATAAGATGGAAGCCCTTTCTTAGCAAGAGTGAAATAACTTGATATGCATGATGTTAAACATACAACATCCAGCTAAGGGGTTTACTAAATCTTTTATTACCTTGATTTAATTCCTAGGCTTTTAAAAATTTTATACAAATATTTCTGCGTTCATCTATCCCCCATCTTGGAAAAGAGGATAAATAAAAATAAAAATATATATAACACCTTTTGTAGGGACACCATGCAGATTCAGATGTTCTTATTAGGGTGATCAGGTACGACATTGAGGAGAGGTGCACTATCTCGAAAGATAGAAGTCACCACCCTACAATAGACCTAATCACTTTAATAAGGACTCTTAAGGACTATGGGCTTCAGAATGTACCAGAGATTCTTCTATTACTTTACATGAAAAAGTAAAGCAAGGTTTATTTTAAATCAAGTTCATTAAGTTCCCTATAGGGGCGAGCTCCCATAGTTAATTACATCCTGAAGAACAAGATTCCTTAGGAATACTCTCGATTAAGGTAAATGATCATTTTCTCCAATGATTTCAAAATGTAGGATTATTAATCGATTGATTTATATTTAAAAAAGTCAAGTGGGATCGATCAAGAGGAGGGAGTTCTTATCGAAGCCAAATGAATATAAGTAGGGGATGCTTAGAATTCTAGGAAACCCAGTAAGCACCCCAAACTATCCTATGGTTGGGCTTTATATTTTTAAAATTGAATTGATTTATTTAAGTTAAATTTTTATTAGAAAGTTAGGGCTTACAATTTCATGATACAAGGTCATAAAAATGCCTAAGAGGTGAGGATTTATGCTCGTAGCCCGCAAAGGGAAGTAGCAACCTCTGAACCTAAATATAGGGAGTTTTGCTGAGGGCCAAAAGCATGACCTAAATCTAAGGTGAAAATGGGTATCTGATTCACCTCCAGAGAGGATAAATCACCTGCTTGTTGGACTTACAACTGCCTGGGGATGGCCACCAACTAACTCCTCCTATGGTTTTAAATACATGTAGGCAAGTCATATGCTTTTGCAAGATAATTAAATTATTATTTATTTAGAAAGAGACTAAATCCTTAAACACACACCTTAAGAGACTAGATCACATAGGGCATGATTTAACGACTTAAATCTAATGTAAATTTTATTACATTTTATTTTTATTTTTGGACAATCAGTTTGACATAGGCTTTAGGAATCGTATGCCTAATGCATGAGAAATTAGATTATGGGCCAAAATCAGCGAGATAAGGAGATGTGTTTCTATCATAGATCTCAAAGGTCAAACCAAGTTCTCTAGAAAAGGTGGAATCTCTCCAATCAAGAGTGAAATAATATGCTTTTTATGTATGATGTGAGAAAAGTAATACAAAATCCAAATTTGCTAATTTTATTTTGATTTATAACCTAGGCTTTAGGTGAGATTATGAGTTATTTAAATTTTTAGTTTGAATGGACTAGTTAGATAGAAAAATTATTTTCCTAAGAGCTTAATTGTCATCCAGGCCATACATCAAAGCAAGGAATAAACTAAGAAAAGGTGCCATCTTAAGGCATAAACTAAACAAACATAAATCAATTTATAATGCTAACGCAAAAGAATAAAATGTCATTCATGGTTGGGCTCTACTGCACAAACCTGAAAATAAATTGGGTAGCTGAGCTCTCTACCCTTATACAACCCATATTGCAAATGAATCAATTACAAATAAGCAAGGAATTTATGTTTATGGGGGGTCTTCATTTTTCATTTTTTCTTCTTCTTTCTTCTTTCTTCTTTCTTCTTTTGGTTCCTTCTTTTGGATGGTTGGAATGTGGTTGCTCCAAAAGCTTCACATGGTACATAAGACATGATCTACATCCAATGTTCATCCCAATCTCCCATAACAATCATTCCAAAGTCCTATAAAATTACCTGAAAAGGAAAAAGAAAATCTAATTAAAGCCTGCAAAATAGAGATTAGCTAAACAAACCATACAATCCTAAACATGTATATGTATAAATTGGACTTATCACCCCACACATGGGTAACCAATCCCACTTCACCTATTTTGGATTATGCTTAGGGGTATAAGCACATTCACAATAAAAGCATTTATATATTTTTATTATAGCGCCCCTCAAGCACAATCCCTTGTAGAAGACAATAGTTAGACTAAGATCGCCTTACCATTCAGTCTACTCACATTCACACTAACATACAGACTAAAACAAAACATCACAAAATAAAAAAAAACATCAAACCATGCACCACCCTAATCTAAAGCTAGAAATGGTGACTTAGCCTAATTTGTGCCATTTAAGTTTTATACAAAAAATGTTGAAGTTTTCTAAGTGTGGAAATGTTCAACTTAGAGGGGTGGTTTCATTTAAGTATTTTAGTTTTTTGGTTGATTTTATTTTGTATTTTGATTTGGTTTAAATGAATTCTACAATTAATTACTAAATGTTGTAAAGAGAGGAGAAGAGAAGAAAACTTCTCTTTCCTCCCTACCTTAAGTAATTTTTAAGGTAGATTCATATTTGATCTTTGTTAAATGAATGTTTTATTATGTGTTTTAATTAATCCTAAGTTTAGAACAACTATAAATAAACCTATTCAAAGAGAAAGGCATTCTAAGATTAAGTAAAGTGAAATACTAACACAAAACACACAATGATTCATTTCTTTCCCAACATGTATAACATGCATATGGATGAACCCTAAGCATATCTATACATCAAATAGAAGTGTTTTAACACACCTTAATGATGAATCCTAGAGATGTTACTTAAGAAAATTTTGAATGCTTCATGCTGCATGATTTTATTAAGTAGAAAAGGGGTGATTCTTTTATCCATTTTTCATATGCACATTTATATGTATGAAAGACATAAGTGAGTACGACGCCATTGTTAGCACCAGAGGTATAAGACCTACTTAGGGCTACTTAAAGCATCAAAACCTTGGGGTTGTCCAGACTAATATATCACATTCCTTAAATACATATGCATGTACAAAAGAAATGAATAGAAAAAGAAAGATGCAAAAATTTATGTTTGTTTGTTTGTTTTGTTTATGCAATTTACATATCTAAGTGTGAATAACCTTCTTAAAAAATAGCATAGGAATGAATAGGAATGGATTTAAACAAGTGTTTAGTTCATTTCAAATAAACTATACACTTTGCAAATCCTATTCAAAACTATGCTAAAGGAAAATAGAAGGAAAGTCACACAATGCACATCTTTATGTTTATACCAATGCGTTTTATAAATAATTATAGTAGCATCTTTCAATTTTGATATTTGATTTATGAGTTTTGAAAATAATTTTGGATTTAATAGTGATAATAGACATTCATATTCTAACTTTAGCAAAAACATGCAATTTGACATAAAAGAAAACATTTCATTTTTAATTTGATTTTTAAAAAGGCATGAATGCATGATTTTCATATGACATACACATTTAACATGTTAGGAAAGAAGTAAAGTGATGAAAGCCGGTAAATTCATCCACCCTAATTAATTCCTAAAGATAATCTTATGGAATAAGATTATTTAAAGTAAATCAAAATTGGTTTAAGGAAAGTTTGATTTTGTTTTGAGTTTGATTTCAATTTGAGAAATGTGAGAAGGTTTGCTGGTCCTAACCCATTCCCACATGTGTATGATGTTTTAGTTTAATTTTTAGGTGATTGTTGACCTTATTTTTAGAATGAGCTCTCAACCCCTCCATCTTAGAGATTGGACTCCTCTTATACTTTAAGAGATCCTTAGTCTTAAGACACATCTAGTGATTAGGTCGACACTCAACCTACAAAGACTTAGAAGAGCTAGGAATAGGTCATGCCTTAGGGTGTTAGGAAAATTTTCCTACTTAGCTTGAACCATTCTCACCTTCCTTCCTTCAAGTCAAACTCCAAATCAATCTTATTTTATTTTCTCCAAACTCAAATCAACTCCATGTGATTGAAATCCATAATTAAAATCCATGATTGAAACCCATGAATGAAGTTTCAAATTCCAAATCATTTCTAAGTCTTTAGTTTCCTTCTTAAGGACTTAGTCCAAGCCATCTTCAAACCAATTCAAACTCATGAGATTTTATCATAATTCATTAATATTCTCATTTATATTCACATATATAAATGAAATATAAATTCAAGCCAATAAACCTAAAACTCAAAATTCAAAATCAATTCATGAAATTTCCTAAGTCCTTCAAGTTTTCCTTCATGGACTAAGCCTAAATCATGTTCAAATCTAAATCAATTCAAATTCATAGAGTTTTATTATAACTCATTTATATTCCAATTTATATTCACATATATAAATGAAATATAAATATAAATCAATCAAAATTAAATTCCAAATTCAAATTCCTACTCCAAAAACTCCTAAGTCCCTTAGTTTCCTTCTTAAGGAGGTATCCAAAATCGAATCTAAATCAATTCAAACTCATGATATTTTCTCATAACTTTTTTATATTCTCATTTATATTCATATATATAAATGGAATGTAAATATAAATAAATCAAATCTAATCCAAAAATTAAATTCCAAATTTAAAATCTTTCTTAAGTCCTTAATTTCTCTCTTAAGGACTTAGCCAAAATCATGATCAAATCAATTCAAGTTCATGGGATTTTCTAATAACTCATTTATATTCTCATTTATATTCACATATATAAATGAAACATAAATATAAATCAATAAAACTAAATCCAAAATTCAAGCTCCAAACTCAAAAAATTTCCTAAGTCCTTTAAATTCCATCTTAAAAGACTTAGCGATCATGATCAAATCAAATCAAATCATATCCTTGAAATTTTCTCATGACTCATTTATATTATCATTTATATTCACATATATAAATGAAATATAAATTCAAACCATCAAAACCACCACCAAAAATCAAGTTCAAATCCACTCAAAATCCAACCAAAGCCTTTCAAGTCAAAATCTTGAACTTAGCCAAATCAACTTCAAATCAAGCTAAACACTTGATTTTCCTTCATAATTCAATCAACCCTACAATCTTGAATCCAACTATAAATACAAACTTCAATCACCAAATCAAAACTCAATTCAAAAATCAAACCCCAAATCCATTCATGTTCTTCCTTTGAATATGAAATTGTCAAATGAATCAAAACCCATTTGACTTCAAACCACTTGCAAATGGATTTATATTTCAATCATAAGTCCATACACATGTTCAATCGAACTCAAATCAAGCTTTGATCAAGCCATTTGACCCACTTAGGCTCACTTGACCCAAAGTGACCTAAAGTACCCTTATGAGCCAACTTTTGATCCTAACCAAATTGGATTGAATCAAACTCATATATCCCTCTCATCATGATCAACAATCATCATGGTATGATCAATCAATCAAATTGGGCCAAACTAAGTCAAACCTAAGGGTTGACCAAGTCAACACTTAACCCAAAATGAAACATAACATAGCCAAATTCCACCATAGGAAAAATTGATTGAAACCATTGATCTAAGTTCATTAATGACCTATGTTTGAACTTGACCAAGCAACATTTGAGCTAACCTAGCTCAATTGGCTCACTTGACCCAAGTGGACCCATTTTGACCTAAGTCAAAATGTGTCAAAACTTGATCTAAGCCAAATTGATTGAAACCAATGGGTCAAGTCCATTCCAAATCACTTGTGGAACTTGACCAAAGCCTCAATTGGCCAACTAGACATAACCTAGCCCAATTGACCTTAGAGCCAACATGACCTAAAGGGGTCATGTTGAGCCAAAATTAAAATTAACCCAAATTGATTGGAAATAAAGATACCAATCCACTCCATATGACTAAACCTAACCTAAACCTACCCTTGACTGCCCAAATAGGTCAAATGGGTCAAATCAACATTTTTGACTAAATGAAGTCATATGAGCCAAACCAAACTATACCAAATTGAATCAAACCAAAGCCACCAAACATTTCAAATGGTCATATGAACTTGACCCAACCCTTGGTTCGACCCAATTTGACCTATTGGTCACTTGACCCAAGTTGACCCATTTTTACCTAAATGGGTCAACATGAGCCAAACCCTATCAAATGAATTCCAAATCCAATGAAACTTGGCCAAACCTAATTTCTCCACATACCCAACATGTCCAAAGTGGAAAAATAACAAAATGACCATTCTACCCCTAGTCCATAGAATAAATTTTGGCTTAATTTATGGGTAATTTAGTCATACCCTCTTCACAATCACTTGAGGCTTTCCTAAAAGCTCAAAGGGACTTAGAGTGGTGCACCAAACCCAATGGGTTTGTCAGCCCATTTGATCCCCAGACCAAACCTCACCCATGGTAAAAAAATTAAAATTTCAAACTCCTCTCAAGCTCAAATTCAAGCACATGGGAGGTTGGCAAATCCACTTGGCTCAAACCCACCATGTGCACCCTAAAATAGTCAAAACAAACTCTCTCCAATATGATCAATTGGATCAAAATGGCATTATCATCGTCGATCTTCAAGGGGAGATACTCCCCTAATTCACTCATTTCATTCACCCAATCGATTGAGAGAGCGAGGAGCCATTGGAGATTTGATCCAAGCCTCCAGAGCTCTTCCCATTTTCTCTTCTCGCTTTTAAATAGTGAAAATAGGGAGGTAAAGTGAAATTTAACTTCTTCTACATTCCATTTAGCTAACTCCAATTGCTCTTGCACAGTCCATCGAGGGTCAAGTCGAGCTTGCCTAATCTTTCTATGATGTTCTAAAGGCAAGGGAGGATCCAATTGGATCAAAATTGAAGCTCAAGCAAGGAGGAGTTGGTCCATACATTAATCTACTCAATCTCAAGTGCTCATACTCTCAGCAAGGCTTCGTCTCAACCAGATGAAGCTTCTCCAAGGGAATCGATCATCTGTGATCACCTCCAGTGAGGTATGGGATTTTCCAACCATTAAACCCAATATGGTGTGGTGCTTTGTGAAAGAAATTTTCACCCATCAATTTTTGACTGTTGGATTTGCCTCATCTAGATGGTGTGGGAATTTGGTTTGATTCCATGCTATCGAGCTTGATCTTCCCTGATCATGGATGTCTATTGATCAAGGGAAGAACTTGAGATCTCATCCATCCGCATTTTAAATGGATGGTGAGATTATCACATTTAGAAATCCCTTTTATCCATTAAAATGCGAGGAGATCCTCATCCGACTTTGATCGATGATAGGATTAAGCCGTGTGTCACCGCCGCCATGAGGTGATAACTTAAGACCCCTCATGGCACGATGTGTAAAGCCGCGACCGCACCGCACATCACGTGAGCCAGGGATTAATTAGGACTAGTTAAAAATGCTTAATTAATTTTTAATTAATCTAAGGAACTTCTAAAATTTATAAATCTTGTTAGAAAAATCAAAAAAATGTGAAATAAAATTTTATGGATAGATAATTAAACCTAGAATATTTTAAAATTAATTTTGATGAGTTTTAAATTATGCTTTTCTCTAATTTGGGTTTGAAAGTTTATTTTGCTAATTACTTTTAATTAAGCCTCGATTAATCCCAAATTTCTTGGTAGTTTTAGGGGATGACTTCTCCTCCTAATTTTCTTGGGATTTATTGAAGGCTTGATTAGAATTGCATATGGTTTCCTTAATTACCCTTTATGTAATTAAGCATAATTAGGGTATGATTAGATTTTAACCTATGATTAGGGTTGATTAAGGTCGAGATCTAGTAGTAGAGGTTTATGGAATATTTTTGGGGCATTTCCAAGCTAAGCTATTCTAAACCCCTTTTCTCTCCTTAATCTCCTCTTAATTAAGGGTTAATTCATTAATTATCCCCTTAATCAATTTCTAAAAATTCTAAAAAATTTCAGAACTTAATTAATCTACTTTGGGTAGATGCTTAGGTGTTTAATAGCCTAAGTTCAATTAAGAAATCAAAACCCAATTCATAAGTATGAAAGGGTGTTTTGAAATTACTTAAGCTAAACCCTTAGCTTAATTAAATTTTAATGAGCCAAATTGCATTAGGCCTTTTCATTATTAGGTGCATTGCAAATTTAAATTCCTTGGGGTTTTATGTCATCTCATTGGCTCATAATTATTTAGTTAATTCTAAGGTGGTGTAGGTAAGGGTTAATTAATTTACTTAATTCATACCTTAACCTAATCAACACATAAAAATGGATTTAATTATCTAAAAAATTAAACAAAAATATCAAACACATGTGGAATGGGTTAGAACAATAAACTCATCTCATTTTTCAAAATTAAATCAAACTTCAAACTAAATAAAAAATCACTTTGAAATTCACTTTGATTTAAATTTTCTTCTTATTCTATAAGAATGTCTTTAGATTTAAGTGAAGTGAGTTTGTTTACATGTTTTCATTACTTTGAATCTTTCCCCAACATGTTAAGTTGTATGTCATGTGATTTCATGCATTCATAATTTCAAATTCAAATTTTAAAATGAAATTGTTTACTTTATGTCAAATTTGCATATGTTGGCTAAAGTAGAAATATGAATGACTATTATCACTAATAAATCCAAATTATTTTCAAAATTACATAAATCAAATATCAAATCTGAAAGTGTGTTCCTTATACTTTAATTATAAGCTTGCATGTGTTATAAAGGCATGTTTAGTATAGGTTTCCTTTCTTTCTCATAGTTTTGAATATAAGTTGGTAAGATGTAGGGTTCATTTGAAAAGAACCCAACACTTACTTAATTTCATACCCTATTTATCCCTATGCTATCACCTAAGGGTTATACTTGCATACATAAATTGCATAATAAAAAATGAATCCATTAAACAATTTTTGCATTCTCCTTTCATTTCATTTCTTTTATACATATGTTTGTATTTAAGGAAAGTGGTATTAGTCTGACAACCGAGGTTGTGAGGTTTAAGTAGCCCTAAGTAGGTTTTGTACCTTACACCTCTAGTTAACAATGGAGTTGTACTCACTTATGCCTTTCTTACTTTCATATGTGTATGTGAAAATTTGGATAAGGGAGAACCTTTTCCACTAATGAAAATCATGCTTAACAAACTTCTAAATTTTCTTAAATGGATTACTTAACATGCATCATAAAGTGTGTTAAATACTCTCATTTTCATGTATAGATATGCTTAGGTCCATCCATATGCATGTTATATATGTTGGGAAAGAAATGAAGTAATGTGTGTTATGTGAATTTTGATTCATTTTATTTAATCTTAAAATGCCTTTCTTTTGAATAGGTTTGTTTAGAGTTTATCTAAACTTAGGATTAATTAAAATTTAATCAAAATTCACCTAAATGAAACTAAAATGTGAATCTTTTAGAAATTACTTAGGTTAGAAGGAAAGAGAAGTTCTCTCTTTCCCTCTCTTCATAACTTAGTAATTAATTGTAGATCACTTAAACCAAATCAAAACATGAAATAAAATCAACCCAAAATAATTAAACAACTTAAATGAAACCCCTCTAAGTTGAACATGTTCTTCACACTTAGAAAATTTGAACCTAAAGCCATAGCTAAGCATACCACATAAGCCTTCAAAGCACACACATTCTAAGTCACCACTTCTAGCTTTAGGTTAGTTTATGGTTTGATGTTTATTTTGTTTTTGATATGTTTTAGACTAGATGTTGGGGTGTATGCTCATAGAATGAATGGTAGGACGCTCTTAGTCTAACTATTCTTTCTATAGGGATTGTGCTTAAGCTATCATAAATAAAAATATAAATGCTTGTGGTGCTTTATACCCCTAAGCATAATCCATATAGGTGGACTTAGTCACCCATGTGTGGGTGATAAGTCCAATATACATGCTTGGGATTTGTGTGGTATCTAACCTTTGTTTTTGTGTGTTAGTTAGATTTCCACTTTTTTTTTCATGTAAATTTATAATTAGGATTTTGAATGATTATTATGGGGATTAGATGAGCATTGGTCATAAGATCCTATCTTATGCACCATGTGAAGCCTTCGAGCATCTACCTTCCAACCATCCAAAAGAAGAAGAAAAGAAGAAAGAAGAAATGAAGCTTGAAGACCCCATAAACAATGAATTCCTTGCTTAATTGTAATTTAATTCATTTGTAATGGTTGTATAAGGGTTGACTACCCATTTGATATTTTGCTGGGTGGTGCTACCACAATGACCATTTTTTTATGATTAGCTTTATAAATTGATTGATGATTTGTTTAGCTTTTGCATTAAGTGGCATGTTTTTCCTAGTTTCTTCCTTGCTTTATGTATGGCTGATGTGGATTAGGCTCTTTAGGAAAAATAAATCTTTACCCAACTTAACAACTCAAATTAAAATTAAATAACTCATAACCTCACCTAAAGCTTAGGTTTAAAATCAAGATAAAAGAATTAGCAACCCCTTAGGGATGAGCATTTCTAAATATCATAATAACATGCATCTTATTTCACTCTTGATTGGAGGGCTTCCACCTTGCCGAGAAACTTGGCTTGACCTTTGAGAGCCATGGTGGAAACTCACCTCCTCCCTTCTCATTGATTTTGACCAATAATATAATTTCTCATGCATTAGTCATATGAATCCTATTATCCTAATGAAAAATAATTGTCCAAAATAAAAAATAAAATGAAATTTGAATTGCATTAGATTTAGGTCATTTGAAGCATGTCCCTTTACATGATCTAGTCTCTTAGGAGTGAGTTTAAGACTTAGTCTCTTTCTAAATAATAATACCTAGTTATCTTGCATAAGCATAAAGACTTACATGTATTTAAAATTAGGAGGAGTTAGTTGGAGGCCACCCCCAGGCAGTTGTAAGTCCAAGTTGTTGTGTGGTTTGTCCTTTCATGTGAAGGAAAACCAATTACCCATGTTCTCCTTAGATTTAGGTTGTGCTTTTGGCCCTTTCCCAAGCTCTCTTGATTTAGGTTCTGAGGTTGCTTCCCCCTTTTGTGAGCTATAAGCATAATTTCTCACTTCTTAGGCATTTCTTTAATCTTATGTTAAGGAATCCTAAGTCCTAAATTTCTATTGAAAAAAATACAACTCAAACAAACTAAATCAATTTTTAAAATATAAAGCCCAACTATAGATAGTTTGAGATGGCTAGGTTTCCTAGCATCATGGGCATCTCCTACTTATCTTCATTTTGCTCAATAATCCCCTCTTTGATCAATCCCATTTGATCTTCAAACAAAACCAATCGATTGATAGTCCTTTCCTATTGAAATCTTCAAGACAATGATCATTTACCTTAATCGAGAGTTTTCTAAGGATCTCATCCTTAGGATGTAATTAACTATGGGGCTTGCCCTCTAGGGAACTTAATGAACCCAATTTAAAATAAACCCGCTTTACTTTTCATAAAGTAGGGAAGTATCTTTGGTACATATGCAGACCCATCATCCTTAGGAGTCCTTATTGAGGTGATTAGGTCCATTAAAGGTTAGAGACTTCTGTCTTTCAAGATAGTACACTATTTCCTTGATGGCATACTCGATCACCTGAATAAGTATATTTGCAGATCTACATGGCATTCTAAAAGATGAATTTCAACAGTGTCTTTCCTTTTCTTTCTCCCATAGATTTGAAGGTGACTCATAAAAAAATTTTTCACCATGATTTTCTACGACTCCAGGATGGTTCCTCTCTCCATCTTTGGTAAATGATCATTCTCTTTGAGTATCAATAGTGGGTTTGTACTATGAATCCAAGACTATCCTTCTTCCATTGGCTAGCTCATTTCATTCTTGAGTTGAGTTAGCCAACATCTTTAGGTTTTAGGACCGCATTCCTTGTTGGTCTTAAAACCCCTGTTCTCTCCAATGGGTAAAATGAAAAGATCTAAATAAAAAGAAACATATTAAAGACGTCCTCCTTATCATTTTCATGATAAGGAAAGGTTCATCCTAAAATAATAAATCTTTCATAAAGAACATTGCTTTTTCAAAAGCACCTTTCAAAAATGCACGTAGTAAAATATTTTCCATAAAAAGTTTGTCACCCTCATTTAACAATTCCCATAATTATTACATGTAGGGATTTTTAAAGAAAAGATTAATAATATTTTCCAAAAGCACAAATGAATATCTTATTTCAATTCACTTTGATGAAGATTTCATTTTCAAAATAAAATGAATATTCATCCTTTCCAAAAAAAATCAAAATCATAATCATAAAATTTTCAAAAGCACACATGAATTTTTCTATTCAATACACTCATTGAATATAAAGTTCATTTGTAAACAAAATTAAAATTTTCAAAAAGCACACATGAATCTTTCTATTTCAATACACTCACACTTATTGAATGGAAAGTTCATTTATAAATAAAATTAAAATTTTCAAAAAAAAAGCTCATATGAACACCTTCATTTAATATACTTAAGTTTATTAAATGAGGATTTCATTCCCAACTAAAAATAAAATATATTTTAAGAAATCCCACTTAAAATTATCTCACATATGTTTTCCCTCTTTCAAAAAAATAACAATCACACATAACAATTTTATATTTCAAAAATAAAAAAATTCACATACAAATTTTGAATTAACATATCAAATTTGTTAAGTGAAGTCTCCAAATCCAAAATTCAAAATTTTCAAAACATATTTGGAACTTCATTTAACATATCCAAATTTGTTAAGTGAAGTCTCCATATTCAAAATCCAAAAATTTTCAAACACATTTTGGAACTTCATTTAGCGTACTCAAATTTGCTAAGTGAAGTTTCCAAACCCAAAATCAAAAATCAAATCCAAAAATTCAAAATTTTCAAACACATTTGGAACTTCATTTAACATACCCAAATTTATTAAGTAAAGTTTCCAAATCCAAAATCCAAAAATTTTTTAATCACATTTTGGAACTTCATTTAACATACCCAAATTTGTTAAGTAAAGTCTCCAAATCCAAATTCAAAATCCAGAAATTTTCGAACACATATTTGGAACTTCATTTAACATATTCAAATTTGCCAAGTGAAGTTTCCAAATCCAAAATCAAACATTTCTCAAAATATATTTTGGAACCTCACCTAGCATACTCAAATTTGCTAAGTGAAGTTTCCAAAAGCCAAAACAAAATCTTCAAACACCTTTGAACTTCTTAGCATACCAAATTTGCTAAGGATAAGTCCATTTTCAAAACCAAAAATGAAATCAAAATTTTGAACACACATTTGGAATTTCATTTAGCATACTCAAATTTGCTAAGAAATTTCCATTTAAAAGTGGACTTCATCTTTAACATACCAAATTTGCTAAAGTTGAATTTCCACTTTCAATCAACTCAAAAACAAAATAAAATAGTTATGATTTCCTTAGCATACCAAATTTTCTAAGAATCCTACCCTTTTCAAAAAAAAAAAAAAATATTTGAAACAAACGAAACACTTAGGACTTTCTTAGCATACCTAAATTTGCTAAGGATCCTATTTAAAAAAATCAAAAACACACTTGAATTCTTCACTTAGTATACTTAAATTACTAAGTGAGAATTCCAAGTTTTCTAAAATCAAAACAAAAATCACAAAGAGAAACAATCACTTACACCTTACTTAGTATACCTAAATTTGCTAAGTAAGTAAAATTCCAAAACAATCAAACAATACAAAATCAAATTGACCCTTACTTTAACATACATAAATTTATTAAAGGAAAGGGTCCTCAAAATAAAAAAAAATTTTAAATTCAAAACAATAATGAACATATGGAAGCATCATATCAAAAATTTTGAATCCATATTTCAACATACTTAAATTTATTGAAGTTTGGATTCATATTCAAATTCCTCTTTCAATCAATCTTCTCAAATCCATTTGAACCCCACTTAACACTTCCAAGTTGTTGGATGTGGGTTCAAATTTTCAAATTCAAAATTCAAAATCTATGGAGACAAAAAATTGATACAAGTTCATTTCTCATTATAGATTCTTTTCAGTCAGTGCAGTACAGTTCAATTTTAGTTTACTACAGTTAGTGAAATGGCCAGTTCTCAAAAATTTGTCTTTACTTTCCCCCACGGTATGGATCTAGCTTTAGATTAGGCTAGCTTCCCCCATCTAGACCATACCCACCTGATTCACAGGGATTTGTAGGGGCCATGATCCCCTCACCACAGTCAGCAAGACGAAGGTGATTGGGCAGAAGCCAATCATCAAAATAGACTTAGCTTCCGATTCAGATGTCTCCTCACTGAAGAGGAAAGCTATGATAGTACCACAAACTTCAGTATAGTTCCAGATGTAGCAGTACTAGTTCTAGTTGCTCAGTTCATCCCAAGTTGCAGTGCGGTGTTGCACCTCATCTGTACCAAGGGTAAGGCTCCCTTGGTTTTAGGGCTTACCTCCCCTACATTTGAGTATAAGTCTAGCTCACACTCCTCCCATCCTACTCATACTCAGTGTAGGAACAAGAACCATATGATCAAATAGTTCCACACTCGGATAGCTAGAGAGCTAGAGGCAATAGCTCGATCAGCCATGGATGAGTCTCCCATCATCACTTCAGCACTAGTTATAGAAAATAAGTTCCATCCTCTCTCGAGATTAGATAGAGGGGATGCCAGGAGGATCCATTCATTACCTCCTCTAATGGTGCATTTGTAGGTTTAGAGTAGGGTCATTATCGGCCTGCATTACCGGGTGACATCTGATGCTGAGTCCAAGACAAAGTTTGACCTTTGATCTTTTATCCCCCATAGCGTAGGGAGGTAGATCCATCAGGAGAGGGCTCGTGAGGCCCATACATCACACATTAGTAGAGAGCAATGGAGGTTCAGCCGTCAGTCGGCCGCTTTTGCTTTGATTGATTTTCTAGCTCAATGCGCTACTCATCAATATTGGTAACATTCTTCTCATTGGGACCAACCACCATAGGAGGGAAGGTCCTATGCATAGAGAGTCAGTGGTGTCTCCACTCCACCGCTCTACCCCTCGTCTGCCATCACCAGTATAGTTTTCAGCATCTCCCATTCCATCTAAGGCCAGAAGGCTGCATCTTAGGAAAAATGTACCCTGTTGGTGATCCAGCTATGGTCAAGGGATCCTACCCCTCCTACACCACCCTTATGGTAGGGTCAAGCCCTCCTGCTCAACATTATGCCCTAGTGGTGGTGGAAGGAGTTGCGACCCTGAAGCATCGTGGTCATTTCTTCACCAACTCTGCCCATACAGTAGGATGTAGAGATGGTGACAGTTATTATAGATATTCCCGATAAGTTGATTGGTGGTAGGATCATCCTAGGATTGTTACCCCTTATAGCAGTAGTCGAGTATCATTTATTTAGTGAGTACAATCCTCATAGGATTGACTCCCCAATGATAGGTGAGGTCCGGTGCCTCTCAGTGCATGATAGCGATCACACCGATCAACCTAAAATGTTTTTACCTATTGAGTTAGATTATTCCTTAGATGAGATAGTTGCACACTATTTTATGGAGAAGAAGGAGATCTTAGGATACACTTGTCTGATGAAGAGAGTCTCATCTTCGATCCCAATGAAGATGACTTGATGGGGGATTCAGCTGGACTATGCATGGTTGATATTAGAGGATCTCTTCTAGGGGATCAACAGGTCATGGAAGGTGATGAGTTTGATCAATAGGATACCACAAAATTAGCCCAACACCTTGACTTTAGTTGAGGTAGAAGGACAAGGAGGTTGATAGGATGGCATGTCAATTACAGGACTTGTTAGCAGTAGTGTTAGTGCTTTAGAAACAAGCCCCTCTAGTTCATCCTATTATAGTCGATGTCAGTCAGCCTAAGTTAGTGCATGTCTTAGATCTAGTTTAGACTCTATCTCCCATTGAGCAAGGTAGCACTAGCCTGTATAGGAAGGTAGTGGAAAGTACCTCCATACATGAAAAAGATCTAAAATCCATGGTTGAGCAACAGGTGAAGGAAGCTTTGGCTCAAGCCCAGGGAGGATCAATTCCAAAGGGTAGACCCTACCTAGAGGAATTTGATGCTATCTGGTATCCCAAGGGTTTTGTGCCCCTTCCTTTAAAAGCTTTGATGGCAGTGGAAATCTAAGGCAACATATAGCTCACTTTAGGGCCAATTATTGCAACACAGGTGGCAGCGATGCTTTACTATTTAGACTCTTTGTTAGTATCCTAGTGGGTATCACTTTTGATTAGTATGCTGAACTGCCCAACAGTTTAGTAAAGACATTTGCTGAGTTAGAGCAACTCTTCATTAAGAGATTTGCTAGAGCTCAGCAAAGGGTTACTATAGGTGATCTCATTGTAGCACAACTGCACTCCGATGAGTCACTTGTTCATTATATTCTCTGATGGCATAACCTGAGTATGAAGTGTGAACTACAGCTGTCTGAACAACATGCCATTGAGATTCTCATGAAGAATATCCATGGCCCGGTCACCTTCATGCTAGTATATAAGGAGAGGACAAATGATTGCCTTTTCAAGATCAGTTTCCCAAGCAGAAGCCATAGAAGGTTTATGAAAAGAAGCCAGTTATAGCAATGGTTGATAAGGGGAAGCAACTAGCTAGAGATCAATCTGAGAGACCATGACCTCAACAGCCTCCACCTCCTTTGCCAACATCGAGGAAACCTTATTGGCCTCCACCACAGCCTCCATGGCCGACCTGACCCCACCTCGACCATACCACCGCGACATGCATACTCATGCCAGTAGTTATGGTCCACCTACTTTTAGGTAAGTTAAACAAACCTTATTCTTTTAAGAGGTAATCAATGATCTTTAAGAATCTCTTAAAGAAACTTGATTTTTACTTGAGCTTAGGAGAGGAAGTAAGTAAAGTCATGATCCAAACTTTTGCCCTTACCATCGTATGCTAGGCCACATTTTGGAGGATTGCTTCACATTCAAGGACTGGCTTGAACATAGTTTCAAGACCGGTGTTGTAGTTATCTCAAAAGAATACCATATGGAACAACCTTCCAGTTCCATTAGGGAAATCCTTGGGGATATAAGTGATCCTACCATAACCAAAGAAGGTTGGGACATTTTTTTATCTAAAACCTCTAAGAAATTAATTCAGAAGATTAAGAAGCTTTCCTTGCAGGTGTTTGAGTCAGCTCAAACCAAGGAAGGTTTGCAAGTTGCCGGTTCAACTCTAGGAAAGTGGGATCTCAGTGACAACATATGTTGGCAGATAACCCAGCCCAGACACACCATGCAGCCTTGATTTGACTTCCACATGGCTTCTTCCATTTTAGCTAGCTCTTCTACTTCTTCTATTAATAGAACTCTTGTATTAGTGGATAAGGGCATCAAATCTCTTACTCCACTCACTCTACTTGACTTCTACTTTATACCTCCAAATAATTCCAAGAAATTGAAGAATAAAGCTAGTTTGAATTACATATGTGTCTCTTCTGATGAGTTATCTTCTTTGATTCCTAACGATAACTCTTCAAGTCTAATTAACTATAATAATTCTGATCTTCCTCTTTCTGATTCAGAGTTGGACTTTATAACTCGAATACTATGGGTTCACCTCTTGATATAGACTTGGAATCATCTGATTCTGAAAGTCTGATAGGAGAAGCTGTAGGTGAGCCTGAAGTGCAGGTAGAACATTCTACCACCTTGCCTCAAAATACTATCAAAGTCAACCTCCATAGTAGAAAGGTTCTACCTCCTAGGGCATTACCTCAAGATAGAGGGAAACAAGTCATTGGTACTGAAGATTGAGTATCCCTTCCATAAGATGCTCCACCCTTGGATATACTTGTGGAAGACCAGCGAAGGTGGACTACAATGTCCTTTCTCATCTAAGAAAGTTATCATCTAAGCTAAGCATAAATGATACCCTTATCTTATCCAAAGAGATGAGAGAATCACTAATCAAGGCCCTGCTTGATCCTGAAACATGCTTAGCTCAGCTGACTACTATAGTTGATGAAGCACATTATGTAAAAGAAGCCCAAGGGATCACCTTCACAGATGAAAACCTTCTATTGGGGGAGTTGGAGCACAACCGTCTCGTATACATCACAATCAACATGGATATGTTTAGACTCGCCAGGGTTCTCGTGGATTCTGGTGCATCAATGAACATTATGAGTCTAAAGATTCTTGCTTATTTGAAGATCAACATCTCTACACTCTGAGGAGATAGGATGATGTTGAGAGGATTCAATGATCAAGGTGAGCAGACTTTAGATTCTATAGGAGGTGACTTTTGATCCAGACAGTGATGAAGACCGGGCCTCCAGATAGAGCAAAATATTCGAATCAAGTTTATGTGAGACTATTAGGAAGCAGTTTGGAATCTTAGCTCAAACCTCACTTACATCTCAGAAAGTTGAAGGTTTAATAGTTAAGGAAGTCCCTAAGTCTTCCAGTGACATGAAGCAGAAGAGGTTCTTTTGGGTTCATCATTCTCAAGTCTAGAGCTTGATGTAGGACTTAAGGAAGATACTTTTAAAGAATTAATGGAATTAGATTTTGAGTTTTACCCGCCTTGTGTTCAAAATCTTATACATAAAGGTTTAGTTCCTCACACATGATCCAAGCACAAGTTAGAATACTTTGAAAAGCTATGGAACAATATAGGCAGGGAAGCATAATCAAGAGAAGGGAAGATTCGGTGATTGAGTCAGAGGATGATGACGATTATTGCCTAGTTGTTACCAACCATTTGAAATATGATAGGTTCTTCTCACACATCCCCAACTCTTATGAGAATGTGTGCTTAGAAACTTCAGATGATCCAGATGCTCTCCAAGTTAAAGAGGCACCATCAGAATTTAAAGAGGAGAATCATTTAATAATAAAAAAACTTAAGGAAATCAACCTCGGGACAAAAGAAAATCCATGCTCAACATACATCAGTTTGTTGCTGAATGAAGAAGAAACCAATGACATAGTTAGGCTATTGATTGAGCTTAAAGTTTGCTTTGCGTGGAGTTATGAAGACATTCCCAGATTATCTCTTGATGTAGTAGTCCACAAGCTAGCAATAGATCCTAATATTACCTTTATTAAGCAAGCTCCTAGATGCATGAGATTAGAATTGAACAACATGTCATTTCTAAAGTCAAGAAATTGATCGATGATAGTTTCATCAGGGAAGAAAAATATCCAACCTGGTTAGCTAGTGTCGTCCATGTTAAGAAGAAGAATGGCTAAATTTGCATATGATATAATTTCAAGAATTTAAATAAGGCATGTCCTAAGGATGAGTTTCCACTTCCTATACCAGAATTAATGGTGGATATCACCTCATCTCATGCAATTTTATCTTTCATGGATGGGTCATCTCGCTATAACCAAATCAAGATGGCCCCCGAGAATGAAAGAAACACTGCTTTTTAAACCCCGATCAAAATCTATTATTATAGGGTCATGCCTTTTTGCCTTAAAATGCTGCTGCTACATACCAATGGGCCATGATTTAGATCTTCAATAAACTCATCCATCATCAGGTTGAGTGCTATGTTGATGATCTAGTAGTTAAGAGATTAGAAAAAGAAAACCACCACTTTGACTTGAGAGTAGTTTTCAAACAATTAAGACAACCTTAAAATGAATCCCTTGAAGTGTGCATTTAGAGTCTATTTATGGAAATTCCTTGGTTTTATTGTTCGACACTAGGCAATAGAAATAGACCCTAATAAGATTAAAGCTATCTTAAAAATGTCACCTCCTAAGTGTTTAACTCAACTTAGATCCTTTCAAGGATGGCTGGCATATCTAAGATGCCTTATCTCAAACCTATCAGGGAGATACAAATTATTTTCAGCACTTATCAAAAAGGATGCCAAGTTCAAGTGGGATGACAAGTGCCAACATTCTTTTGAAGGAATCAAAGAGAACTTGGTAAAGCCACCAATTTTAGAAGCCCCAGGCAGGCCACTCATCCTATACACTACTGCATTGAATGGCTCTCTTGGTGCTCTGTTGGCCTAAGCCAATGACGAGGGGAAGGAAAGCATACTCTACTACCTCAGCCGTCGTTTGATCCCTACCAAAGAAAACTATCCACCTATTAAGAAACATTGCCTAGCTTTAATCTTTGCTACCCAAAAGCTACAGCATTACATGCTTTCTTATAAAGTGAACTTGATCTTTAGAACCAATCCACTACAGTACTTTATGACATGGCCAATGCTTTCTGGACGTTTGGCTCATTGATCCATGATACTCTCGCAATTTGATATCATATTTGTACCCCTCCGTGGGATAAAAGGATAGACACTAGTGGCTTTCTTAGCAGCACACCCACTTCCTGCTAATTTCTTAGTGATGATCTCCCTGATGAACAAATCATGAGCTTAGGGAAGACATGCCAATGGGAGATGTATTTTGATGGTGCAACTTCTTTTCTTAAAGGGGAAGCACCATGATCTATTCTCCTAGGAAAGGTAGGGGTAGGAATAGTTCTTCTAACTTCAAACTGCAATGTGATGAGATTCTCATACTATCTTTCCAATCCCTGCACCAACAATGAAGCCGAGTATGAGGCTTTGAATGCTAGTTTGGAGTTATCCATCACTAACAGTGTCAAGAGCATCAACATATTTGGGAATTCTCAGTTGGTCACCAACCCAGTTGCGGTCCTACAGTTTCTCAAAGCTTCATCATTACTATGAGTATACCATGAAGCTATTGGCCCAGATTCCTGAAGTCACCATCTACAAGGTTCCTCGAATAGAGAACATAGTAGTAGATGCTTTGGCCAAACTTGCCAAAGAGTTGGCATGTCTGGAAGATGAGTCCATTTCAATAAGGGTCTAAAATAGACAATTCTTATCCCTTATTGATTCTGAAGTCATCGAGAGACTTTCTCTTGAAGGGGAGGTTGTCGTTGCCAAAATGGACAAGGAGCTAGATTGGAGGAAACCATTTATAGATTACTTGAACACTGATAAACTACCTAAAGAAAAAAATACAAGCCCATCAGGTGAAACAGAGAGCTCTCTCCTACGCTCTTATTGATGGTACGCTTTACTGTCGGTCCTTTGACCAAATGTGGTTATGTTGTCTAGAGAAACATGAAGGCCATGGCATTATAACAGAGGTACACTCAGGTCTATGTAGAGCTCATCAATCTGGTCTGAAGATAAAGACAAAGATCAAAATACTTGAATACTACTAGCCTTCTATGATCACAGATTGCATGGATGTAGCTAGGAGATGCCATCAGTGTCAGGTGCACGGTGTGGTCCTCCACTAACCACCCAACATTCTACACCCTACTTTGGCTTCATGGCCATTTGAGCATTGGGTACTGACATTGTATGTCTAATTCTTTCAAGGGGCACTGATTCATCTTAGCGGCCACCGACTACTTTTCCTAGTGGGCGGTAGCCATCCCACTTAGAGAGGTCACAGCTCTCCATGTGCTTCAATTTTTCAAGAACCATATTGTATATAGGTTCGAGGTGCCTCGATGAATTATATCCAATAATGGTACTACATTCAAAAGCACAAAGATCAATAGCTTCGCCAGAAGACACGGAATAGATTGGATTTTCTCCACCATCTACTACCTTAGAGCTAATGGCTTAGTGGATGCATTCAATATAACTCTCATCCAGATATTAAAGTAGACTCTTGATGATAATAAATCACGATGGCTTGGTTAAAGCCTTATGGCCAACCACATCAACTCCAACTTCACCCATTTTCCTTGGTGTGTGGTTAAGCCATTCTTCCTTTAAGTTCAACTCCCATCACTAAGGATAGTATTGGGTAACAAGATTACTACAGAGCATAATGCAAAGTTGCGGTTAGAAGAGCTCGAAGGTTTGGAGGAAAGTCGCCTATGGGCAAGCTAGAACTTCGAGTTTTACAAGGCCAAAATGATTCAAGCTCACAACAAGCTGGTCCACCCTAGGTCTTTCTGAGTAGGAGAACTTTTGTTAGTCCTAAGGAGACCAATTGTTGCCCATCAAAAGATGAGAGGAAAGTTTAAACCCACTTAGGAAGGCCCCTTTATCATAGAGAAGGACTACCAAGGAGGAACTTATCAGTTTATTGATTGTAAAGGGGAACACCTGATGCTTCCAATTAATGGGTTCTATCTAAAGAAATATTACACATGAAATAATTCATGTTTGAAAATAATCATTAATAAAAAAACAAAATCTGATTCTATTCATCAAATCTTCTCTTCTTTCAAACTGTTATTTACTTATCTTGTGAATCTGCCATGACGTGTTTAGTGTAGGTGTAAGTGTCCCATAATGGCATCCTATCCCTCTTTCACAACACAAACACAATCTCTCAATGCTACTAAAATAGGTGTAAGAGAACCTAAGAGGCATCCTATTTCGATTAACATAACTAAGTTTGGTGTGAGAGAACCTAAACAACATCCTTTCTTAGTGGGAATCCTTATTGCCATCCATGACATCATTTTATAATTCCTCAGTGTGTTTTAAGGTTGGTGTAAGAGTCCCCCAGAGGCATCCTATTCCTTTCAACACATGCACAACAACAAACATAAATCATTTTATCTCGAGCTATTTTGATGTGAGAGCAAGCCACTTATGACACTCACTCATTAGCTGCTCCAGGTCGGGTCTACATACTATCTGCTAGTATGTCACCCAGTGGTCATTTGTTGGTGGATATGAGTCCCACATTTTCTTCTTAATTTGATCATTGCAAATCAAAGAGCACCTTGTTAGTATGGTATGCTTCACTATCCAGCTAGTAAGCTACCACATGTTGACTTTGTTTAAGAAGATGTGAGTCCCCATTCATTCTTCTTGAACTAGCCATCAAACTCTAACTAGGTTGAGTATATTTGAGGATAAGTACCCCAGAGGCTCCTTTCTTCTTGACTACTTTTGAGTCGATATAAGTCCCCTAGTGGCATTCACTTAGTAGTAGCCCTAGGTCGGATGACACTCGAGTAGAAAGAATATCAGATTCACATAGGAGGATGTGAGTCCCCAAACTTTTTCCTAGGCGATTGTAGCGATGGGACAGGTTGGTTAATGTTTACTATGTTGACTTTGACTCACCTAGTGAGTACACCACTCTTGGCAGATATGAGTCCCTATGCTTTCTACTTGAGTTGGACACTGAATACCTATTGGATATATGACTAGCTATATCATCTTCTCCAGGGTGTTGGATTAAGCCTTTATCAGCCCCATCCCTTATGGGCACTCTATTTGTATCAAGTCCTTTGCGACCCCGTTTAGACACTACCCGAGTTACTTTTGGATTGGATAGTTTCCTTTCCTAGTAGCCACCTATGGTTGGAAAATATGTTTAGTGGATGTAGATTCTCTCTTGGTTCAATAAATCTGAAATAGGTCTAGGCAATATAAGATCCTTCTCAATTTGATCCCTCGCAAACTAACATGGTCCATGATAAATAACTAAAACTAAACAAATGAAATAAATAAAAATTAATTTTCTTATGGATTAAGAATTTAAGCCCCCAAAGGGCCCCTTCTCCTAAGAGGGCATCCTATCTTTAGGGCAGTGTCAGCAGAACTCCCTATAGAATTGCCTAATTACTAAGTTGAGATAAATCCCTGGGTCGGTATTCACTATATAGTTGCCCTTAAGATGGGTTCAATCTATTTTTCCATAAGCAGGTTACCCTGACAGTCATTCTGCTTTGGAAGATGTAAGACTATGATGCATTTTTTCTAGCATGATTGTTGCAAACTGATGGACAGCCTTAGGTCGGGTTCAATTTATTGACCAAAGGAACCAATCACCTGGTGGTCTTTTCTAATGGAAGATGTGAGTCCCCGAGCTTTCTTCCCTCTAATTGATCATTGCAAAATGAAAGACACTCCTTTGGTTGGATAGTTCTCCCATCGGCCGGGAAGCTACTCCCTTTAGTTCAATGAATCTGAGATAGATCTAGGCTTCTACAAGCTCCTTCTCAGTATGATCCATCGCAAATTGATGAAATCCATCAAAAAAAAATTAAAATGTAAATTAATCTTGACTATTCTTGAGCTGATTTAAGTCCCCAGTGGCACTCACTCAAATGTCAGCCCTAGGTCGGGTTTGATTTGTTGCCCAATCCAATTGATCACCCCAATAGTTACTTGTTTCTAGAAGATGTGTCCCCATGCTTTCTTCTTAAGACTTGACCATTGTATACCGAAAGACATTCCCCTTTATTGGATAGTACTACCTTATGGTTGGTAGACTACTCCCTTTGAATTGGTAAATCTGAGTTAGGTCTAGGCCTCCATGGCCCCTACTCAGTGCAGTTCATCACAAACCTATGAGATCCATCATAATCAAAATAAAAAAATTTGAAAAATGAAATCAATTTTTACTATCCTTTTAGTTGTTTTAAGTCCCCTAGTGGCATTCACTCAATAGTCCTTTAGGTTGGGTTCAATCTATTGTCTTGTCAATAGATTACCCTAGTAATTAGTCTCTACTTTGGATGATGTAAGTCTACTACACTTTCTTCCTAAGTATAGCTACTACATACCGAAAGGCATCCCTTTGTTTGGTTAGTTCTACTACGTGCTTAGTAGAATACCCCTTTGGATTGATAAATTTGAGTTAGGTCTTAGCCTCCATGGCTCCTATTCAGTACAACCCATTGCAAACCAATAGGGTTCATCTAAAAATTCAAACCTAATAAAATTTGAAACAAATCCAACCCTCTTCCCTAGTGGAACTTAAATAAAATCTTTTTCTCCTCAATGAGATTCCAATCAAATCAAACCTTTCATCTCCTTATGGATGACTTGAACCTACTTCCCTAATGGAAGGTTCACACTCTATCCCTTAGTGGATTTCTTCCCTCTCTCTTATGTCTTGGACATAAGTAGAGCCACATTGACTGAGCTCTAGATTCTTTCTTTTTTTTGGGTTAAGGATAGATTATTTCTATTAGCGCTTGTGATCCCTCGATGTTGTTAATCATTTCGTTCAACACCAATACATGCAGTTTTCTTGTCAGTCACACCACACCTACAGGGCGCCCTTTGTTGACCTCATTTATAGAATGAGCTCTCAACCCCTCCATATTAGGCTTAGGACTTCTCTTAGACTTTAAGAGTTCCTTAGTCTTAAGACACATCTAGTAATTAGGTAGACAATCAACCTAGCTCTAGAAGACTTAGAAGAGTTAACCATAAGAATAGGCCATGCCTTAGGGGTGTTAGAGAAAACTTCCCACCCTTAGCTTAAACCATTCCTCACATTCCTTCTTTAATTCAAACTCCAAATAAATTATATTTAATTTTCTCCAAACCCAAATCAATTCCATATTTGAAATCCATGATTGAAACCTATGATTGAACCCATGACCAAAATCCATTAAAATTCTTAAGTCCAAATTTTGCTTAAGTCCTTAATCTTCCCTTAAGGACTTAACAAAAATCATTATTCAAACCTATTCAAATCTTTGAGATTTTCTCATAACTAATTTATAATCTCATTTATATGCACATATAAAAATGAAATATAAATTCAAACCCATCAAATCAAATTCAAAATTCAAAATTAATTCATGAAATTTCCCTTAAATCCTTTAAATTCCCTTTAATGGATTTATTCTAAATCATGATCAAACCTATTCAAACTCATGGGATTTTCTTAAAACTTACTTATATTCTCATTTATATTCTAATATATAAATAAAATATAAATATAAATCAATCAAATCCAATCCAAAAACTAAACCCTCAATTTAAAATCTCCTAAGTCCTTAATTTCCCATTAATGGACTTAGCCTAAAACTTGATCAAACCATATCAAACTCATGAGATTTTCTCAAAACTTACTTATATTCTCATTTATATTCTCATATATAAATGAAATATGAATATAAATCAATCAAATCCAATCCAAAAATTAAACCCTCAATTTATGTCCTTAATTTCCCATCAATGGACTTAGGCTAAAACTTGATCAAACCATATCAAACTCATGGGATTTTCTCAAAATTCTTTTATATTCTTATTTATATTCACATTTATAAATGAAATATAAATATAAATCAATCAAACCAAATTCAAAAATTCAAACCTCAAACCCCAAACCCCAAAATTTTCTTAAGTCTTTCAAATCCTTCTTAATGGACTTAGCCTAAATTATGATTAAACCACTTCAAATTCTTGAAATTTTCTCATGATCAATTTATATTCTCATTTATATTCACATATATAAATGAAATATAAATTCAAATAATAAAAACCTATTCCAATAATCAAACCCAAAATCCAATCTAAGTCTTTCAAGTCAAAATCTTGAATTTAGATAAAACACTTTCAAATCAAGCCAAACTCTTGATTTTCTCTCATGATTCAATCAACCCTACAATCAAGCTCACATATAAATCCAAACTTCAATCACTCAATCAAAACCTAAGTCAAAAATCAAAGCCAAAACCCTTTCATATTCTTTCTTTGAATATAAAATTTTTAAATGGGTTAAAACCCATTTGACTTCAAACCACTTGTAAATAGATTTATATTTCAATCATGAGTCCATATACAAGATAAACAAACTTCAAATCAAGCTTTGACCAAGCCATTTGACAAACCTTAGGCTCACTAGACCCAATGTGACCTAAGATACCCTTATGAGGCAACTTTTGATCCTAACCAAATTGGATTGAACCAAACTTATATATCCCTCATCATGATCAACAATCATCATGGGATGATCAATCAATCAAATTGGGTCAAATCAAGTCAAACCTAAAGGTTGACCAAGTCAACACTTAACCTAAAATGAAACCTTACATAGCCAAATTCCATCATAGGCCAAATTGATTGAAACCATTGATCTAAGTTCACTCATGAATTATGTTGAACTTGGCCAAGCTAATATTTGAGCCTAACCTAGCCCAATTGGCTTACTTGACCCAAGTTGACCCATTTTGACCTAAAGGGTCAAAATGTGTCAAAAACGATCAGTTAGTTGATTGAGCCGATAGATTGTTCAAATCACTTATGAAACTTGACCAATTGGCCAACTAAACCTAACTTAGGCCAATTGATCTTAGACCCAACATGATCTAAAGGGGTCATGTTGAGCCAAAATTGAACTTAACCCAAATTGATTGGAAACAAAGATACCAATCCACTCCATATGACTAATCTAACCTAAACCTACCCTTGAACTAGCCAAATAGGTCAAATGGGTCAAATAGGTGAACTTGACCCATTTGACCTAAATGAAGTCATATGAGCCAAATCCAAAACTATACCAAATTGAATCAAACCAAAGCCACCAAAATATTTCAAATGGTCATATGAACTTGACCCAACTCTTGGTTTGACCCAATTTGATCTATTGGTCAACTTGACCCAAGTTGACCCATTTTGACCTAAATGGGTCAAGATGCGCCAAACCCTATCAAATGAATTCCAAACCTAATGAAACTTGTGGGAAAACCTAGTTTCTCCACATACCCAACATGTCCAAAGTGGAAACATAATAAAATGACCATTCTACCCCTAGGTCATAGAATAAATTTTGGCTTAACCCATGGGTAATTTGGTCATACCCTCTTCACAATCACTTGGGGCTTTCCTAAAAGCTGAAGGAACCTTATTGATGAGCGGTGCACCCAACCCAATGGGCTTGGGTTAGCTCATTTGGTCCCTAGACCAAACTTGACCTTATGGTAAAAAATTGAAATTTCAAACTCCCTCTCAAGCTCAAATTCAAGCACATGGGAGGTTGGCAATCCACTCCTTGGATCAAACCGACCATGTGTACACTCAAAATAGTAAAAAAAACTCTCCTATATGATCAATTGGATCAAAATGGCTAGAGCATTACTGGCCATCCTTTCTTATGGAGGAAAATCAATTATCCATTTTCATTAGATTTAGGTTGTGCTTTCTTCCATCACCAAAGCTCCCTAGATTTAAGTTCTAAGGTTGCTTCTCCCCTTTGTGGGCCTTAAGCATAAATCCCCACCTCTTAGGCATTTCCTTAATCTTGTGTTATGGAATCATAAGTCCTAAATTTTAATGAAAAATTTCAACTCAAATAAATTAAATCAATTTTAATATAAAGCTCAACAATAATATAGTTTGAGGTGCTCGCTAGGTTTCCTAGCATTGTAGGCATCTCCTACTTATCTTCCTTTTGGCTTTGATAATAACTCCCTCTCTTTGATCAATCTCATTTGATCTTCTAAAATAAACTAATTGATTGATAGTCCTACCTATTAAAATATTGGAAGACAACGATCATTTATCTTAATGAGAGTATTCCTAAGGGATCCTGTTCCTTAGATGTAATTAACTATGAGGGCTTGCCCCTGCAGGGAACTTAATGAACCCAATTTAAAATAAACCCTGCTTTACATTCCCATGTAAAGTAGGAGAAGAATCTCTGGCACATTTGTAGACCCATTATCCTTTGGAGTCCTTATTCGGGTGATTAGGTCCATTGTAGAGTTGTGAATCCTATCTCTCAAGATAGTACACCTCTTCTCAATGTCATACCCGATCACCTTAATAATAACATCTGCGGATCTATGTGGTGTCCCAACAAGGCGTGTATATTCTTTTATATATTTCTTATTTTCATTTATCCTTTTTTTCTTGAAAGGGAGAGGGGATAGATTGAAGGCAAGAAATGTATAAAAGAATATAGAAAATTTCACCACAAATTTTTCTGGCGACTCCGCTGGGGATGGTTCCTCTCTCCATCTTTGGTAAATGATCGTTATCTTCAAGTATCGATAGTGGGTTTGTACTTTGATATGAATCCAAGACTATCTTTGTTTCCATTGGCACTTAGCTTATTTTATTCTTAAGTTGAGTTAGCCAATATCTTTAGGTTTTAGATCTCCCCATGTTGGTCTTCAAACCCCCGTTGGATTCTCCAATGGGTAAAAAATAAAAAGATCTAAATAAAAAGAAAACATTTAAAGACTTCATCCTTATCATTTTTATGATAAGGAAAGGTTCATTCTAAAATAATAAAGATAAAATAAATTTTCCATAAAACCTTTGCTTTTCAAAAGCACTCTTTCAAAGATGCACATAATAAAATATTTTCCACAAAATTTTATCATCCTCATTTAACAATTCTCATGATTGTGACATGGAGGAATTTTCAAAAATAAAAATAAAAAAAATAAAACTAACAGTCTTTTGTAAAAGCACAAATGAACATCTTCCTTCAATTCATTTTGATGAAGATTTCATTTTCAAAATAAAATGAACAATCATCTTTCCAAAAATCAAAATCAAAATCAAAAATAAACTTTCAAAAAGCACACATGAACCTTTCCATTCAATACACTCACACCTATTGAATGGAAGCTTCATTTTCAAACAAAACTAAATTTTTCAAACCACATATGAACATCTTCATTCAATATACTCAAATTTATTGAATGAAGATTTCATTCCTAAATAAATAAACATTATTTGGAAATCCCACTTAAACATATCCCACATATGATTAAGTTGGAATTATCTCTTTCAAAAAGCAATAATCACACACAAAACAAAATTTTTTACATTTCAAGGATAAATTGACTTCCATTCCTACATACCCAAATTTGTTGAATCCTCTTTTCAAAAATTCAAACTTAACAATCATATTATCAAAATTAAAACACATTTGGAACTTCATTTAGCATACTCAAATTTGCTAAGTGATGTCTCCAAGTCCAAAATCAAAAAATTTCAAACATATTTGGAACTTCATTTAGCATACTCAAATTTGCTAAGTGAAGTCTCATAATCCAAAATCAAAAAAAAAAATTCAAACACATTTGGAACTTCATTTAGCATCCTCAAATTTGCTAAGTGAAGTCTCCAAACTCAAAACCAAAAATTTTCAAACACATTTGGAACTTCATTTAGCATAATCAAATTTGTAAGTAAAGTCTCCAAGTTCAAAACCAAAAATCTTCAAACATATTTGGAACTTCATTTGACATACTCAGATTTTCTAAGTGAAGTCTCCAAATTCAAAACCAAAAATTTTCAAGCACCTTTGGAACTTTATTCTTTAGCATACCAAATATGCTAAAGAGAAGTTTCCATTTTCAAAACCAAATCAAAAATTTTGAACACATCTTTTGGAAACTCATTTATGATACTCCAATTTGCTAAGTGAAATATCCATTTCATAAAGTTAAGTGGTACTTCATCTTTAGCATACCATATTTGCTAAAGTAAAGTATCCACTTTCAATCAAAAACAAATCAAAACAAAAATGAAACACATTAGGATTTCCTTAGAATACTCAAATTTGCTTTGGATCCTACTTTTAAAAAAAATAGAATATTCACAAAACAAATGAAACACTTAGGATTTTCTTAGCATACTCAAATTTGCTAAGAATCCTATTTTCAAATAATAAACAAAACACATTTGGGTTCTTCACTTAGCATACCTAAATTTTCTAAGTGGGAATTCCAATTTTCAAAATCAAATAATAATTCATAAAAAGAAATAATTGTTTTCAAACAGTTCACTTAGCATACCCAAATTTGTTAAGTAAGTAAAATTCCAAAATCATCAATCGAAAATAAAATAAATTGACCCTTACTTTAACATACCCAAATTTGTTAAAGGAAAGGATCCTCAAATCAAAAATCTAAATTCAAACAAACATGAATCTATGGAAGCATCCTTCTCAAAATATTTGAATGCACTTTTCAACATACCCAAATTTGTTGAAGTTGGATTCATATTCAAAAATTCCTCTTTCAATCAAATTTCTAAATCTTCTCAAATCCATTTGAACCCCACCTAACACTTCCAAGATGTTGGATGTGGGTTCAAATTCAAATTCAAAAAAATCAAAGATAGAAATCGATCCAAGCTCATTCTCACCATTAGTTACAGTACAAAAACAATTCAGTTTTTCAGTTTTAAAGTTGATTTGAAATGGCAGGCTCGTAGAAATTTGTTTTCACTTTCCCTCATGGCATGGATTTGGCTTTAGACTAGGCCAACTTCTCCCGATTGGATCATACACACCTTATCCATTTCGGTAGGGGATTTGAGAGAGTGAGGATTACATGTGAGGGCACTCCCCTCACTGTATTTGCGATGCGACGGTGGCAGTCAATCACTTAGATTAGATTGATCTACCTTTTGATTCGATGTCTCTCGTGAAGAAAGCGGTGGCGTCCCCAGACTTTGTAGTGGCCAGTGGCGGGTCAACCATGAATTTCGATTACCTTACATGGTTTTGTGTTGCTTGCTAGTGAGGGCAGCACCTATCATCGGTACCCCTCTAAGGGTAAAAACCTGTCTCGGGAGCCTTGCCTCCCCTACTTTTGAGGATGGGTCTAGCTCTCACTCCATTTATCCTACCAGAACACAGTGAAGGAACAAGAATGGCATGATCAAGTGATATCACACTAAGATTGCTAGAAGATGGAAGCGCTGTTATTGTGAGTTTCCTGTGACTACCCTGTTACAACAAAACGGTTTCATCCTCTCTCAGATGGAACAAGAGGATGTTAGGAAGATTTGCACATCACCTCCCTTGGTGGTCGGCCTCAGTATCGGTTGCAGGCGGAGGTGTTATCTTTGGCCAGTCTTAGCTAGGTTGGTAGAGCTTATGAATGTTCAGAGTCTGGAGCTCAAATTGATCTGAGATCCATCATCCCCCATAGTATGAGAAAACATATCTGTCAGGAGAGGGCCGAAGAGGCCCATTCATTTACGAGGGAGGGCGAGGTTTAGTGCAGCTAATTGACTTCCACACTTGTTAATTTTCCAACTCGATGTGTTACCCGTGCCGACCATACCGATAACATCTTACTTACTAGGACCAGTCATCACATGAGGATAGCTCCTGTTCATGGAGAGTCAGTGGTGTCTCCACCACCTTACCCACATGCGCCATCACTAATCCGTTCACGACATCTATATGGTTCCATTAAAGTCCGTCCATGAGGCCATATCGGGCAAGCGCCCGTTGGTGATACAGCTAGGGGATCCTAATTCATCTACACTGCCTACTGTGGCAAGGCTAAGCTCTCTTACTTGACCTTTTTCCCTAGTGGTGGTGCAGAGGGAGTGGCGACCCTGAAGCATAGTGGTCGTCCCTTCACCAACTCCACCAATTTAGCAGGACATAGAGATGGTAGCAGTTATTTCAGAGGTAGCAGATGATAGTTCAGCTGCACCTGTGATAGTGGAACCTCCTAGGAATGTCACCCCTCTCATAGCTAGTGATAGTGGGAACCTCTCATCTAGGTATAGTCTCGGGAGGATTGACTCTCGGTAGGCAGGTCGGGGTGCCTCTCGATGCATGGCGGTGATGATCTCTGCAGGATAGATCATTTGTTCCTCATTCAGATTGATCATTCTCTCGAGGAGATAGTAGCACATTATTTTGTAGAGAAGAAGGAGATTTTGGGGTATGATTGGTTAGATGAGGAGAATGTCAACTTCGATCCTAATAAAGATGATTTTTTGGGAGACTCAATAGGGGTCTGTATGGTAGATACCATAGGATGTCTCCTCAGGGAGCAGTAGACCATAGAAGGTGATGAGGTTGATCAAGAAGACATCTCCCAATCAGCCCAACACCTCGACTTGAGGTTAGAAAGATGAAGCGGGATGGCATGGATGGCATGGAAGTTAGAGGACTTGTTAGTAGTAGTTTCAATACTCCAGAAATAAGCCCTAGCAGTTCATCTTACTACAACCGATATTATTCAGCCTGAGTTAGTGCATGTCTTGGACCCATCCAAGACCTTACCTCCCATTGAGCAAGGTAGCACTAGCTTCTATAGGAAGGTAGTGGAAAGTACCTTCATAAAAGAAAAAGAGATTAGATCCATGGTTGAGCAGCAAGTGAAGGAAGCAGTTGGCTCAAGCCCAAGGAGGATCATCGGTTCCAAAGGGTAGATCCTAGCCATTGGAATTCAATTCAATCAAATATCCCAAGGGTTTCATGCCACCTTCTTTCAAAAGCTTTGTTGGCAGTGGAAACCCATGGAAACACATAGCACACTTTAAGGCCAGTTGTTGCAATGCTGGTGACAGCGATTTTGCTTTTCTGACTCTTCATTATTAGCCTAGCAGGGATTGCTTTCGATTGGTATGTTGAACTACCCAACAGTTCAATAAAGACATTTGCTGAGTTAGAGCAACTCTTTATCAAGAGGTTTGATGGAGCTCAACAAAAGTTTACTGTAGGTGATCTCGTTGTAGCACAACAATACCCAAGTGAGTCCCTTATTGATTATATTCTCCGATGGTGTAACCTGAGTATGAAGTGCGAGCCGCATCTATCTGAGCAGCTTACCATTGAGATTCATCTAAAGACTATCCATGGCCAGGTCGCCTTCATGCTTATGGTCTTCACTATCAAGACATTTGAGAAGCTAATCAATTAGGCGACTGGTCTATAAGGAGAGGCCAAACAGTTGCCTTTTCAAGACCAGTTGTCTAAAGCAAAGCCACAAAAGGTCTATGAGAAGAAGTTGGGAGTAATGACAGTGGTAGATAAGTGAAAGCAGGCAGATAGAGATCAGTCTGAGAGACCATGACCTCAATAGCCTCTAGCTCCTTTTCCACCCAGGCGACCTCTAGGCCTCCAAAGCGACCTCCATGGACCTTGTAGTGACCTCTACCATACACTATATAGGTAGCTATGGTCTACCTATTCTTTTAGATAAGCTTAACAAACCTTATTCATTTAAGAGAGAGGTAATCAGAAAGATCTTTAAGAATCTTTTAAAGAAGCATGATATTTAGCTACCCAAGCCTAAGAGACCGGAGGAAGTAGGCAAAACTCATGATCCTAACTTTTGTCCCTACCACTGTATGCTAGGCCATATTTTGGAGGATTACTTCACATTCAAGGACTAGCTTGAGCATAGCTGTAAGACTGATGCTGTAGTTATCCCAAAGGAATACCTTGTGGAACAACCATCCATTCCATTAGGGTAATCCTTGGGGATACATATGATCCTTCCAAAACTAAAGAAGGTTGGGATATTTCTTTATCCAAAATCTCTAAGAAAATTGTCCAAAAGATCAAGAAGCTTTTCTTGCAGGTGCCTGAGTCAGTTCAAACCTCCAACATCAAGGAAGGTTTGAAAGTTGTTAGTGCCAACTCAAGAGGGGAGCTCAAAGAAGAAAGTAGCAAGAAGATGTCTGGATAGCCAGTAGTGCAACCACTGACCGAGTCTAGCCTCTAGCCTCTAGTTGCAGCTTCCACACTATGACTTCTTCAACTTCAGCTAGTTCTTCTTCTTCTACTAGTAGAACTCTTGTATCGATAGATAAGGGCAACCAATCCCTTACCCCACTCACTTTACTTGATTTCTACTTTGTACCTACAAACAAATCCAAGAAATTGAAAAATAAAGCTAAATTGAATTACATTTGTGTCACTTTGATGGTTTATCTTCTTATATTCCTAATGATAACTCTTCAAGTCAAAATAACTATAATAATTCTGATCTTCTTTCTCGATCGTGAGTTGACTTTTCCTACTTTGAATACTATGGGTTTGCCTCGAGATTATCATCCACCTCGAGGGTCCCATAGGAGAAGCTACGTGAGTCTCGATGCATGTAGAACCTTCCATTACCCTACCATAAGAGATCACCAAGTCAACCTCCTCAGTGGAAGGTTCTACCTAAGCGCATCTAAAGATGTGAGGGAAATAGTCATTGATACGAGGATCTAAAAGCCCTCCACAGATGCTCCACCCTGATATATGGAGGAGTGTACAATGTCTAAGAAAGTGGATCTAAGTCATCTAATATAGATGCCCTTGTCTTAAAAAGAGATGAGAAATCACCAAGGCCGCTTGATCCTAAAATATGCTTAGCTCAGCTTGACCACTAATGGTGAGGAGGCGCATTATACAAAAGAAGCTCAGGGGATCACCTTCACAGATGAAGACCTTCTTATGGGGACTTGGAGCACAACCATCCCCTCTACATCACAGTTGACATGGATAGGTTCAAACTTGCCAGAGTTCTCGTAGATCCGGGTGCATCAGTGAACATTATAATTTTAAAAACCCTTGCCTATTTGAGGATCGACATCTCCACACTCTAAGGAGATCAGATAATGTTGAGAAGATTCAATGAACAGGTGAGCGGGCTTTAGGTTCCATAGTGTTGATCGGTAGGCCTTAGATACATCAGAACAAGATCATTCCATCCTCCCTCCATTAGTGAATCAAGTTCAAAAAAGATGGGAATAAATATCATGTCAATGGAAATGAAAAACCATTTTCAATTAGAGAGGTTAAGATATATGAGGATGTGACCTACTATATTACTCAAAACACCCTTTCTCATGAACTCGGGAAAAATTCAAACTCAAAATTAAAAGAAAGAGAAAATGAAGGAAAAGAAAAGGCAAAATAAAAAAGAAAAGACAAATGAGAGTCCAAGTGAACAAGAAAGGTAAAATGAGGAAAAAAAATAATCCACATTACATTCCACCCACAGTTCATTCCATCATATAGACATCTAGGTAGGATGGCTCAACCTATACTAGGTTGAGGCAGAGGCAGAAATAGAGGTAGTTCTAGAGGTGGAAGACCCCCTGGTTGGCTATCAGCCAATAGAGGTTATGTTCCAGTTCATAGTAGTACCCTTACTATTCATATAGTCTAAGGTGATTAGTATACCGACCAACCCCTCTTAGCTAGTTCCATTGGAGGTGACTTTCAATCTAAATAGAGATGAAGACTAAGCCTCCAAACAAAGCAAAGTATTCGAATCAGGTTTATGTGAACTATTAGGTAGTAGATGGGAACCTTAGCTCTAACCTCACATACATCTCAGAAAGTCAAAGGTTTGGTAGTTAAGGAAGTCCCTAAGTCTTCCATTGACATCAAGCCGAAGAGATTCTTTTTGGGACCATCATCCTCAAGTCCTAAAGTTGATGTAGAACTTGAGGTGGATACATTTAAAAAATTAATGTAATTACCATTTGACTTTTACTCACCTTGTATTCATAATCTTATACAGAAAGGTTTAGTTCCTCATACATGGACCAGGCATAGATCAGAGTACTTTGAAAAGTTATGGAACAATACTGGCAAGGAAGCATAATCAAGAGCAGGACTAGGATTCAGTATAGTGGTTCTAGTCGATGACGATGAATATTGCTTAGTTTTTACCAATCATTTGGAGTTTGATAGGTTCTTTCACACAACCCCAACTCTTATGAGAATATGTGTTTAGAAACCGAAAAGTGTGCATCTATTATCACAGCAATAGAAATATACCTTGAAAAGATTAAAGCTATCATAGAAATGCCACCTCCTAAGAGTTTAACTCAACTTAGATCCTTCCAAGGATGGCTGGCATATCTAAGATGCTTTATCTCAATGCTATCAGGGAGATGCAAATCATTTTCTACACTTATCAGAAAGGACACCAAGTTCAAGTGGGATGACAAGTGCCAGCATGCCTTTGAAGACATCAAAGAGTACTTGGTGAAGTGCTTCTAGTAGCCCTATCTCGCAAGCCACTCATCCCATACACCGCATTGATGACTCTTTGCTCTGGCCCAAGCCAATGATGAAGGAAGGAGAACGCCTCTACTATCTCAATCGCCATCTAATTCTTGAACTATTGCCATAGCTTTGATCTTTGCTTCCAAAACGCATAAGGTGAACTTGATCTCCAGACTAAATCCACAGCAATATTTCATGTCACGGCCAGCACTATTTGGGTGTTTGGTCCGATGGTCCATGATAGCTATTTGATATCACATTCATACCCCTCGCAGAAAAGGATAGCAGCAAATTAGACACCAATGCCTACTAATTCTTCGCTTAGATGACGATCTCGGGACAAATCATGAACTTCATAAAGGGAAGCCCATGACGCTCTTCCAAGAAAAGTTTGGGTAGGAATAGTTCTTCTAAATCTAGACCGCGATGTGATGAGAATCTTATGCTATCTTTCAAACCCCTACACCAATAACGTCAAGTATAAGGTTTTGATTTTGTTCTGAGTTAGCCATCACTATCGCTCAAGAGAGCATAACATCTTTATGGTCATCAACTAGATTGCCGGATCCTACAAGATTCTCAAATCCAAGCTTCATCATTACTACGAGTATACCATGGAGCTATTGGCCCAAATTCCTGAAGTCACCATCTACAAGATTCTCCAAGTAGAGAACATAGTAGCAGATGCTTTGGCCAAACATGCCACAGAATTGGCATGTCCGGAAGATGAGTCCATTTCCATAAGTGTCCAAATAGACAAGTCCTAACCCTTATTGATGTTGAACTCATCGAGAGACATTCTCTTGAAGGGGAGGTTTCCTTTGCCAAAATGGACAGGAGATGGATTGGAGAAAACCATTCATAGACTATTTGAACATCGACAAACTACCTCAAGAAAAGCCACAAGCTCATCAGGTGAAATAGAGAACTCTTTCTTACACTCTTGTTGATGGCATCCTGTATCGACAGTCCTTTGACCAAATGTGGTTACACTGTTTTGACAAACAGAAACCCATGGCATTGTAACTGAGGTACATTCAGGTTTATGTGGATGAAGATCAAGAGACTAGGATACTACGATGATTAAAGATTGCATGGATGTAACTTAGAGATGCCATCAATGTCAGGTACACGGTGTGGACCTCCACCAACCACCCAACATTCTACTCCCAACATTGGCCTCATGGCCATTTGAGTGTTGGGATACTAACATTATGGGTCTGAATGATCCTCCTCCTTCCAAGGGGCATCATCATCTTAGCTGCCACTGACTACTTTTCCAAATGGGTGGAAGCATCCCACTCAGAGAGGTCACAGCTCAGCATGTGCTTCAATTTTTTAGAAACCATATTATATATAGGTTCGGGGTGCTCGATGAATTATATCCAATAATGGTACTGCATTCAAAAGCATGAAGATCAACAACTTTGCCAGAAGACATGGTATAGACTAGAGATACTCCACCACTACCACTACCGAGACCGATGGTTTATTCACAAAAAACTCTCATCTATTAAAGAAGACTCTTGATGAAAATAAATGATAGTGGAACATAAAATGAAGCCTTATGGGCCTACATCACATACACATCAACTCCAACTCCATTTTCCTTGTGTAATCCAATCCACCCACCAAGTTCAACTGTCACTCTAAGAAATCACTACACAATGCAAAATTCAAGGAGAAGAGCTCAAAGATTTAGAGAAAAGTCACCTACAAGCATGCCAGAACCTCGAGTTGTATAAGGCCAAAATGATTCAAGCTCACAATAAGTTGGTCCAAGGTCTTTTGAGGGAGAACTTATGTTATTCCTAAGGAGACCACTGTTGCCCATCAAAAGATGGGAGGAAAGTTTGAACCCACTGGGAAGGCCCCTATGTCATAGAGAAGGCCTACAAGGATCTTATCGCCTTATATAAAGGGAAACACTCGATGCTTCCAATTAATGGGATCCATCTAAAGAAATATTACCCATGAAACAAATGTTTGAAAAAATTATTAATAAAAAGAACAAAAATCTGATTCCATTCATCAAATCTTCTCTTCTTTCAAAGCATTATTTGCTTATCTTACGAACCCACCATAACGTGTTTAGGGTAGGAGTAAGAGTCCCCCAATGGCATCCTATCCCTCTATCACAACATAAACACAATCTCCTAATGCTATTAGAATAGGTGTAAGAGAATTCAAGAGGTATCCTATTTCGATTAGCACAACTAAGATAACTGTGTGAGAACCCAAGCGACATCTTTTCATAGTGGGAATCTTGTTTGTCATCCGTGGCATCATTTCATCAAATTTAGCAGTAGGTATAAGAGTCACCAGACGCCCTATTCCTTTTAACACATGCACAATCTTTTATCTCAAGCTACTTTGATGTGGGAGCAAGCCCCTTGTGGCACTCCTACATTAGTGCCAGTCTTTACCTTAGTATGCCACCCTAATGGATACTTATTTGGAGGATATGAGTCCCAATGCTTTCTTCCTAACTTTACTATTGCAAACCAATGAGTGCCTTATGATTTGACGCTAGCTTAGTAAGCTACCTCATGATTTGCTTTGAAGAAGATGTGAGTCTTCTTTTCTTAAATTAATCATCATGATCTAATTAGATTATAGGTTCCCCCAGGCTTTCTTTCCTCTTGACTAATTTGATACATAAGTACCCCAAAGCATTTACTGAGTCACCCTAAGTTGGATGGCACTGACACTATCCCAAAGAATCACCCGCTTAAAGCCCCCGAGCTTTCTCCATTAATATTGAAAATCGAAAGCACCAGTTGGTTGATGTTATGTCGACAAGGACTCACCATGGATACACCACTCTTGGAAGATATGAGTCCCCATGCTTTCTCCTTAAGTTGGACACTAAATACCTATTGGATATATGACTAGTCATGTCATATTCTCTAGAGTTTTGTATTAAGCCCTTAGCGGCTCCATCCCCTATGGGCACTCTACTTGGATCATGTCTTTTACGACCCCATTTAGACATTACTCGGGTTACTTTTGGATACCCTTTCCTAGTACCTCCTGGTTGGAGAATTTATTCAAATGGATTCACGATTCTCTTAGTTCAATAAATTTGAGATAGGTCTAGACTGATATAAGCTCCTTCTCAATTTGATCTCTCGCAAGCTAACAGGGTCCATGATAAATAAACTAAATAAAATAAATAAAAAAATATTCGCTTGTGGATTAGAAATTCAAGTCACGAGAGGGCCCCTTTTCCCAAGCAGGCATGCTATCCTTAAGGCAAGGCCAGAACTCCCTATAGCGACCACCTGAAGTGAGATAAGTCCCCTGCCTGCATCACCCATACCACCCTTTTAGGTCCATCTATTTTGATTAAAAGAACTATGAAGCATTCTACTTTTGAAAGATATAATGGAGCAATTCGGTTTTGTTGCACCAATCACCTCAGTGGTCTTTTGTAGTGGAATATTTGAGTCCCCGAGAATTCTTCCCTTCAATTGATCATTATAAATTGAAAGGCACTCCTTTGGTCAGATAGTTCTCCATCGATCAGGAAACTAATCCCTTTGGTTTAGTAAATCTGAGATAGGTCTAGGCTGATATAAGCTCCTTCTTAGTATGATCCATCACAAACCAACATAATTCATCAAATCAAAACAAATCTAAAAATGAAATTAATCTTAACTATCTTTGAGTTGATCTAAGTCCCCCAACGACATTCACTCAATAGTCAGCCCTAGGTTGGGTTCAATATATTGTCTTGCCAATACATTATTCTAGTAACCGGTCCCTACCTTGGAGGATGTAAGTCTACTATGCTTTCTTCAAAGTATGATTGCTGCATACCGAAAGGCATCCCATTGGTTGGCTAGTCCTACTATATGTTTAGTAGACTACCCCTTTGGATTGGTAAAATTGAGTTAGGTCTAGGCCTTCGTGTCTCCTACTCAGGGCAATCCATCACAAGTCAATAGGGTCCATCTCAAAATACAAATCTAAAAATTGAAACAAATTCAACTCTCTTCCATAGTAGAAATTTCTCCTTAGCAAGAATTAAATTAAATCAAACCTTTCATCCCCTTGTAGATGACTTGAACTTGCTTCCCTAGTGGAAGGTTGACATACTCTATCCCTTAGTGGATTTTTTCCTCTCTCTTATGTCTTGGCATAAGTAGAGCCACATTATACTAACCTCTGGATTCTCTCTTAAGGATAGAGATGCTTGTGCTTGTGATCTCTTGGTGTTTTTGATCATTTCGGTCAACATATGTGTGTTCCTTGTCACACCACACCTATTGCCTTGTTGGCCTCATTTTAGAATGAGCTCAACCCTCCATCTTGTAGAGATCCTTAGTCATAAGACACATCTAGTGATGTAACACTCAACTAGCCCTAGAGACTTAGAGTTAGCTATAGAAATAGGTCATGCCTTAGGGAAAATTTGCCTACCCTTAGCTTGAACCATTCCTCACCTTCCTTCCTTCAAGTCAAACTCCAAATCAATCTTATTTGATTTTCTCCAAACTCAAATCAACTCCATGTGAGTAAAATCCATAATTAAAATCCATGATTGAAACCCATGATTGAAACCCATGAATGAAATTTCAAATTCCAAATCTTTTCTAAGTCTTTAATTTCCTTCTTAAGGACTTAGTCTAAATCATCTTCAAACCAATTCAAACTCATGATATTTTTCATAATTCATTTATATTCTAATTTATATTCACATATATAAATGAAATATAAATTCAAGCCAATGAAACTAAAACTCAAAATTCAAAATCAATTCATGAAATTTCCTAAGTCCTTCAAGTTTTCCTTCATGGACTAAGGCTAAATCATGTTTAAATCTAAATCAATTCAAATTCATGAAATTTTCTCATAAATCATTTATATTCCCATTTATATTCACATATCTAAATAAAATATAAATATAAATCAATCAAAATTAAATTCCAAATTCAAATTCCAATTTCAAAAACTCTTAAGTCCCTTAATTTCCTTCTTAAGTAGTTATCCAAAATCAAATCTAAATCAATTCAAACTCATGATATTTTCTCATAACTTATTTATATTCTCATTTATATTCACATATATAAGTGAAATATAAATATAAATTAATCAAATCAAATTTAAAAATTAATTTCCAAATTTAAAATCTTTCTTAAGTCTTTAATTTCCCTCTTAAGGACTTTGCCAAAATCATGATCAAATCAAATTCAATTTCATGGGATTTTCTCATAACTCATTTATATTCTCATTTATATTCACATATATAAATGAAATATAAAATCAATCAAAGTAAATCCAAAATTCAAGCTCCAAACTCCAAAATTTCCTAAGTCCTTAAATTCCTCTAAAAGACTTATGATCAAGATCAAATCAAATCAAACCTTGAAATTTTCTCATGACTCATTTTATTCACATATATATATATTCAAACCATCAAAACCACCTCCAAAAATCAAACTCAAATCCACTCAAAATCCAACTTAAACCTTTCAAGTCAAAATCTTGAACTTAGCCAAATCAACTTCAAATCAAGCCAAACTCTTAATTTTCATTAATGATTCAATCAACCCTACAATATAAATCCAAATATAAATATGAACTTCAATCACCAAATCAAAACTTAATTCAAAAATCAAACCCCAAATCCATTCATGTTCTTCCTTTGAATATGAAATTGGCAAATGAATGAAAACCTATTTGACTTCAAACCACTTGCCAATGGATTTACATTTAAATCAAAAGTCCATACACAAGTTCAATCAAACTCAAATCAAGCTTTAACTAAGCCATTTGACCTACTTAGACTCACTTGACCCAAAGTGACCTAAAGTACCTTATGAGCCAAATTTTAATCCTAACCAAATTGGATTGAATCAAACTCACCTATGCCTCTCATTATGATCAACAATCATCATGAGATAGTCAATCAAAAAAATTGGGTCAAACCAAGTCAAACTTAAGGATTGACCAAGTCAACACTTATCCAAAATAAAACTTAACATAACCAAAATCCACCATAGGCCAAATTGATTGAAACCATTGATATAAGTTCATTAATGAACTATGTTTAAACTTGACCAAGTCAACATTTGAGCCTAACCTAGATGTGGTGTTTATTTTTGGGGTGTGGGACACCACGTAGATCTTAGGGGTATTTATTGAAGTAATCGGGTACGACATTAAGGAATGATGTACTATCTCAAAAGATAGAAATCACCACCCTATAATGGACCTAATCACCTAATAAGGACTCCTAAGGCATGATGGATCTTCAAATATACCAGAGATCTTTCCCCTTCTTTACATTGAAAAGTAAAGTAGGGTTTATTTTAAGCTGGGTTCATTAAGTTCCCTATGGAGGCAAGCACCCATAGTTAATTACATCCTAAGAAATGAGAATTTCTTAAGAATACTCTGCATTACAATTAGGGTCTCCAAAGATTTCTAATACACTATCAAAGGATTGACTATTTTAGAAAATCAAATGGGATAGATCAAGGAGAAGACTTATTTTTGGAATCTAAAGGAGAAAGTAGAAATGCTCATGATACAGGAAGCCTAGTGAGCATTCCAATCCTTATAGTTGGGCTTTATATTTTGAAATTGAAGAGAGTTGATTATTCGACATTTTATGATTAAGGCTTATAATTCCACAATATAAGATTGTGAAAATGCCTAAGAGGTGAGGATTTATGCTTGTAGCCCAAAGGAAATAGCTACCTTAGATTCCTAAACTAAGGAGCCTTGGTACAAAAAGAAGACACGACCTAAATCTAAGGAGAAAATGGGTATATGGTTTACCTCCACAAGAGAGAATAAACCACCCGACCAGCTTATTACCGCTGAGTGCCTAACTCCTTCTACACTTTAAATTCATGTAAAGTCTTTTGCAAGATGGCTAGGTTGTTCATTTAAGAAAGAAAACTAAGTCCTTAGACTCACTCCCAAGAGCATGAGTGGTATGAATCCATGACTTAATCTAATGCAAATTTTATCAAATTTATTTGATTCTTTTGGACTTTTTATTTTGACATAGGCTATGGGATTTTATATGCCTAAATGCATAAGAATTTGATTATAGGCTAAATTAAAAGATAAAGGGGTGTTTTCCACCAAAGGCTCTCATAGGTTAAGCCTTGATTCTCTAGCAAGGATGGAAGCCCCCTCTTAACAAGAGTGAAAGATTATGATATGCATGATATTATACATTCATCCATCCAACTAAGGGGTTACTAAAAAAATTTTATTATCTTGATTTAATTCTTAGGCTTTTATGTGAGGTTATGAGTTGTTTAAAAATTTTAGTTATGAGTTGTTAATTGGGGTAGAAAAATTAATTTTTATCCTAAGAGCTCATCATCTACACATTCAAGCATCAATCATAAATAAACTATGAAAAGCATGTTGTTCTAATCATAATCTAAACACAACATCAAATTTTTATAAACTGTAAAAGAATAAAAGGCCAGTCTTGGTGGGTTCCATTACAAAAGAAAAAATATGGGTAGCGAGATCTACCCTTATACAACCGGATTACAAAATAATATATATCTTTATGGGGGTCTTCTTTTCTTCATTTCATTCATTTCTCTTTCTTTTGATTTGATTTGTTCCAAAGGCATCACAAGGCACCCAGGGACTAAGCCTTGCATCTAATTCCTCATAGCACTAATCCTAATTCTTAATTGCAAAATTACATCAAAAATAGGAGAAGTAAATCTAGTTACACCTACAAAACAAATGATAGCTAAACACACCATACAATCCAAAGGTTATGAATAATTTGGACTTAGCATGGGTAACAAGCCCATATCTAACATGGGTTACACTTAAGTAAACAACCAACAAAAGCATTTATATTTTTTATTATAGTGATTTTAAGCACAACCCTGCAAAAAAAATATGATTAGGCTAATAACACTAACATCTTCTGAAACATACACTAACTAAATCTAAAACATTACATCACAAAACAAACACAACATCATACATACACCTTAACTAGAAGTAGTGACTTAGTATTCTAATGTGTTAAGGCTTGTAGCAAGACTTTACTAGCTTCTTTAGTTTAAGTTCCAATTTTAAAGTTTGAATTTAAATTTTACCTTTGGGTGATTTCAATCTAAATGATTTAATGATTTAATTTTCATTTTATTTTAGTTTTATTTGGTTGAAATGATATTTAGGTTCTCAATGAATAGAGATGAATTCCATCATAGACATGACCTATTACATCTAATTCTAAGGAATCTAAACTAAAGTATGATTAGCCCATTTGAATTTGTGTAATTCATTTGATTTAGAATTTGAGTTTATTTAAGTATTTGATTAATTGATTTTTTTGGATTAGATATTTTAGTTTAATTCCATCTTGATAATTCAATATCCTGTCTAATGAGTTTAAGTTTGTTTAAGTTCATGTGTTTTGGTTGATTAATTTTAGATTAGGTGTTTTGATTTAATTGAATCTTGATAATTCAATATCCTTTTAAATATTTAATTCTTTTCTTTAATCATGGTTATGTGATTTAACTTTATGTTTATTTAATTCGATTGTGGTTCATTTATTTGTAGTTTGATTGGATTAGATTAATTAAAATTTTATTTTTGATTCTAATTGGGTTTGATTCTTTGTAATTGGGATCTTATTTTTAATCACATCCATTTTTCATGTTCATCAAAGTTTGGTTTGCATTTTGATTTCATATATTGGATAGTTAATTAGTTTATTTTATTTAAGTAGGTTGAATGAGATTTGATTTGATTCTATATTAAATTGATGAGAATCTTTCTTGATTTAACTTAATTTGATTCAATTTTAGTTAGCTTTATTGGTCTATGGGTTTGCTTAGGTTCAATGTGATTATGTGATTTGTTTAATTAATAAGTGTATTTATGTTAATTATAAAGGTTTGTTTAATTTTTTATTTAGTTTCATATTTGTTTAGACAAATGATGTAATTAATGACTTAATGGTTTAGGTTTAATTTATGTTTTGATTAATATTTAATTGCATTTGATTAATTAAGTTTAATGTAATTAATTTGATTAACTTAATTAGTTTGTTTAAGAGGTATGATTAAATTAAATAAAAAAATTTTTAACTTTTAATTTGATTTCATGTTTATTTGAGTTAATGATATAATTGATGAATTAATGATTGAAGTTTAAATTAGGATTTGATTATTTTTATGTTTGATTAAGCTTAAGTTTAATATGATTAATGTAATTTACTTAATTAATTTATTTAATAGGTGTGATTAAATTAATTAGTAGATTAATTAAGTATTTAATTTGAATTAACTTTAATCTCATTTATAAAGTTAAATTTGGTTTATTAAGATAATGGATTAATTTATTAAGTTTGCATTAATTAAGTTTTATTAAGGGTCAATTAAAATTATTAGAATAATTAAAGGTTTGTTTGATTAGAGATTAATGACTTAATGATTTAGATTTAATTTAAGTTTTGATTAGTGTTTAATTGCATCTTAATTATGTTTGATTAAGTTTAGGTTTCATATGATTAGTTTAATTAACTTAATTAATTTATTTAAGGGGTGTGATTATTAAATTTAATTATGGGTTTGATTTAATCTTAATCTTAGAGTTAGCTTTAATGTAACTTATTTAAATTAATTTTATTAATTAAGATGATGGATTAATTTATTAAATTTTTATTAATTAAATGCTCGACTAATTAAGTTTGATTAAGGGTAATTAGATTAATTAAATGTTTATTTTAATTAAAGATCAATGACTTAATAATTTAGGTTTAATTTATATTTTGATTAATGTTTAATTGCATCTTAATTATGTTTAATTAAGTTTAGGTTTCATATGATTAATTTAATTAACTTAATTTATTTATTTAAGGGGTGTGATTATTAAATTTAATTAGGGGTTTGATTTAAGCTTAATTTTAGAGTTAGCTTTAATGTGACTTATTTAAATTAATTTTATTAATTAAGATGATGGATTAATTCATTAAATTTTCATTAATGAAATGTTCGACTAATTAAGTTTGATTAAGGGTAATTAGATTAATTAAATGTTTATTTTAATTAAAGATCAATGATTTAATAATTTAGGTTTAATTTATGTTTAATTGCATCTTAATTATGTTTGATTAAGTTTAGGTTTAATATGATTAATTTAATTAACTTAATTAGTTTATTCAAGGGTGTGATTATAAATTTAATTAGTTTGATTTAAGCTTAATCTTAGTTAGCTTTAATGTAACTATTTAAATTAATTTGATTAATTAAGATGATGGATTAATTTATTAAATTTTCATTAATTAAATGTTTGACTAGTAGTTTGATTATTTATGATTAGTGTTTTACTTGATTTGATTTATTTATTATGTTTGTTTGATTTCATTAACATGTTCAATTTAGTTATTAGGTTGAAATATTTAATGGTTATTTAATTATCTCATTCCAAATGGATGTGATTTAACCATAGGTTAATTAAGTTTGCTTTGATTTTATTTAGTTTAATTCAATTAGAATCAAATTATTAAGTTTTCTAAGTTTGTTGGATTTTGAGTTTGATTTAAGATTTAATCATTTAATTGAGTTTTATTAACTTAAATAGATTTAATCATATTTAATATAATCTCCTTAAAAGATGAGATTTTTTTGATTTAAAGTTTGATTAATGATTTAATGAATGTGACTCAATTTTTAATTTTTAATTTAATATTGAGTTATTTTAAGATTATATTTTAATTAACTTTTTAATTGTTTAAACTCTAATCTTAAGTATTTATTTGGGTTTCTTAAGATTTAGAAGATCAAATCATTTTTCTTAAGAGTCCTGGATGTCAATTAAAGTGATTTAGGTCCTCTTGAAGATTTTGGTAAATTTGCAATTTTTATTTAATTTATTTTATTAAAATTGATAATCTAAATTTAAAAATTTAATTTCTCCCAACCCTGAAGTTCTTTTAACTTGAAATTTTTATTATAGGTGTATTCTAACATTATTTTAAAGATCTGAAAATCTCAACTTAATATGACTTATATTTTTAGCTTAATTAATGAAATATAGTTTTCACTAAAACTTAAATTACGCTCACAATACTTAGTAAATTTTGAGTATTTTGGGTTTGTTGGATTTCTATTGGATAGACGAATCCAACGAGCCATTGTTTGTAATTTTTGGTTAAGTATTTTATTTTCTATAAATTTTTGAATTTTTAGATGATTTAAATTATTATTATTTTTTTATTATATATATATATATATATATATATATATATATATATATATATATATATATATATATATATATATATATATATATATATATATATATATATATATGTGATATATGCCGAGGAAAACGTGACCACTTTTCTGGATCGTAGATTAGATGGATGATGGTCGATCGCCGATCGGCGGTCGTGCGATCGGCGCCGATCTGCGATCACCACGACGACGGTCGAATCAATTGCGTCTGGCTTCGGCTCACTCAGCTTCGGATCATGCGATCGGGCGGTCATATCATCGCAATCCGAAGGCGGTCACGCGATTGATAGCCGTCCCGATCCATGCATCGGACGATGGGTGGCGGTGGTGAGCAATTTTTTTATTTTTGAAAAAATGAAAGTTTCTAAGCCAAAACTTATCCAAATGGACCCATTTTTATGCCAATTCGCATCAAAAAAAAATTTATTTCCTATTTGGGATGATTTAAAATAAAGTCTTTGGATTTTCTAAAGAAAATTCTAGAATCGGATATTTTATACAAAATATACAAAATCCTATGGTTTGACAAAGTTACCTCACGGGATGATTTTGGCGGTGAAGATCAGGAGATCCTATGTGTGTGAGGAAGCTTTGAAGTAATCTTTAGCCTTCTCTTAATCGCCTCCTTCTCCGATGTTTAGGTCGCGTGGGAAGAGCAAATTTATTATTTGAGCTCAAAGTGGCTACTGAAGTGGGGATGGGTTCCCTTTTCTGGAGTTTTGGGGCTGAATTGTGAGAGGAAGTGATCTCAAGCCTCATCTCCCCCTCTTTTTATAATGGCCAAAAATTCAAAATATTTTTGAATTTTTTGGCTCCAAATTGATTGCCACCTAGTTGGGGTGGTTGGGATGAATGCAAGATTGATTGAGGACTTTGGAATTTTTCTCCAAAGTCCTCTCTTGCTACCATATGATTAGATTTATTCAATTGAAATATTGGGGACATGTGATGGGGGTTAAGTGCATGTGATGGGGAAATAAATTAGGTTAGTGGAATCCAATGTGGGGAGGATTCATGGGGATTTAAAATGAGTTGGGTTTGTTTTTGGTTGATCCCAAATGGGTTTGGGTCAAATTTGATCAATCCTCAATGGGTTTTGACTTGGTTTCAAGGAATTTGGCCCAATTTGGGTCATACGGGTCATTTTATAAATTGATGACCAAATTAAAATTGTTATGGGATTAATGTTCAAAGACTAATTGAAGATGAATTTGGTCTTTAGTTTCATTTAATTTTGATTTAATTTTGATTTAGGCCAAATTGATCCTTTAGGCCAATTTGGGCTAGGTTGAGTCAAGTTGACCCAATTAAGCTCAATTGATCAAATTGGGTTTAATTATGGCTTTGGTTAAGTTCAGTAATCAATTTTGAATGAACTTGAGCCATTGATTGCAATCAATTTGGGTTAGATCATGATTTGATCCGATTTGCTTCTTTAGGCCAATTTGTGTTAATTTGGATCAAATGGCCAATTGGGCTTGGTTTGGCCCAATTGATTGCAATTGATCATCCTAAGGTGATCATCAATCATGGTGTAAGATTTTGGTGAGCTTGGTTCAATCCAATTTGGGTTGGATTAGAAGTTGGCTCAAATGGTTCCTCTAGGTCAATTTAGGTCAAGTGCACCTAAGTGAGTCAATTAATTTAGTTTTGGTTTGATTCGAATTTAGTTGAACTTATATATGAACCCTAGATTGTTCAACGATAATCAATTTGGAGTCTAAGAGATTGTGGCTCATTTAAAATTTTCAAGTAAAAAGGGCTAAGTTGGGTTTGACTTGGGTTGGTTTCGATTTGAATTGATGGTTGTAGGTTTCATTTATATTTGGGTAGATAATTGAATGAATGATTGATTCAAGAGATAATTCATTGGTTTTAACTTGATCTGGATAGAATTTGGATAAGTCCAAAGAATTGGCTTAAAGGGTTTAGATTGAGTTTGGATTTGATTTTTGATATAGTTTTGGTCATTTAAATTTGGATTTCATTTATATTTCTAAATATAAATGAAGGAATAATTGATTTATAAAGAGATCAACTAAGTTTGATTTGATTTAAGGAAAGTTTTGGCTAAACTTATGAATATGGTTCATATGGCTTGAAGGGTTTTAGGTTTGGATTTGATTTTGGGTTTCAATCATTTGGAGTCAAATTTTGAAATTAGATTTGAATTTGAATTTGAGATTTGATTTGAGTGAGTTTGGGTTTTGATTTGATAAAGTGTATCTAGATTAGGTTTAGGCTATAGATAGGTAATTTCCTTAAACTTAGACCTCTTACTTCTAAGTCTCTAGCTTAGGTTAGGTGTTCACCTAATCACTAGATGTGTCTTATGACTAAAAATCTTAGTGTCTAAAAGATTCTAAGTTTAAGAGGATGTTAGAGCTCACTCAAAAGTGAGGTCACTTCATTGGCCACTTGACCCAAGTTGATCCAACTTGACTAAAAGTAAAATGGGTCAAAACTTGATCTAAGCCAAATTGATTGGAACTAATGGGTTAAGTTCATTTCACTTGTTGACCAAAGCCTCAATTAACTAGACCTAACTAGCCCAATTGACCTTGAGCTCAACTTGATAAAGGTGTTGAGCCAAATTCAAATATAACCAAAATTGATTGGAAACAAAGATACTAATCCACTTTATATGACTAACCAAATCTAACTAGCTCAAATAGGTCAAATGGGTCAAATTGGTCAACTTGACCCATTTGACCTAAATGAAATCGTATGAACCAAATTTAATCCTAAACCAAATTAAATCAAACCAAGCCACCAAAACATTTCAAATGTTCATATGAACTTGACCCAACCCTTGGTTTGACCCAATTTGACTAATTGGTCAACTTGACCTAAGTTGATCCATTTTGACCTAAGTGGGTCAACATGAGCAAAACCATATCAAATGATCCAAATCCAATGAAACTTGGCCAAAACTACTTTCTCAACATACCCAACATATTCAAATTCAAAAATTAGCTAAATGACCATTTACCCCTAGGACATAGAACAAATTTTGGTCAAATCAATGTAGAATTTGGTCAAGTCCTCTTCATATCAACTTGATACCTTCCTAATAAGTCAAGTAGACCCTATGTATGGTGGTGCACCCAACCCAATGGGTTTGGGTTAGCCAAAATTGACCCAAGGAGAAAACTGAGCACATGTCTTAAATTAGGCATGTGTGAAACCTCCCTCCACTCAATTTGAAGCACATGGGAGGTTACCACTCCACTCCCTAGCCCAAGCTGACCATGTGCCAACTTCTAACAGCTCAAATAACCCTTCAAATCTTGGCAATTGAATCAAAATGGCAAACAATGCTTCAGCCATCCGATTGCAATAGGGGGAGATATACTCCCCCTATTTCACTTCAATTCTCATGTGCTCACTGTCGATTGACTAAGAGAGATTAATAGGAAGTATTCTTGAGTGTTCCTAAGCTTCTTAGAAGGGATTTGAATTTGGCAATTCTCAGTTTTCATCCTTTGAAAAATAGGGGAGGTCCATTGAATCCTACACTTCCTCTACACTCAAACTCCACCAAATTCACTGTGCACACTCCACCATAGGATCAAGTCGAGCCTACCCAACACATTTCCTAAGCTCCAAAGGCAAGAGGAGATCCAATTCCATCAAAATCATAAAGGAGCTTAGGAGGGGTTTTTCCATAGAGCAATCTACTCAACCTCAAGAGCTAATACTTTAACCATAGCTTTTTCTCAACTAGACAAAGCTCCTTTAAGGGAATCAAGCTTCGGTGATCACCTTCGGTGAGGTTAGGCATTTTTTATCACTAAACTCTCTGGGTGTTGGTCCTTTGTGAAAGAAAGTTTAATGGCATGAAGTTTTAACCATTAGAAGTGATCTACATTGCTTGATGATGGTGTATGCAAGATTTTAGCCTAATCCAAGCTTAATCGAGATCGGATCTTGCTCTATAACATGGACAGCCTCCATGGTTCACAGAGCTTGGTAGGGGTGAATCTCTGGTCGTCCATCCGTGCATTTTGGATGGACGACCAAGATTAAATTCATGTTTTAAATCTTATTTATCCTTTTAAAATTGTGGGTTAATTCCTGGTCATTTGATCCTTGATCCAATGGTTGATATAAAATCGCGTAGTGCCACCGCCACATGTGTTGTGATGTGACATTTAAGTGGCCACTCATTCGGTGATCCATGTAAAGCACACTTGACTCAGCCACCACATGTCACGCCATTAGATTAGGGGATTAATTAGATTTTAAATAATTCTAATTAATCCTCTAAACTTCAAAAATTCATATCTCTCTAAAGAAAAATTAGAAAAATATGAGCTAAATTTCCACTGAAAGATAATTAAATCTAGAATATTCTAAAATTGGTTATAATGGATTTTGAATATTATATTTATCTAGTTTTGGGTTCTATTAGAAATTTTAATTTGCTAATTACTCCTTAATTAATCCACTGCATTAATCTCAAACTTGGGTATATTTTAGGGGATGACTTCTACCTCCCTTAATTTTCTTGGGATTTTCTGGTGGCTTAATTAGGGTAATTGCTAATTCATTTCCTAATTACTCTCATTATGTAATTGAGGATAATTAAGGTATTGATCAGTGTCTTAATCCCTTGTTGAAGTTGATTAATGTTTAATCTAGTGAATAGGAGGCTTAGAGAATAATTTTGGGGCCATTCTCTAAACCCCTTTCTTTCCTTAATCCTCTTAATTAAGGGTTACATTAATTACTCTCTTAATTAATTTCTAAAAAATTCTAAAAACTTCCAGAACTTAATTAATCTACTTTGGGTAGATGCTTAGGTGTTCAAGAACCTAAGTTCAATTAAGGAAATCAAAACTCAACTCATGTGTGAGGGGTGTTTTGAAATTACTTAAGTTAAACCCCTTAGCTTAATTAGCCATTAATCATGAGCTAAATTGCATTAGGCCCTTTTCTTCCTAGGTGCATTGCAAATTTAAATTCCTTGCGAGGTTTTATGTCATATGATTAGCTCATAATTATTTAGTTAACTATGCTAAGGTGGTGTAAGTAAGGGTTAATTAACATGCTTAATTCATACCTTAACCTAATCAAAGTATAAAATCAATATAATCATCTAAATATTAAATAAAAATGTCAAACACATGTGGAAATGGGTTAGGAACAACAAACTCAACTCACATTTTCAAAATTAATTCAAATTTAAAATCAAACAAAAATCATATTAAATAAACTTTGATTTACTTTAAGCTTTCTTATTTCATAAGGTTATCTTTAGGATTGAATTAAAGTGAATGTGTTTACATGCTTTCATTGCTTTAGTTATTTCCCTAACATGCTAAATATGTATTTCATGTGGTTTCATGCTTCCATGCTTCTTAAAAATCAAATTTAAAATGAAAATGTTTACTTTATGTCAAATTGCATGTGTTGGCTAAAGTAAAAATATGAGTGGCTATTATCACTATTAAATTCAAATTATTTTTCAAAATATATGAATCAATTATCAAAACTAAAAGTGTGTTACTTATCTCTTAATTATAAGTTTGCATGTGAGTAAAATATAAGGATGTGATAGTTTTCCCTTCTCTTCTTTTTAGTATAGTTTTGAATAGATTTGTGATGTCTATCATTTGAAAAGAACCTTGCCTAATTCCATATCCTATTCATTCCTATACTATCACTTAAGAAGGATACCTATGCTTGCACATATAAATTGCATAACCAAAATAAATCAACTAATACAAATTCTTGCATTCTTTCTTTTCCATTCATTTCTTTTGTACACATGCCTGTATTTAAGGAAAGTGATATATTAGTTTGGACAACACCCCGAGGTTGTGATGCTTAAGTTCCCTAAGTAGATCTTGTACCTTACACCTCTGGTTAACAATGACGCTGTACTCACTTATGTCTTTCTTACTTTCATGTGTGCATGTGAAAATTGGATAAGAAATCCCTTTTCTAGTTAAGGAAAATCATGCATCATGAACTTTCAAATCTTCTTAAATGAATTGCTTAGTATGCATCATAAAGTGTGTTAAACTTTCCCATTTGTGTGTATAGATATGCTTAGGACTCATTCATATGCATGTTATACATGTTGGGGAAGAAATGAAGTAATGTATGTTTTATAAATTTAATTCATTTTATTTAATCTTAAAATGCCTTTCTTTTTGAATAGGTTTGTTTAGAGTTCATTTAAACTTAGGATTAATTAAAACACTTAATTTAAACATTCACCAAATAAAACTAAAACATGAATCTACTTAGAAATTACTTAGGTTAGGGAAGGAAAGAGAAGTTCTCTTCTCTTTCCCTCTCTTCATAACATAATAATTAATTGTAGGATTCATTTGAACATAATCAAAACATGATATAAAATCAATTAAAAATAAATAATTCACTTAAATGAAACTCTCCTCTAAGTTGAACATACTTTATACTTAGAAAATTCTAACTTAAAGCCATAGCTAAGCATACCACACAAACTTCCAAAGCACACACATTAGGCTAAGTCACCACTTCTAGCTCTAGGTTAGGGTGGTGCATGGTTTGATACTTGCTTCTATTTTATGATATATTTTTATACTTGATGTTAGGATGTATGTGTGCAAAATGAATGGAAGGATGATCTTAGTCAAACCATTATCTTCTGAAGGGGATTATGCTTAAGGGGCATTGTAATAAATAAAAAAATAAATTCTTTTGTTATGCAGGTGCTTACCCTAAGCATAATCCAATAGGCCAATTGGACTTAATCATCCATGTGCAGAGTGATAAGTCCAATATGCATGCTTAGGATTTGGTGATTTGTTTAGCTAACCTTTGTTTTGAAGGTGTTAGCTAGATTTACATTTCCTTTTCATGTAAATTTTGCAATTAGGATTTTGGAATGATTGCTATAGGGATTAGGATGAGCATTAGACATAAGATCTCATCTTATGCACCATGTGAAGGCTTTGGAGCATCCACCTTCCAACCATCCAAAAGAAGGAACTAAAGAAGAAAGAAGAAAAGAAGAAGAAAGAAGAAAAGAAGAATGAGGAAATGAATGAGAAAATGAAGCTTGAAGACCCCCATAACAATGAATTCCATGCATTTAATTCATTTGTAATTCGGGTTATATAAGGGTAGAGCTCGACTACCCAATTTGTTTTCAGGTTTGTGCAGTGGTGCTCGACCACAATGGTCTCTTATTATTTTGTGATTAGCTTTATAAATTGATTGATGATTTATTTATCTTGTGCATTAAGTGGCATCCTTTTCTAGTTTCTTCCTTGCTTTATATATGGCCTTCATGTGGATTAGGCTCTTAGGGAAAAAAATCTTTTACCAAATTTAACAACTCAAAATAATAAAGAACTCATAACTTCACCTAAACCTTAGGCTAAAATCAAGTTAAAAGAATTAGCAACCCCTTAGCTAGATGAGTACTTCTTTTAAAACATCATGGACAAATGCACCTTATTTCACTCTTGATTGGAGGGCTTCCACCTTTGCCAGAGAAACTTGGCTTGACCATTGAGTGCCATGGTGGAAACACACCTCCTCCCTTCTCACTGATTTTGGCCAATAATCGCATTTCTCATGCATTAGGCATATGAATCCTATTATCCTGAGTCAAAATAAATGTCCAAAAAATGAAAATAAAATGAAATCTAAATTACATTAGATTTAAGTCATTTGAAGCATGTCCTTACATAATCTAGTCTCTTAAGGGAGTGAGTTTAAGGATTTAGTCTCTTTCTAAATAAACAACATCCTAGCTATCTTGCATAAAGTATATGACTTACTACATGTATTTAAAATTGTTGGAGGAGTTAGTTGGTACCCAAAGGCGTCCAAGTCAGTGATTTTTCCTCTCTTGGGAGGCAAACGAAATACCCACTTTCATCTTAGATTTAGGTTGTGCTTTAGCTCTCGCCAAAGCTCTCTAGATTTAAGTTTTGAGGTTGCTTCTCCCCTTTGTGGCCATAAGCATAAATCCTCACCTCTTAGGCATTTTCTTAATCTTGTGTTATAGAATCATAAGTCCTAAATTTTTAATGAAAAATTTAACTCAAGCAAATTAAATCAATTTCAAAAATGTAAAGCCCAACAATAGGATAGTTTGAGGTGCTCACTAAGTTTTCTAGTATCATGTGCATCTCCTACTTATCTTCTTTTTGGCTTCGATAATAACTCCCTCTCTTTGATCAATCTCATTTGATCTTCCAAAATAAACTAATCAATTGATAGTCCTACCTTTGAAAATCTTTGAATACAACAATCATTTATCTTAATCGAGAGTATTCCTAAGAGATCCTGTCCATTCAGATGTAATTAACTATGGGGCTTGCCCCTATCGGGAACTTAATGAACCCAGTTTAAAATAAATCTTGCTTTACTTTTTCATGTAAAGTAGAGGAAGAATCTTTGGTACATGTGCAGACCCATTGTCCTTAGGAGTCCTTATTTAGGTGATTAGGTCCATTATAGGGTGGTGACTCCTATCTCTCGAGATAATATAGCTCTCCTTAATGTTGTACCTGATCACCATAATAAGAACATCCGTGGATCTACATGGAGTCCCAACATGGCTTGTATATTCTTTTATATATTTCTTGTTTTCATTTATCATTATTTTCCTGAAAGAAATAGGGGATAGTTTGAAGGAAATAAATGTATAAAAAAAATAATAAATTTTCACCACAATGATTAGATCAATTTTATGCTTTAGTTAGGTTAAGGTGTGAATTAAGTGTATTAATTACCCCTTACCTACACCACTTTAGTATATTTAATCAAATAATTATGAGCCAATGTATTACATAAAACCACACAACAAATTTAAATCAATAATGCACTTAAGAAAGAAAGGGCCTAATGCAATTAGCTCACAATTAGTGATTAATTAAGCTAAAGGGTTTAATTTAAGTACTTTCATAACCCTTCCCACACATGTGAGTTGAATTTTGATATCCTTAAGCTACTTAGGTGATTGAACACCTAAGCACTACTCAAGATGAATTGATTAAGTTCTGGAATATTTTGATTTTTAAAATTTTAATTAATTAAGCCATTTAATTAAGTGATTATATTATTTAATTAATTTTTCATATTAATTAGATTTTAATCCAAATTATATAAACTTAGGGAAAAAGATATGGGGAAGAACTCCTAATCTAATTCTTATGTTCACTCACTGTTCTAAGGTGATTAGCAAAATTAATTAGTGGATTTATCACTATTTAAAAGGTTGATTGATCATTTAATTGATTAAGAGAGTAATTAGGAATGATCCAAGCAATTACTCTAATTAAGCCATTAATAAATTTCAAGAAAATCATGGGAGATAGAGGTTATCCCAATAAATACACCAGAGAAATTTGAAATGAATTAATGAAATAATTAGAGAGTAATTAAGGTTATTAATTTTTTATTAAAATTCTAATTGAGATAAATACGCTATTTAAAATTTATTAAAAAAAATTTTAGATAATTCTCCTAAGAAATATCTTTACAATGCATTTTAGTTTGTATTTTTATGATTTTTCTAGAATTAGTTATGCAATTATGAAGATTCAACCATTAAGGATAATTAGTTAAATCCCTAATTAAATAACTAATCCTGTTGGTGCCACGTGGACCGCTGACGCGGCGCGCACTTTCCACGTGCACGGGATTGGTCACTTAAGTTGTCACATCTGCCGATCGGGCGCTATGTTTTCTCATCCTCCAATCAAAGATTGCATGGTGAGATCGTTCTTATGGGATGAATCAAGGGATCGCGTGGTTTGATCATGGCCGCCCATCCATAATGCGGATGGATGCCATGATCCATCCCTGTTTGTTTATGAAAGATGATGCCACCATCTTCAATGATTCGAGCTCAAGCTGATTGAGCTCAAACTCAACCCAAACCATCATCATGTAAGGGGATGAAGATATAACGATCCATTTCACTTGGGGTAAAACTTTCCTTCATGAAGGACCAAAGAAAATTTAAATTATGCTTAGTTTTGATACCTCGAGGCTATCACCACCAATCCATCAAGTTGTTTCACGGATGAGATCTGAACTTTTCAAGCCTTGGGATTAAGTAGATTTTCCTATGGACTAAGCTCACCTTCAAATGCTCATGGCCTTGATCAAAGTCCCCTCTCCCTTGCCTTGAGAACTTGGATGAAGCTTGGAGTGAGTTCAATTAGGCCCCCTCAAGGTGCTTGAAGGAGTAATTGAGCTAATTTTGTGTATTGAGTAAGTTGGAAAATTGGTAGAGCTCCTTATTTTTGGTTTGAAGAAAAATGGAGAATGGAGATTCTAGGAAGCTTGGGGAGACTTGCAAATGCTTTCTGAGTTCCCTAGCTTCAAGTGAGAGTGTAATTGAATGAATTGGGGGAGTATATCTCCCTTAGGTGAATCGAGCCTAGCTTTCCTTTTCATTTTGATCCAATTCACTATTCAATGGGTTTGTTAGGTTTAGAGTGGCATGGCATTCTTTGTGGAGTGGAGTGGAAGCTCCCATGTGCTTTGAAATGAGAGTGGAAGGGATCTCATGAGGAGAAATTCCTATTGGGTGGTTAGTTTGGCTATTGGGTTGGGTTTGGCTAACCCAAACCCATTGGGTCATGCGCATCATCCTCATTAGTGACCATTTGGTCTGCTAAGAGGATGCCAAGTGTCCATGAAATAGAATTGACCAAATTCCAAGTAGTTTTGATTTTAAGTTACCCTATGGCCTAGGGGTAAAATGGTCATTTGGCTTAGATTTCAGTTTTGAATATGTTTGGTATGATTGAAAAATGGGTTGGGCCAAGTTTCAATGAATTTGGAGTTGATTTGACATGATTTGGCTCATGTTGACCCATTTAGGTCAACTTGGGTCAAGTTGACCAATTGGTTAAATTGGGTCAAACCAAGGGTTGAGTCAAGTTCACATGATCATTTGAAATATGTTGGCATCATTGGTTTGGTTCAATCTAGTTTATATTTGATTTTTATTCATTTGATTCATTTAGGTCAAATGGGTCAAGTTGACCAATTTGACCCATTTGACCTAATTGGATTAGGTCATGGGTTGGTTTAGGTTTGGTTGGTCATTTGAAATATGTTGCAAGCTTTGGTTTCAATAAATTTTGGTTTGATTTGATTTTGGCTCAATTTGACCTTTTAAGTCAAGTTGGGTTCATGGTCAATTGGTTGAGTTTAGAAATTGAGGCTTTGGTCAAGTTCAACAAGTGGTTTAGAATGAATTTGACCAATTGGTTGCAATCAATTTAGCTTAGATCAAGATTTGACATATTTTGACTTTTTAGGTCTAGTTGGGCCAACTTGGGTCAAGTGGTCAATTGGGCTAGGTTAGGCTCAAATGATGACTTGGGCAAGTTCAAACATTGATCATGAATTAGTTTTTATCAATGGTTTCAATCACTTTGGCCTATGGTGGATTTTGGCTAGTATAGGTTTCATTTTGGCTAAGTGTTGACTTAGTCAACCCTTAGGTTTGACTTAGTTTGATCCAATTTGAGTGATTGATCATCTCATGATGATTGTTACTCACAATGTGAGGCTTATGTGGGCTTAGTTCAATCCAATTTAGGTAGGATTAGAATATGGCTTAAAAGGGGTACTTGAGGTCACTTTGGGTCAAGTGAGCCTAAGTGGGTCAATTGACTAAAACAAGGCTTGAATCAAGTTTGGTTGAACTCACATATGGACTTATGATTGAAATATAAATCCATTTGGAAGTGATTTGTAGTCGAATGGGTTTTGAATCATTTGATATTTTCATGTTCAAAGGGTAAACATGAGTTTGACTTGGGTTTGATTTGTGAATTTATTTTTGGTTTGATGATTAATGTTTATGTTTATATTTGGAGTCATGATTGAAGGATTGATTGAATCATGAAGAAAAATTAAGGATTCGACGTGATTTGAGATTGATTTGATCAAGTTTAATAATTTGACGTGAAATATTTAAGTTAGATTCAGGGTAGATTTGGGTTTGAGTTTTGAATTTTTTTTTTTTGTTTGATAATTGAAGTTTATGTTTATATTAGGATTGATGATTGAAGGATTGATTGAATCATGAATAAAAATTAAATGTTTTGGTTTGAGGTTAATTTGATCAAGTTCAAGAATTTGACTTGAAAGGTGTACATTGGATTTTGGTTATATTTGAGTTTGAATTTTCAATTTGTTTTAGTTATTTAAATTTATATTTAATTTATATTTGTTAATATAAATGAGAATATAAATGGGTTATGAGAAAATTTCTTGAATTTCAAGTGATTGGAATTTGATTTAGACAAAGTTCATAAAATGGAATCAAAGTGACTTAGGAAAGATTTTTGAACTTGGAATTGAGTTTGGATTTAGTTTTGGTTATTTGAATTTATATTTTATTTATATTTATGAATATAAATGAGAATATAAATGGGTTATGAGAAAATTTCTTGAATTTGAATTGATTTTAATTTGATTTGAGCTAAGTCCATAAGATGGAATCAAAGGGACTTAGGAAAGATTTTAGATTTGGAATTCAATCATGGGTTCCAATCATTTGGAATTGATTTGAATTTGAGAAATTAATTAAGTTTATTTGAGGTTGAATTTTTTTTTTTTTTTTGAGATTTGATTTAGAGTTGATTTGGAGTTTGACTTGAAAGAAGGAAGTGAAGATTTGGTTCAAGCTATGGGTAGGCAAATTTTCCTAACACCCCTAAGGCATGACCTATTCCTATGGCAAACTCTTCTAAGTCTCTAGGATTAGGTTGAGTGTTCACCTGATCATTAGAAGTGTCTTAAGAGTAAAGAAACTCTTAGTGTCTAAGATGGAAATGTTGAGATCTTAATCTAAAATGAGGTCAACAAAGGGAGCCCAATAGGTGTGGTGTGATTGACAAGGTACACCGTACGTATTGGTATTGATCGAGATGATCAACAACACAAAATGATCACAAGCAACTAATGAAAATGATCTATTCCTAACCCAAGGTGTAGAAGGAATTGAGATCTTAGTGTAATATGAATCTAATCATGTCAAAGACATAAGAGACTGAAGAGGAACCTACTGAGGATTGAGTATGTGAACCTTCCACTAGGAAAATAGGTTCAAGTCATCCACTAAGGGATGAGAGGTTTGATTTGATTTGAGTCTTGATAGGAGAAATAAAAGGATTTGGATTCCATTGAGGAGAAGCAGATGATTTGATTTGATTGTTTGATCATTTTGATTTGATTATTTTATGTTTTGACTCCACTGGAGGAGATTGATTGGATTTGTTTGTTTTGATTAGTTGTTTGACTCCACTGAGGGAGGAGGGTTGAATTTGTTTCAAATTTTAATTTTTAGGATATTAGGATGGACAATGTTGGTTTGCGATGGATCGCACTGAGTAGGGGCCATGTAGTCCTAGGCCTAACTCAAATTTACCAGTCTAAAGGGGTAGTATACCAAACACATAGTAGGACTAACCAACAAAAGGGATTGCCTTTCGGTGTGCAGCAGCTGTACTAGGAAGAAAATATAGTAGACTTACATCTTCCAAAGTAGAGACCAGTTGCTGGGGTGATCTATTGGTGAGGCAATGGATTAAACCCAACATAGGGCTGACTATTGAGTAAATGCTGTTGAGGGACTTAAATCAGCTCAAAGGTAGTCAAGATTAATTTCATTTTTTTAAATTATTTTTGATGGATTGTTAGTTTGTGATGGATCACACTGAGAAGGAGCTTATATCATTCTAGACCTATCTCATATTTTACTAAACCAAAGGGAGTAGCTTTTTAGCCGAGGAGAGAACTATCCAGCCAAAGGAGTGCCTTTCGGTTTGCAATGGTCACTTCAAAGGAAGAAAGCACGGGGACTCACATCTTAAACTACAAGATACCACTAGGGTGATCAGTTGCTTTGGGCAACAAATCAAACCCGACCTATGGCTGCCCATCGGTTTGTGACAGTCATGCTAGAAAGAATGCATCGTAGGCTTACATCTTCTAAAGTAGAATGAGTGTCGGGGTAACCTGCTTGTGGAAAAATAGATTGAAGCCAACCAATGGGCGACTACGGAGAGAGTGCCAACCCGAGGACATATCTCAACTCAGGTAGTTAGGAAATTCCTATAGAGAGTTTTGCTGACACTGCCCTAAAGATAGGATACATGCTTGGGAAAAGGGGTCTTTGGGGGCTTGAATTCCTAATCCATAAGTGAATATTTTGTTTGTTTTTTTATTTATTGTGGACCCTGTTAGTTTGTGAGGGATCATACTGAGAAATAACTTATATCAGCCTAGACTTATCTCAAGTTTACTGAACCAAGGAAGAATCTGTACATCCTCTAAATAAATTCTCTAACCATAGGGGTGGCTACCATGAAAGGGGAACTGTCTAATCCATGAGTAACTCAGGTAGTGTCTAAATGGGGTCGCAAAGGATGTTATCCAAATAGAGTGCCCGCAGGAGAAGGGGCCACTAAGAGCTTGATCCAAAACCTTGGTGAAGATAATATGCATAAATATTTTGTGGCAAACTCAAGGAGAAAGCATGGAGACTCACATCTGTTAAGAGTGTTGTATCCACCGGGTGAGTCGCTGTCAGCATAACAAACAACAACCAACCTAAGGTGTCCATCATTTTGCGATAATCAGCCTAGGAAGAAAGCTCGGGGACTCACATCCTCCTATTAGAATTGATTGATGGGATAGTTTATCTTCAACTCGATAGGTGCTATCCAACCTAGGGTGACTACTAAGCGAATGCCACTAGGGGACTTAGATCAGCTCAAAGGTAGTCAAGAGGAAAGAAGCCTCTAGGGGACTTACCCTAAACCTCAAATATACTCAACCTAGTCAGTGCATGATGATTAGTTCAAGAAGAAAGAGCAGAGACTCACATGTTCTTAAATGAAGTCAACTTGACGTAGCTTACTAGCTGTGCATTGAAGCTTACCAAACTAACAAGGTGCTTTTGGGTTTGCAATGGTCAAGTCAGGATGAAAGTGCAGGGACTCACATCTGCCACAAAAATGACCACTGGGACAAAACCAATGAGGTAGTATATCAACCCAACCTAGAGCAGTGAATAAGTGAGTGCCACAAGGGCTTGCTCCCACATCAAAGTAGCTTGAGACAAAAGATATGTGCTTATTTTGTGTTTATGTTAAAGGGAATAGGACATCACTTGGGTTATCTCACACCTATCCTAAACACGATGGGGCAATTTGATGAAATGGTGCCATGAATGGAAATTGGAATTCTCACCAAGAAAGGATGTCACTTGGGTTCTCAGACACCTAACTTAATTATGCTAATCAAAATAGGATCCCTCTTGGGTTCTCTCACACCTATTCTAGTAGTGTTTGGGTATTGTGTTTGATTGTGTTCGTGTTATGAAAGAGGGACATGATGCCTCTTGGGTTCTTTTACGCCTATCCTAAAACACATCATGGCAGATTTGTAAGACAAGAAAATAACACTTTGAATGAAGAGAAAATTTTAAAGAATATGAATGAAATTTTATTATTTTAATTGATAATTATTTTCAAACATGATTTTATGGGTAATATTTCTTCAAATAGAGCCCATTAATTGGAAGCATCGGGTGTTCCCATTTACAATCAATAAGCTGATAAGATCCTCCTTAGTAGGCTTTCTCTATGGCATAGGAGCCTTCCCAAGTGGGTTCAAACTTTCCTCCCATCTTTTGATGGGCAATAATTGGTCTCCTTAAGACTAATACAAGTTCTCCTACTTGAAAAGACCAAGGGCGAACCAGCTTATTATGAGCTTGAATCATTTTGGCTTTATACAACTCGAGGCTCTGGCACGCCCGTAGGCATCTCTCCTTTAAATCTTTAAGCTCTTCTAATCACAACTTTACATTATGCTATGTAGTGATCTTGCTACCCAATGCTATCCTTAATAAGGGGAGTAGAACTTCTAAAATTAGAATGACTTCAGACCCATACACTAAGGGGAACAGACTAGATTGAGTTAGATTTATATATGTGGTGTGGTAGGCCTATAAGGCTTCAACCAACTACTCATGCCATTGTTGCTTATTGTCATCAAGCATCTTCTTTAGTATCTGGATGAGAGTTTTGTTAAATGCTTTCGCTAGGCCATTTTCTAGTAGATGATGGAGTATCTTCAATTTATACTGTGTCTCTGTGAAGCTATTGATCTTGGTACTTTTGAATGTGGTACCATTTTCAGATATAATTCATTGAGGCACCCTAAACTTATATATGATATGGTTGCTGAAATACTGAAGCACATGTTGAGCTGTGACCTCTTTGAGGATTGCCCCACCATTTGGAAAATGGCGCCTAGAATGAACCAATGACCCTTGAAGATGGAGGATCGATAGACCCACAATGTCGTAACCCAATCAAATGGCCATGAGGCTAATGTAGAATGGAGAATTTGGGTTTGATGTAAGACCCATGTGTAGACAGATGGCTCTCCTAGAAACATCCATGCAATCTATAATCATCGAAGGCCAGTAGTATCCTAGTCTGTTGATCTTTGCTTTCATCTTTGGACTGGATTGATGCACTCCAAATAAAGCTAAATGTACGTTGATCATAATCCTATGGGCATCACATTTTTCTAGACAATGTGAACACATTTGATTGAAAGAATCGTCATGGGTGCAATCCACATAGGAGAGAGCTGTTTCACCGATGGGCTTGTGATTTTCTTAAGGTGTTTTTCTGTTCAAAATTCTATGAATGGTTGCCTCCAATCCATCTTCTCTCATCTCTTATAAAAGCAACCTCCCTTCAAGAGAAAGTCTCGATGAGTTCAACAATAAGGGATAGGACTTGTCTATTTTGGACCCTTATTAGAATGGACTCATCTTGACATGCCAATTCTTGGCAAGTTTGGCCAAAGCATTTGCTATTGCATTCTCTTGAGGGACCTTGTAGATGGTGACCTCAGGGATCTGGGCCAACAGCTTCATGGTATACTTATGGTAATGATGAAGCTTAAGTTTGGGAACCTTGTAAGATCCAATAATCTGGTTGATGACCAACTAAGAATCCCCATAGATGTTGATGCTCTTAACACATACTATAATGCATAACTCTAGACTGACAATCAAAGTCTCATACTCAGCTTCATTATTGGTATAGGGATTAGAGAGATAATAAAAGAATCTCATCACATCACAGTCTTGAGTTAAGAGAACTATTCCTACCCCTACTTTTCCTGGAAGAGTAGATCATGGTGCTTCTCCTTTATGAAAGGAAGTTGCACCATCAAAATACATCTATCATGGTTGTCAACCTCCTAAGTTCATGATTTGTTCATGGAGATCATCACTAAGTTGAAAATCAATAAAGTGGTGTCGCTAAGAAATTCTGTTTCTATATCACATGGGGTATGAATGTAATATCAAATTGTGAGAGGATCATGGACCAATGTGCCAAACATCTAGATAGTGTTGGCCATGTCACAAGATACTCTTTATGAGAAAGAATATAGTGTTCTAGAAAACAAGTACACTTTATGAGAAAGCATATAGTATTATAGCTTTTGGGATGCAAAGATCAAAGCTAGGAAATGTTTCTCAGTAGGTGGGTAGTTTGCTTCAACAGGGATCAGACAATGGCTGAGGTAGCAGAGAGCACTCTCCTTCCCTTTATCATTGGCTTGGGCCAACAAGGCACCGAGGGAGTCATCCAATGCAGTAGTGTAGAGGATGAGTGGCTTGCCAGATAGGGGCTACTAGAACTAGCAGCTTCACCAAATACTGCTTGATATCTTCAAAGGCATGCTGGCACTTATCATCCCACTTGAACTTGGCATATTTTTTGACAAGTGCTGAAAATGGCTTGTATCTCCATGATAGGTTGGAGATAAAGCATCATAGATATGCCAAATTGACCTTGGAAAGATTTAAGTTGAGTTAAACTTTTAGGTGGTGGCATTTCTAAGATAGCTTTGATCTTTTCTAGATCTATCTCTATTCCCCAATGTCAGATAACAAAACCAAGGAACATCTCTGAAGTTACTCTGAATGCACACTTCACGAGGTTCATTTTGAGGTTAAATTATCTTAATCATTCAAAAACTACTCTTAAGTCAAAGAGATGGCCTTCCTTTACTCTGCTCTTGACTACTAAAGCATCAACATAACACTCAATCTGATGATGGATGAGTTCATTGAAGATCTGAGTCATGGCCCGTTGGTATGTAGCACCAATATTTTTAAGGCCGAAAGGCATGACCTTATAACAATAGATTCTGATCAGTTTGAAAGTAGTGTTTCTTTCATCCTCAGGGATCATATTAATTTGGATATAGCCAGATGACCCATCCATGAAGGAGAAAATTGCATGAGATGAGGCGATGTTCATCATTAATTCTGGTAGAGGAAGAGGAAACTCATCCTTAGGGCATGTCTTATTTAAGTCCTTGAAATTGATGCATATGCGAATTTGGCCATTATTTTTCTTAATTGGGATGACACTAGCTAACCAAGTAGGGTATTTTTCTTCCATGATAAAACCCACATCGATCAGTTTCTTGACTTCAGAAATGACCTGTTGTTCAATTTCTAATTGAATGCATCTAGAGTTTTGATAGGGTGAGATCTATTGCTAGTTTGTGGACTACGTGGAGATAAGCATTTCTTCATAGCTCTATGCAAAGCAGTCTTTAAACTCAGTCAATAGCCTAATTAAGTCAATGGTTTCTTCTTCATTCAGTAATGAACTGATGTATGTTGGGCATGAGTTTTCTTCCATCCCAAGATTGATTTCTTTAAGCTTGTCAATTATTAAATGGATCTCCTCTTTAAATTTTGAGGTGCAACTTTGATTTGGAGATCATCTGGATCATTTAAAGTTTTTAAACACACATCCTCATAAGAGTTAGTGTGGTGTGAAAAGAACCTATCAGATTCCAGATGGTTGGTAACAACTAAGTAGCAATCATCATCATTGGCTGGACCCACTGTACCGAATTCTAGTCCTGATCTTGATTGTGCATTCTTGCCTCTATTGTTCCACAGCTTTTCAAAGTATTCTAACATGTGCTTAGACCATGAATAAGGAATCAAACACTTCTTTGCAAGATTAAGAACACAAGGAGAGTACCAATCAAAAGGTAATTTCATTAATTCTTTATATGAATCATCCCAAAAGTTCTACATCTGACTTGAGGATGATGATCCCAATAGAATCTTTTTTGCATCAATGGAAGACTTAGGGGCTTCCTTAACAACTAAACCTTCAGCTTTCTATGATGAAAGTGAGGTTAGAGATAAAGTTCCTTACCACTGGTAGTTTCACATACACTTGATTCAAATATTTTGCTTTGACTAAAGGCCTGGTCTTTATCGCTGTCAGGCTCGAGTGTCACCTCCAATGAAACTCATTGAGAGGGGTTGGCTGGTATGCTAATCAAATTAGACTCATCTTCCGAGCTAGATTCCAAGTCTATGTGAATTGTAAGGGTACTCCTATGAACTAGAACATAACCCCTATTAGCTGGTTGCCAACCGGGGGTCTTCTACCTCTAGAACTGGCTCTATTTCTACCTCTCTACCTGATGGAGGTTGAGTCATCCTACCCACATGTCCATATGATGGAATGAACTATGAGTGGAATGTGATACGGCTTTACTTCTTCTTCGATGTCCTTTTCTTGTTCACTTGGATTTTCATTTTTCTTTTTCTTTCTTTTTTCTTCTTTTTTCTTTTATATTTGAATTTTGTCCAAGTTCATGAGAAAATGTATTTTGAGGAAGATAGTAGGTCGCATCCTCATAAATCTCAACCTCTCTAACTGAAAATAGCTTTTCATCTTCTTTGACATAATATTCAATCTCATCCTTCCTGAACTTGATGCTCTGATGGAGGGAAGATGGAATCATCTTATTCTGATGTATCCAAGGACTACCAGTAAAATAGTGAATGAAGTATTCAAATCAATGATATAAAACTTGATGTCAGTCTTCCATTCACCTATCTCCAAAAGTAATATTATGGAACTTAAAGCCCTCTCACCTTGTTCATTGAATCCTCTCAACATCATCTGATCTCCTTAGAGTGTGGAGATGTCGATCCTCAAATAGACAATGGTCTTTAAACTCATAATATTCACTGATGCACCTGGATCGACAATAACTCTAGAAAGTCTAAATCTTCCATTGTCCACTATAATGTAGAGGGGACGGTTGTGCTCCATGTCCCCCAAAAGAAGATCTTCATCATGAAAGTAACTCCTTGGGCTTCTCTAAAATAATATGCCTCCTCTCTACTAGCAGTCAGCTGACCTAAATATATCTCTGGATCAAGGAGAGCCTTGATTAATGATTCCCTCATCTCTTTTGATAAGATAAGGGCATCATATATGCTTAACTTAGATGGTAACATTCTTAGGTGAGAGAGGACATTATTGTTTACTCTGGCCTGATCCTCCACAAGCATATCCAAGGGTGGAGCATCCTATGGAGGGGTTTCTCAATCATCCAAACCAATGACTTATTTTCCTCTATCTTGAGGTGTTGCCCTAGGAGGTAGACCTTGCCACTACGGAGGTTGACTTCGATGATCTCTTGTGGCAAGCTAGTGGAAGGTTCTACCTACTCGTCAGGCTCACCTACAGCTTCTCTTATAGGACCCTCAAAATCAGATGATTTCAAGTCTATCTCAAGAGGTGAACCCGTAGTATTTAGAGAAGGAAAGTCCAACTCTAAATTAGAAAGAGGAAGATCAGAGTTATTATAATTATTATTTAGACTTGAAGAGTTTTCTAAAAGAATAGAGTTAGACAACCCATCAGAAGTGACACAGATATAATTCAAACTAGCTTTATTATTTGATTTCTTAGGTTTTGAAAGAGGTACATAGTAGAAGTCAAGTAAAATAATTGGGGTGAGGGATTTGATGCCCTCATATCGATAGAAGATGTCTACTAGAGGAAGAGGTAGCTGAAGTAAAGGTGCTCACTAATGTAGTAGCTAATTATGGACTAGAGACTAGGCTCTGTCGGTGGTTGTGCTACTTGGCTATAATTGACTGGCATAGGCTATTGCTGGTGCTACAGAGCTCCCCCTTTCTCTAAGTTGTCATAAATAACTTGAAAACCTTTCTTGATATTGGAGGTTTGAGCTGCCTCAAGCACTTGCAAGGAAAATTTCTTGATTTTGGACACAATCTTCTTAGAGGTACGGGATAAGGAGATATCCCAACCTTATTTAGTTTTGGAAGGATTGCAAGAATCCCTAAGGATTACCTAATGGAACTCGATTGTTCCATAAGGTATTCCTTTGGGATAACTATGGCACCTATCTTAAAGCTATGTTCATGCCAGTCCTTGAATGTAAAGCTATCCAAAACATGACCTAGCTTGTGGTGGTAGGAGGAATAGTTAGGATCATTGCTCTTGCCCACTTCCTCCGGCCTTCTAGGTTCATGTAGTTAAAAATCAAATTTTTTTAATAGATACTTAAATATTTTCCTGATTACCTCCTCTTAAATGAATATGGATTGTTTAGTTTATCCATAAGAGTAGGTGGATCATAACTACCTGGTGACGGGTATGTGTATGTTGTTACTATGTATAAGGTTGAGGAGGAGGTTGTGAAGGATGTGGAGATTACTGTGGAGATGGTAGGACAATTTTGGTGGTGGTAGAGGAGGTGAAAGTGATGATTGCTATGGAGCACGAGGTCTCTCATACTGCTCTCTGACCGACTGCTTCCTCTTATCTATTGCTATCACTGCCATGAGTTTCTTCTCATAAGCTTTATGTGACTTTATCTTTGTTGATTGATCTAAAAAAAGGCAACTATTTGGCTTCTCCTTATAAGCTAGCTGCCTTGTTGATTAGCTTCTCAAATATTTTGATGGTGAAACCTTTGAGCGTGAAAGCGACCAGGCCATGGATATTCTTAAGTAGAATCTCAATGGCATGCTATTCAAATAGCTATGGTTCACATTTATGCCATATGAGAATATAATCAATGAGGGACTCACCATGGTGTTGTTGAGCCACAACGAGATTGCCTACAGTCACCCTTTACTGAGCTCCAACAAACCTCTTAATGAAGAGCTGCTCCAACTTAGCAAAAGTTTTCACTGAACTATTGGGGAGTTCAGCGTACCAATCGAAAGCTATGACTGCTAAGCTATTAATAAAGAGATAGAAGAGTAAAGCACCATTGCCACTGGCATTGCAACAACTAGCCTTGAAATGCACTATATGCTACCTTGGGTTCCCTCTGCCATCAAAGCTCTTGAAAGAAGGTAGAAAGAAACCCTTAGGATACTAATTGACATCAAATTCCTCTAGTAGGGTCTACCCTTTGGAACTCATGATCTTCCTCAAACTTAAGCTAACGCTTCTCTCACTTGCTACTCAACCATGGTTTTGATGTCCTTTTTCTGTATGGAGGTACTATGCACTACCTTCCTATACAAACTGGTGTTGCCCTGCTCTATTGAAGGTAAAGTCTTGGCTGGATCCAAGACATGCAACAACTTAGACTGACTAGTCTCTACTATTGTAGGATGAACTACCGGGGCTTGGTTCTAAAGTGCTAAAATGGTTGCTATCAAATTTTTGAGCTGCTTCCCCATCCTATTTATTTGTTCATCCTTTTTCTTTAATTACTGATGGAGGTGTTGGGTCGAGTAGGCCGTGTCTTCCTGCTTGGCCACATCACCTTCCAAAGTCTGCTGATCATGGAGGAGGGATCCCTTGGTGTCTACCATGTGAACTCCCACTGAATCCTCTAACAGATCATTCTCATTAAGACCAAAGCCGATCTTCTCATCCTATAAATCAGACTACATATCCTAAGATCTCCTACTTCTCCATTCGATGCTAAGCTACAATGTCATCTAGGGATTAGTCTAACTAACCAGACAAAGATCGGTGATGGTAGTAGATTAATCATGAAATAATAGACATCTGACCTTTGTTGCTGGAGAGCTAACCCTATGAGGGCTACACTCACTAGAAGATAGATGCTCTTGGTTATCACTAGGTCTGGATGGAGTAGTACTCCTAGGAGGATCTATAGCCATGGGGATGACTACACTGTCTCCTCCTCCCTCTACTGCTAAAATCTCCATAGCCTGCTGAGGTGGTGGTGGTGATGGGATGACTACGATACTCTAAGGTTGCCATTCCTTCCTCACAACAACTAGGGTAGAAGGTTGAGCAGAGAGCTCTACCACCATGAGGGTGTAGATGGAACGAGATCTCGCCATACCGATCAAGAAGGGGTTCTCTTCTCCCGATGTGGCCTTCATGGCCTTTACTAGAATGGTAGATGTTGGAACATAGACAAGTGGACGAGGGTAAAGGTGGTGGAGGCACCACTCTCTCTCAATAGGAGCTCCTCTCCATGATGGTAGTCCCGCAGTAAGATACTATCGATGATCAATGGGAAGCACCGATCAAGAAAGCCCATAAGTGCGAGGCCACGACCATCTCATTGTACCTCTCACTCTAGTGATATGAACGATGTATGGGCCTCCCAGCCCTCTCTATGATTTTCTGCCCACACTATGGGGATACATATTAAATCAATTGAGCCCAACTGATCATGGCTCCACCAACCAAAACTACCAAGGCTGCATAACCTTCCTCTATCATTGATAATAAAATGAGAAGGTGAAGCTGAAATCCTCTAACATCCTCTATCAGATGATGAAAACCTATTCTCTATAATGAGAGGAGACACTACCTTAGGTGACTCCTCCATGGCAGCCTAAGAAATTGCCTCCAACTCCTTGGCTATGGGAGTGTGATACCGTTTGATCATGTGATTCTTGTTTCTGCACTGAGTCCTGGTAGGTCGAGTAGTGTGAGAATTAGACCCAATCTCAAAGGTAGAGGAGACAATCCCTGGAATCAGGGGAGCCTTCCCCTTGGAAGGTGCCAATGAGTGGGTGCTAGCCCGCACTTGGGCAGCAAGGGGAACAACCAGGTGCACTTGTGCTAGCACTGCACTACTACTATGGGAACTTCCATAGCCTTCTTATTCAATGATGGAATGTCTGAATCAGATGGTAACTGAACTTAGATGATCGGCTCCTGTCCTGTCACTACGCTTTTGCTGATAGTCATGAGGGTGGTCCCCTCATAGGTAATCTAATCCCCCTCAAAGCCTAGACCAAAGTGGATGAGGTGGGCATAGTCAGAGCATGGGAGGCTAGCTTAATCAAGGATAAAATCTATCCATGAGGAAATGTGAAGTCATATTTCTGTGCTGCCATTGAAATGAACTGAATTGAAACTTACTGAAGCTAATTGAAAGTCTGCAATGTTGAAAAATAAACTTCAATCATATTTTTGTTTTGTTGATTTTTTGAATTTGAATTTAGAATTTGAACCCGCACTCAATAACTTGAAAGTGTTAAGTGGGGCTCAAATGAATTTGGAAGAGGGATTTTGAGATTGATTGAAAAGGGAATTTTTGAATGTAGAATCCATTTCCAACAAATTTGTGTATGTTAAAAATGGGTTCAAATATTTTTGAAGAGATTTATGCTTCCATAGGTTCATATTTGATTTTGATTCTTGATTGTTTGGGAACCTTTTATTTAACAAATTTGATTATGTTAAAGTAAAGAGTCAATTGATTTTTTTTTATTTACGATTTTTGGAATTTAATCACTTAGCAAATTTGGGTATGCTAAGTGAGGTGTTTGAAAATAATTTCTTTTCTTGTTTGCTTGTTTGTAAATCATATGAGAATTTTGAAAATGGAATCTTCATTTAGTAAGTTTGGGTATGCTAAATGGAGAATTCAAATGTGTTTTTTTGAAGATTTTTGAAAATAGGATTCTTAGCAAATTTTGGTATGCTAAGGAAATCCAAATGTGTTTTGTTTTTGATGATTTTTGAAAAAGAGGATCCTTAGCCCATTTAGGTATGCCAAGGAAATCCATTAGTTTTTTATGATTTTTGGAAAAGATCATTCTTAGCAAATTTAGGTATGCTAAGGAAATCCAAATGTATTTTGTTTTTGATGATTTTTGAAAAAGAGGATTCCTAGCAAATTTAGGTATGCTAAGAAAATCCAAATGTGTTTCAAGTTTGTGATTTTGATTTTGAAAAGTGGATCTTTACTTAGTAAATTTGGGTATGCAAAATGAAAGATCCAAATATGTTTCATGTTTGTGATTTTTTTTTTGAAAAGTAGATCTTCACTTAGCAAATTTGGGTATGCTAAATGAAAGATCCAAGTGTTATTTGATTTTTGAACAAAGGATTTTCATTTAGTAAATTTGGGTATGCTAAATGAAAGATCCAAATGTTGTTTGAATTTTTTGATTTTGAAAAGTGGATCTTCACTTAGTAAAGTTGGGTATGCTAAATGAAAGATCCTAATGTGTTTCTTGTTTGCTATTTTTGATTTTAAAAAGTGGATCTTTACTTAGCAAATTTGGGTATGCTAAATGAAAGATCCAAGCATTATTTGATTTTTGAAAAGTGGATTTTCATTAAGCAAATTTGGGTTTGCTAAATGAAAGATCCTAATGTTGTTTGGATTTTTAAAAGATGATTATTAATTTTGAAAAGATGATCATTGGTTGTTTTGAAAATGAAATCTTAATTCAAGAAATTAAATGAGGATATTCAATTATGCTTTTTGAAAACATGATTTTGAATTTTATTTTGAAAATGAAAACTTCATCAAAATGAATTGAGTGAAGATGATCATTTGTGCTTTTTGGAAAATATGATTATTGATTTTGATTTTTGAAAATGAAATCTTCATTCAATAAATTGAATGAAGATATTCATTTGGTGCTTTAGATTTTATTTTTGAAATGATCTTACATATAACATTCTTGAAGATTATTAGATGAGAGTGTTTTATGAAAATTTTTGTGGAAACATTTTATTATGTGCATTTAAAAAAGTGCTTTTTGGAAGTTGATGTTTTTATGAAGGATTTATTTCTCTTTATTTTTTTTGGAATGAACCTTGCATTACCATGGAAATGGTGATGAAGTCTTTAATTTATTCTTTTTATTAAATCATTATTTTTACCTATTGGGGAACCCAATAGGGGTTTTAAGACCTACACAGAGTGAGGTCCTAAAACCTAAAAGATGTTGGCTAGCTTAGCTTAAGGATAAAATAAACTAAGTGAAAATGGAAAAGAAGGATGCTCTTGGGTTTATATGAAATACAAACCCATTATCGATACTTGGAGACAATGATCATTTACCAAAGATGAAGACAGGAACCCTCCCCAGCGAAGTTACCAGAAAAATCTGTGGTGAAATATTTCTATCTTTATTCTATCTTGAAAAATAAATGAAAACAAAAATATATATTCTGCTTGTTGGGACACCACGTAGTTTCACAGAAGTTTTTATTAGGGTGATCGGGTATGACATTAAGAAAAAGTGTACTATCTCAAAAGATAGAAGTCACCACCCTACAATGGACCTAATAACCTCAATAATTACTCCTAAGGACTATGGGTCTTCGTATGTACCAGAGATTCTTCCCCTACTTCACATAGAAAAGTAAAGTAGGATTTATTTTAAATTGGGTTTGTTAAGTTTCCTATGGAGGTAAGCCCCCATAGTTAATTACATCCTAAGGGATAGAATTCCTCAGGAATACTCTCAATTAAGGTAAATGATTATTGTCTCCAAAGATTTCAAAGATAGGACTATCAATTAATGAGTTTATTTTTAAAAGATCAAATGAGATTGGTTAAGAGAAGAGAGTTATTATCAAAGCTAAAGGAATATAATTGGGGGATGCTTATGATACTAGGAAGCCTAGTAAGCATCCCAAACTATCTTATGGCTGGACTTTATATTTTTGAAATTAAGGTGATTTATTTGTTTGAGTTGAATTTTTATTAGAAATCTAGGGCTTACAATTCCATAACCTAAGGTCATGGAAATGCCTAAGAGGTGAGGATTTATGCTTATGGCCCGCAAAGGGAAGTAGCAACCTCAAAACCTAAATCTAGGGAGTTTTGGCGAGGGTAAGGAATGACCTAATTCTAAGGCAAAAAATGGGTATTTGTTTTACCTCTACTAGAGAGGATAAATCACCCAACTGTTTGGACTTACAATAGCTTGGGGGTGGCTGCCAATTAACTCCACTTGCATTTTTAAATACATGTAGGCATGCCATATGATTTTGCAAGATAGCTAAGCTGTTATTTATTTAGAAAGAAACTAAGTCCTTAAACACACTCCCTAAAATACTAGATCATGTAGAGCATGATTAATTACTTAAATCTAATGCAAATTTTATTATGTTTTATTCTTATTTTGGACAATCGATTTGACACAGACTTATAAGATTTATATCCCTAATGCATGAGAAATTGGATGATGGGCCAAAATTAGCAAGAAAGGAGGTGTGTTTCCACCATGGCTCTCAAAGGACAAGCCAAGTTCTCTGGTAAAGGTAGAAGCCCTCCAAATCAAGAGTGAAACATTATGCTTTTTATGCATGATGTGAGAAAGAAAATACAACATCCAACTAAGAGATTGCTATTTCTTTTATCTTGATTTATAATTTAGGCTTTAATTGAGATTATGAATTATTTATTTTTAGTTTTGAGTTGATTAGTTGGATAGAAAATTTATTTTTCTAAGAGCCTAATCATCATCCAAGCCATACATCAAAGCAAGGAAGAAACTAGGAAAAATATGTCATCTTAATGCACAAGCTAAATAAACATCAAACAATTTATAAAACTAGCCCAAAAGAATAAGGGGCCCTTTTATGATTGGGATCCACCATACAAACCCAAAAATAAATTGATAGCTGAGCTCAACCCTTATACAACCCGGTATACAAATGAATTAATTACAACCAAGAAGGAATTCGTGTTATGGGGGTCTTCATTCTTCATTCTTCATTCTTCATTTCTTCTTTCTTCCTTATTTCTTCTTTCTTCTTTCTTCTTTATTCTTTTGGTTGGTTGGAATGTGGTTGCTCTAAAGGCTTCACATGGTACATAATACATAGTCTTATGACCAATGTTCACCCTAATCCTCCATAACATTCACTCCAAATCTTAATTTCCAAAATTATATGATAAAGAGAAAAAGAAAAATCTAACTAAAACCTGTAAAATAAAGATTAGCTAAACCAGCCACATAATCCCAAGCATGCATATGTATAATTTGGATTTAGCACCCCACACATGGGTAACCAAGTCCACCTGGCCTATTCTGAATTATGCTTAGGGGTTGAAGTAATCTGCACAGTAAAAGAAGTTATATTTTTATTACAACACCCCTTAAGCACAATCCCAGAAGATAATGATTAGATTAAGATTGCACTATCATTTAGTCTACACACATACACCCTAACATCCAGACTAAAACATCATGTCACAAAATAAAATTAAAAATCAAACCATGCACCGCCCTAACATAAGATTAGAAATGATGATTTAGCCTAATATGTGTGCCATTTAAGGTTTGTGTGGTATGCTTAGCTGGGCTTTAAGGTTTAGATTTTCTAAGTATGAAAATGTTCAACTTAGAGGGTGGTTTCATTTAAGTAGTTTAGTTGATTTGGTTAAGTTTTATTTCAAGATTTTGATTTAGTTTTAATGAACCTACAATTAATTACTAAGTGTTGTAAAGTGAGGAAAAGAGAAGAGAACTTGTTTTTCCTCCCTACCTTAAGTAACTTCTAAAGTAGATTCATTATTGATTTTTGTTTAGTGAATATTTTATTATGTGTTTTAATTATTCCTAAGTTTAGATTTTCCCTAAACAAACCTATTCAAAGAAAAATGCATTTTAAGATTAAGTAAAGTGAATTACTATCACAAAACACACAACATTTTATTTTATTTTTCCAAAATGTGTAACATGCATATGGATGAATCCTAAGCATATCTGTACATGCAAATGAAAATTCTTAGCACACCTTAATGATGAATGCTCAAGGATATTACTTAAGAAAAGTTAGATGCTTCATGATGCATGATTTTGTTAAGTAGAAAAAGAGAGAGATTCATTTATCCATTATTTATATGCACATTTACATGTATGAAAGACATAAGTGAGTATGGCGCCATTGTTTTCTACATCAGGGGTATAAGGTACAAGACCTTCTCGGGGTTACTTAAAGCCTTGCAACCCCGGGGTGTCCAGACTAATATACCACTTTTCTTAAATACATGTGCATGTCTAAAAGAAGTGCATGGAAAGAGAATCATACAAAAAAAGTTTATGCTTGTTTGTTTAGATTTGATTGTTTAGCTTACATGTGTGATGTGGAGTTCCTTCTTAAGTCTTGACATAAAAGTGTATAGGAATGGATCTAGCAAGTGTTATGTCAAATGGACTATACACTTTGCAAATCCTATACAACTCTATGTTAAGAAAAGAGAAGGAAAATTACATAACATATTTTATGTTATTCACATGCAAGTTTATAAGTACTTATAAATAGCATACTTTTCATTTATAATATTTAATTTCTAAGTTTTGAAAATATTTTTGATTTAGTAGTGATAATAGCCATTCATATTCTTACTTTAGCCAAAACATGCAATTTGACATAAAGGAAACATTTTATTTTAATTTGATTTTTCAAAAGACATGAATGCAAGATTTTCATTTGGCATACACATTTAGCATGCTATAAAAGAAATGAAGTGATGAAAGCATGTAAATTCATTTATCCTATTTAGTTCCTAAAGGCAATCCTATGGAATAAGATTATTTAAAGTGAATCAAATTGTTTAAAGAAATCCTTAGCTTTATTTTGAATTTGATTTTAAATTTAGAAAATGTGAGAAGGTTTTCTGGTCCTAACCCATCTCCCACATGTGTATGTTATTTTTATTTAATTTTAGAACCATTAGATTGATTTCATATTTTATTTAGGTTAAGGTGTGCATTAAGTTCATTATTTACCCCATACCTACACTGCTTTAACATATTTAACCAAATAATTATGAGCCAATGTATGACATAAAATCACAAGGAATTTAAATCAGTAATGCACCTAAGAAAGAAAGGGGTCTAATGTGTTTGGCTTATAATTAATGATTAATTAAGCTAAAGGGTTTAATTTAAGTACATTCATAACCCTTCCTATATATATGGGTTAGGTATGATTTCCTTAAGTTGATTAGGTTATTGAACCCCTAAGTATCTACCAAAGAGAAGATTGATTAAGTTTTAGATTGATTTGATTTTAAAACTTTAGTTAATTAATCCTTTGAATTAAGTAATTAAACTATTTAATTAATTTGCACCTTAATTTGATTTTTATTTAAATGAAATAAACTTAGTGGAAAAGATTTGATAGAGAGCTTCTAATCACATTCCCTAAGTTTATTCACTATTTTAAGGTAATTAGAAAACTTAATTAATGAATTTATCACTATTTAATAGGTTAATTAATCATTTAATTAATTAGGAGAGTGATTAGGAATGAATCAAGCAATTACCATAATTAAACCATTAATAAAATCCAAGAGAATTAGGGGAGGCAGAAGTCATCCCACTAAACATACTTAGGAAGTTTGGAATTAATCAATGGAATAATTAGGGAGTAATTAACATAATTACATTCCCAATAAAACCCAAATTATAGAAAATTTACTATTCAAAATCAATTAAAATTTATTTTGTATTATTCCCCTGTGAAATATCTTCAAAATGCATTTGAGTTTATATTTTTCTAATTTGTCTACATTTAGTTATGTATTTTTGAAGATTATGTAATTACAACCTAATTAAATAGCCTAATTCAAGTGGACCACTCATGCGGAACGCTTTCACGTGGCATGACGGGATTCACTATTTAAGTAGTCAAATTGGCTACACAGTCAGCCAGCAGCGCTACACACTTTCCCTTGGATGGTCCAATCAAAAATCAGATGGTCAAGATTAAGCCTGCAGTATTAAAGGGATTAAATGCAAATCTAACGTGGATTAATCAGGACCATCCAACCAAAACATGTGGGATGGATGGTCCATGATTCATCCCTGAGTTGCCTGAGGGAGATGGCAATCGTTCATCCCTTAGGGCTCGATCTGAGCTCGAATTGAGGTAAAATTGAACCCACACCATCATCATGCAAGGAGATGAAGATCTAAAGTGGAAATCACATGGGGTAAAACTTTCCTTCACAAAGGACCAAAGAAAATTCAATGCAAGCTCAGTTTTGAGTAGTACCTCACCGGAGGCTATCACCGGCAGTCCCAACCATCGATGTAGCTTATTCTAGTGGAGATGAAGCCTTGTTGAAGATTTGAGGGGTTAAGGTTGAGTAGATCTTCCTATTGATCAAAGTCCACTTCAAATGCTTGTGGCCTTGGTCTAGACCCCATCTCCCATGGCTTGAACACTTGGATGAAGACTTGGGTGAGCTCGATTGGGTCCCCTCAAGGTGCTTGAAGGAGGGATTAAGCTCTGATGAAGAATTGAATGAGATAGATTTCTCACTCACCTCCCCTATTTTTGGTTTAAGCAAAACCAAAAATGGAGAATTCAAAATAGCTTGGGAGACCTTGGGGGAGCTTGGAATTGCTTCCTCTGAGTTCCTAAGCTTCGATCGAATGCAAGTCCATGAAAAAAAAAAAGAAATTAGGGGGAGTATATCTCCCCTTAGAAGGATCGGACATCCAAGCATGGCTTTGCCATTTTGATCAAATTGATCCAATGGACTGGGTTGGTTAGGCCATTTTTGAATCCATTTGATTCAATTTTGGGTTTTGAGTGGAGTGGTGAAGCTCCAATGTGCTAAATGTGGTGGAGGAGTGAGTCCCATGTGCTCATTTTGAGTGGGGTGGTTGGTTGTGGCTTGGGTTAAGTTTGGCTAACCCAAACCCATTGGGTCATGTGCACCACACCCACTAGTGTCCACTTGGTCCACTAAGAGGGTGCCAAGTGTCCATCAAAATAATTTGACAAAATTCCAAATGGAATTGGCCATAGGTTACCCCTTGACCTAGAGTAAAATGGTCATTTGGCTTGGATTTCACTTTAGGTAGATTTAGAATAGTTTGAAATTAAGTTAGTCCAAATTTCAAAGAATTTGGAGTTGATTTGATATCATTTGGCTCATGTTGACCCATTTAGGTCAAAATGGGTCAACTTGGGTCAAGTTGATCGATTAGGCCAATTGGGTCAAACCAAGGGTTGGGTCATGTTCTTGAAATGTGTGGCATCATTGATTTATTTCAATTTGGTATATATTTTGTTTTATTTCAATTGATTTCATTTAGGTCAAATGGGTCAAGTTGACCAATTTGACCCATTTGACCTAATTGGGTTAGGTCATGATTTGGTTTAGGTTTGGTTGGTCATTTGAAAGATGTTGCAAGATTTGGTTTCAATTAATTTTGGTTTGATTTGATTTTGGCTCAATTTGACCTTTTGGTCAAGTTGGGTTCAATGGGCTAGGTTGGGTCTAGTTTGCCAATTGAGGCTTTGGTCAAGTTCAACAAGTGGTTTAGAATGAATTTGACCCATTGATTGCAATCAATTTGGCTTAGATCAAGATTTGACACATTTTGACTTTTTAGATCAAGTTGGGTCAACTTGGGTCAAGTAATTGGGTTAAGTTAAAAATGATGACTTGGGAAAGTTCAAACATTGATCATGAATTGGTTTTGATCAATGGTTTCAATCACTTTGGCCTATGGTGGATTTTGGCTAGTTTAAGTTTCATTTTGGCTAAGTGTTGACTTGGTCAACCCTTAGGTTTGACCCAATTTGAGTGATTGATCATCTCATGATGATTGTTGCTCACAATGTGACTTAGTTCAATCCAATTTGGGTAGGATTAGAATTTGGCTCAAGGTACTATCAAAGTGAGCCTAAGTGAGTCAATTGATCAAGGCTTGAATCAAGTTTGGTTGAACTCTCATATGGACTTATGATTGAAATATAAATCCATTTGCAAGTGATTTGGAGTCAAATGGGTTTTGATTCATTTGACAATTTAAAGTTCAAAGGGTGAACATGAGTTTGACTTGGGTTTGATTTGTGAATTTAATTTTGGTTTGACGATTGAAGTTTATGTTTATATTTCAATTCATGATTGAAGGATTGATTAAATTATGACAAAAAATCAAGGATTTGACTTGATTTGAGGTTGATTTGATCAAGTTCAAGAATTTGACTTGAAAGGTTTAAGTTGGATTTAGGGTAGATTTGGGTTTGGATTTTGTTTTGGATTTATTTTTTATTTTATGATTGAAGTTTATGTTTATATTTGGATTCATGATTGAAGGATTGATTTAATCATAAATAAAAATCAAATGTTTGGCTTGATTTGAGGTTAATTTGATCAAGTTTAAGAATTTGACTTGAAAAGGTGTAGATTGGATTTTGATTATTTTTGTGTTTAAATTTTTAATTTTTTTTTTTTGGTTATTTGAATTTACATTTAATTTATATTTGTGAATATAAATGAAAATATAAATGGGTTATGAGAAAATTTCTTGAATTTGAGGTGATTGGAATTTGATTTAGGCTAAGTCCATAAGATGGAATTAAAGTGACTTAAGAAAGATTTTTGAACTTGAAATTGAGTTTTGGATTTAGTTTTGGTTATTTAGATTTATATTTCATTTATATTTGGAATATAAATGAGAATATAATTGGTTATAAGAAAATTTCTTGAATTTGAATTGATTGGATTTGATTTGAGCTAAGTTCGTAAGATGGAGTTAAAGGGACTTAGGGTAGATTTTAGATTTAGAATTCAATCATAGGTTTCAATCATTTGGAATTGATTTGAATTTGAGGAAATTAATTGAGTTGATTTGAGGTTGAATTTATTTTGAGATTTGATTTAGAATTGATTTGGAGTTTGACTTGAAAGAAGGAAGTGAAGATTTGGCTCAAGCTATAGGGTAGACAAATTTTCCTGACACTCCTAAGGCATGACATATTCCTATAGCTAACTTTTCTAAGTCTCTAGGGTTAGGTTGAGTGTTCACCTGATCACTAGAAGTTTCTTAAGACTAAAGAAACTCTTAGTGTCTAAGAGGAGTCCTATGTCTAAGATGGAAAGGTTGAGAGCTCATTCTAAAAATGAGGTCAACATATCCTAATCACATCCAGGCCATACAACAATCATCGATCATAAATAAACTATGAAAAGATATACTTTTTCTAATGCACAATCTAAGCAAAACATCAAACAAATTTATGAACCTAATGTAAAAGAATAAGAGGCTAGTGTGGTCGGGTACCATCGTACAACCCAAAAAGGAAAATGGGTAGCAAAGCTCTATCATTATACATACCAGATTACAAAAGAATAGTTACAATTACAAATGATAAACGTTATGGGGGTCTTCATTTTTACTCTTCATTCTTCATTTCATCATTTTTTTCATTCTTCATTTCTTTTGATTTGCTCTATTTAGGCTTGGCATCACATGGCACCCCAAGATTAAACCTTATGGCAAATGTTCATTCTTAACCCCAATAATACTTATCCTAATCCTAATACAAAATTATATTAAAAGAAGGAAAGTAAATCTAGCTACACCTACAAAATAGATATTAGCTAAAACACATCATACAACTCAAGAAATTATATGAATAATTTGGACTTAGCACCCTGCACATGGGTAACCAAGCCCACTTATTCTAACTTGGATTATGCTTAGGGGCTAAGCAACTTGCACAACAAAAAAAATTATATTTTTATTATAGCGGACCCTTAAGCAAAACCTCATGCAAAAAAACATAATTATGCTAGTATCGACCTAACATCCAGACTACACACATACACCTTAACATCCAATCTACAATAATACATCATAAAATAAGCATACATTAAACCATACACCTCCCTAACATAAAGCTAGAAGTAGTGACTTAATCTAATGTGTGTGCATTAAGGCTTGTGTGGTATGTCCTAACTAGGCTTTAGAGTTGTAATTTGCTAAATGTGAAGGATTTAATTTATAAAAGGTTGGTTTCTCTTTAAGTGATTTAATTGATTTGAAGAATTTACTTAGTGTTTTCTTTTGTTTCATATGGCCTACACAAAACAACTAAGTGTTATGAAGAGAAAGAAAGAGAGGACCTCTCTTTCATCCTTACCTTAAGTTATTTCTAAAGAATGTTAATCAATTCCATTAAGTGAATAGCTTATTACATGTTTTAATTAGTCCTAAGTTTAGGTTCACTTTAAATAAACTCACTCAATGAGAAAGGCATCTTAAGATTAGTTGGAATGAATTACTATCACATAACACATGTTTATTCATTTCTTTTCATCATATATCATGCATACGATTAAATATTAAGCATAGCTATACATATAATTTGTATCTTAGCACACTTAAATGATGAATGTGAGCAAATATTTTGGAATTAATATTTCATTTGATTGAATGATTTTGTCATATTGAATTAAAGCTCTATCTAAATTCTTATGTAAAAGCATAAGGAAAGAACCTTAAATCACATTAAAAATCAACTCAACCAAATAAATAAAGTATGAATGCATGTCATTTTAATAGAAAAAGAGGGTTTTCGTTCATTAGCTAAGTACACATCCACATGTATAAAAGTTTTAAGCGAGTATGTCTCTATTATTCTGCACCAAGGGAATGAGGTAGGAATCTCATTGGGGTTACTTAAAGCCATGCATCCCTGGGATGTAGACTAATATACCACTATTCTTAGATACATTTGGATGTATAAACAACTACAAGAATAGAAAATCATTCAAAAGGAAAAAAATATTTTGATTTTGATTGATTTATGATTCTTATTCACTGGTCATATTATGCATTCATATGTATAAGAGTTTTAAGTTGGTACGACGCCATTGTTCTACACCATGAGAGTAAAGTACAAGACCTACTTGGGACTACCTAAGGCCTCGCAACCTGGGATGTCCAGACTAATATACCACTTTTCTTATATACATATGAATGTTCAAAAGAACCATAAGAATAAGAAGTCATATAAACATTGTTTTTTAATTTGATTGATTTATTTTGTGTAAATGAATTAAAGCTCTATCTAAATTCTAATATTAAAATACACAATAATGAAATAAAACGAGTACATCGCCATTATTCTACACCAAGGGAGTGAGGTAGGAACCTCCTTAGGGCTACTTAAAGCCATGTGTCCGTGGGATGTCCAGACTAATATACCCATTAAAATTAAAGCTTATACAAATCAACATATGTATATTAGAAAGAGGCTTTATTTCATACACTAAATTTATATTCACTTGCATTCCCCTATGTATATATGTAACTAAATTCATAATATATATGTGTATTCGATCATTAGTAAACATTTGAAAATATATTTGATTTTAATAATGATACTAGCCACACATATTTTTAATTTAAATCAACACATTCAAATTGACATAAAAGAAATCATTTTTATTTGATTAATTTGAAAGACATGAATGCATAAGTACAAGTGACATACAATATATAGCATGATTGGAAGGAAATAATATAATACACGCATGTGATTTCATTCAAATCCCACTAACCCCTAAGGATAATCAAACTAAATAAGAATATTTACAAACCAAAATTCTTTAATGTCATTTCATTTTTGTGTTTGATTTTATTTAAGGAAATTTGAAAGAGGTTTGCTAATCCTAATCCCATTCCCATTTGTGAGTTAATTGGGTTTGATGAAAGGAAATTAGGTTGATTTTATGGTTTAATTAGGTTAAGGTGTGAATTAAGTGAATTATTTAACCCTTACCTAAATCACCTTAATTTAATTAACTAATTAATAATGAGCTAATATGATATGCAACCACATGAAAAGTAAATTAGCAATGCTCCTAAGAAATGAAAGGAGTCTAATGCAATTGGCTCATGATTAATAGTTAATTAGGCTTAAGAGATCTCACTTAACTACTTTTATGGTTGTCTCACACATGTGAGCTAACTATAATTTCATTAGCTCTCTCTTTAGGTTATTGAACACCCAAAGAGCTACCCAAGATTGATTAAAGGTGATTTAGATGTGAAGTGGATATTAAGCTCAATCCATTTGGTTAAGCATGTTCAATTAATGAAATTAAATTAACCCAAGGAAAGAGATCAAGAAAAAGGCCTTAATCTCAATCCCTAAGTCCCATATTTGCACTTAAGCTCTAATTTTATCTTAAAGGTTAATTAATTAATTAAGAAATTAATTACCTCATTAATCTTTCATTAATTTAATTCCAAGATAAGTAAAGAAAACTTAGGAAATGAATTAGGAAAACTATCCCAAACACATTTCCTAAGCCCCCTTATTGTTCAATAGAAGTAATTAGGCTTAAATAATTAATTAAGTCACTATTCATTCACTAATTATTATTAATTAAACTAAGGAAGTGATTAAGGCTTAATTAATTAATTTTACTAATTAAGCAACCTATAAAATTCCAGAAAAATAAGGGAGGCAGAGGCCATCCCCTTAAACATTCACAAAAATTTGAGATTAATGGGGTGATTAATTAAGGAATGATTAAGATAATTAAATTTTCAATTAAACCTCAATTAAGCCAAAGTCACTATTCAAAATTAATTAATAATTTTTCTAGATTCCACTCTAAAATATCTTCAAAATGAGCCCAAGTTTGTATTTTTTGGATTTTTGAGGATTAATTATGAATTTTAGAAGTTTGAGGCTTAAAAAATGGATTAATTAGGCATAATTAAAGCCTTAATCCAGTTGGGCCACATGGAGGCTAAAGTGGCATGCTTTCCATGTGGCACGACGGGAGTAGTTATTTAAGTTGTCACATCCACTACTCATTGCGGTGGACCCGCTGTGGACCATCCGATCTAAAGATCGACGCCATGATTTGTTCTGGTGTATAGGAAAGGAATCAAGGGATCTAATGTAGGATCTAATCAGAGCCATTTGTTCCGATCACATGGATTGGATAGCTCATGATCTATCTCATTCATGAGCGGTGAAAGATGGATACTATCCATTTTTCCCTGTTCGATTTGAGCTCATCCAAGCTCGGATTGCCTCCAATTTGATTCCACACATTCAGGGAGGGGAGGCACACACATTTAACGGTCAAAAACTCATGACATTCAAATTTACTTCATAAAAGACCAAGCAATTTTTTTCATACAAGGCTTGATTTGTAAAATTACCTCACCGGAGCTAATGTCCGGCGGTGCTATGCTGGAGATAGCTTCGCCTAGTTGAGGTGAGGCCCTATTGAGAAGCTCTAAGCATGATTTGGGGTAAAGTGGTTAAGCAATCCACAGACATAAAGGCTTCAGATTTGATCAAACTCTGATCTCTAGTGCTTTGGAAGGCTTGAAGTTGATTCAGTTGGCTTCGATGGAGAAAGAGGATGGTTTGGGTGCAAGGAATTTGTATTTGATCAAGTAGAGGAGGAGTATTGATCAGGAAGGTGGTGTTCTATTTTAGCTTTGCTCAGGATAAAGGAATGTTGATCGAAGAGGGCTTGGTAACACTTGGAATTACTCTGAGGGATTTCAAAATGGATTAGGAAGCTCGGAGTGTGCGAATGGTGTCCTTTCCACTCAAATTGAGGGGGTATTAGTTAAAATGTGCATGAAGGATGGATGGGATGGGTTGGCTTTTGTACAAGTCATCGTCAGGAGAGGTCGTCCAACTTTTACGAGGAGGGAGCTGTGGGAGGAGTATCAAGGCCTGGTGTGCAAAGTTCCCTTTTTTTGTCAATGGGGTGCTCAGTTTGGCTTGAGTAAGGAGTAGGTGAGCTCCCTTTGGTCCATGGCTGACCTAGGGTGGGTTAGGTGGGCTATGTGGGTCAAGTGGAGCCTCACTTGAGTGGTTAGGAGCTGCCATGGTGATGGGTGAGTTACTTTGGCTTGTTAAGGTGAAGATCTAATAGAAGAAAGGGTTTGTCCAATGGCTAATCCCCTTGGTGGGGTCCACCATGGGTTTGGGCTATTTTTGGAATGAATTAGGACATGCAAGGGTCAAGTTTGACCAAGTCCTAGGGTTCCATGAGTTGGTTTTGAGTGATTTGGCTTCATTTGGTCAAAATGGATTCAATTGGGTTAGGTTGGGTTGGGCTGACCAATTGGTCAAATTGGGTCAAACCAAGCTTGGGTTAAGTTAAAGTGATGATTTGAGATGTTTTTCTTCAATTGGTTTTTTGGTTAATTTGGCCTAGGTTTGAATTTGACTCATTTGGATTCAAAAGGGTCAAATGAGTCAAGTTGATCAATTTGACCAATTTGACCAAGTTGAGTTTGTTTAGGTGTTGATTCAAGTTCAAATGGTTGATTGAAAATGATTGTGGGCATTAGTAAGGTTTAATTTGGAATTAATTTGAATTTTGGCCAATTTGATCCTTTAGGTTAATTTGGGCTAGGTTGGGTCAAGTTGACCAATTGATCAACTTGGGCTCAACTATAGCTTTGGTCAAGTTCAATAATCAATTTGGGATGAACTTGAGCCATTGGTTGCAATCAATTTAGATTGAATCATGATTTGACCCATTTTAGCATTTTAGGCCAACAACTTGGGTGAAATGGCCAATTGGGCTTGGTTTGGCTCAAGTGATACTTGGTCATGTTCAATCATTGATTTTGAGCGGGTTTTAATTAATGGTTTCAATCAATTTGGCATGTAGATTTTGGCTAGTTTGGGATTCATTTGGGCTAAATGTTGACTTGATCAAAGGCTAGGTTTGACTTAGTTTGACCCAGTTTAAGGCAATTGATCACCCTAGGGTGATTTTGGTTATTGTGGGGTTTAGGTGGGCTTAGTTGAATCCAATTTTGGTTTGATTAGATCTTGGCTCAAAAAGGTCTTTTAGGTCACTTTAGGTCAAGTGGACCTAAATGGGTCAATTGGCTTGATCATGGCTTGATTCAAATTTGGTTGAACTCACATGTGAGCCTAGGATTGAAATATAATTCCAATTGTAATTGTTTGAGCCAAATGGGTTTTGATTCATATGATAATTTCAAGTCAAAAGGGTCAACATGTGCTTGACTTGTGTTTGGTTTGATAATTATGGTTTATATTTATATTTGGGTCAATGATTGTAGGAATGATTGAATCATGAAGAAATCCATGAGTTTTGAATTGATTTGGGCACCATTTAGCCATGTTCAGGAAATTGGCTCAAAAGGTTAAAATTAGGAATTTGATTTGATTTGGGTTTAGTTTTGGCCATTTGGATTTATATTTTATTTATATTTGTGAATATAAATGAAGATATCAATAGTTCATGAGAAAATCACTTGTGTTTGGAGTGATTTAGAAGCAAATTTGACCAAGTTGAGGGATGCAGGTCAAAAAGGCTAACTTGGATTTTGAATTGGTTTGATTTATTTTTGGTCATTGGAGGGTGGGTTTCATTTATATTTATGAATTTAAATGAATTAATGATCGATTTATAAAAGAATCAATCAAGTTTAGGTTGATTTGGATCAAGATTTGATTAAGCTTATGGAGGTAGGCCCATAAGGCTTAAGAAGGAATTTTGGGATTTGAATTTGGTTTGATTTATTTTGATTTGGTTTAAAGGGTTTGAACTTGGATTTCATTTATATTTGTGAATATAAATGAAAGAATGATTGATTTATAAAGAAATTAACCAAGTTTGGGTTAGTTTGAAGGAGTTTTGGCTAAGCATGTGAAAGCAGTTCATATAGCTTAGGAAGAGATTTTAGAATTTGGATTTAATCATGGGTTTCAATAATTTGGAGTTGATCTAGGATTTGGTTTAGGATTTGATTAGAGAATGAATTGAATTGCCCTTTGAGCAAATCAATTGAATTGGGATTGATTTGAGTTTGGTTAAGACTAAGTCCATAAGATAAAATCAAAGGGCTTAGGAGGGTTTTGGAATTTGAATTTGATCATGGATTTTAATCATTGAATTTGGAATTGATTTGGAAAATGGATTTGGATTTGAGGTTTGGTTTGGAAGATGGAAGCAAGGATTGGGTTTAGGGCTATAGGGTAAGAAAGTCCTCTTAAATCCCTAAAGCATAACTTATTTCTATGGCTAACTCTTCTAAGTCTCTAGGGTTAGGTTAAGTGTTCACCTAATCACTAGAAGTGTCTTAAGACTAAGGAACTCTTAGTGGCTATAAGAGTCTTAAGTCTATGATAAGAAAGTTGAGATCTCACTCTAAAAGTGAGGTCAACAGTATCTACCAAGGTGTTTACCATTGCATCAATGTTTTGGGGTGGATCCTAGTCCTTAGGACACGTTTACCTTCTTAAAATTAACAGACATCCTTCATTTACTATTAGCCTTTTCTACTATGACTACATTAGAAACCTACTAAAGGTGTTGAATTTGTCAAATGGAACCTGGCTTCAAGAGTTATGTTGTTTCCCTTTTGATTGCTATGTGAATCTCTTGTGAGTATCTTCCTTTCTTTTATTTTATTAGAGTTTTCTTGGTAATGTGTTAAGCTTATTATAGATGATGTTTAGATCTACTCCTAGCATCTTTGAGATATCCTATTAAAAACATCTAATTTTTTTACACAAGATTGAAATAAATGAAGTTTTGAATGTTCCTTTAACCCAGGCATTTAAGTACAACTTCTTTTTATCATGTTCCTCCTCATTGGTTGGGACATCTTCCATGGTGTCAACTTCGACTCTTATAAAGTTTGTTAGTGGCTTGTTGCACACAAAGTTGATATATTACTATTTCATTTACATAATGTTTCCTTGAATAGTTATTTCCACTCCTCCAGATGAGAATTTTATCACCATGTGCCTGGTAGAGGTAGCATCTTGAAAATCATTGAATAAAGGTCATTTAAAGATGTTGTTGTAAGTAGAATAAGCTCAAACCACCAAAAAGTCCATGTGCTTTTAAGATGGGATAAATCCTCTTTCAATGAAACTGGTAAAGTTATGAGTCTCTTTGCCCACATCTTTCTCTTGAGAACCTTACAAATGATTTGTGTTATGGATGGAGGTTCTTAGGGTTGAGACCCATGAGTTTGGTGAGATCAAAGAATAGTACAATCATGGAGCTTCCCATGTTAATTAAGATCCACAAAACTTTAAAATAATTAATAATAGTAACAACAATGATGACATCGTTGTATAAATTATATTGCCTTGGCGGATCATCATTGCTAAAAGATATAGGGATTTAAGCCGAGGTTGCATATACATTTCTCTTGATGATGTTCTTTGAACTCTTTTTTTTTCTCTGAGTCCAATTTTATGCCTTTTAAGAACATAAATAATGTGGTGACAACTCATTTGTTTGTTAGGTGAATTATCTCGATCTTAACTTGTTTCTTCTTCGGGGGAGCTGGACAAGGTATTTTTAAATAATTCCTTCTTGGATTAGAATTTAAGCAAAAGTTTTTACTGCTCAACAATCTTTAGTATTGTGGTTTACATCATTATGGTAGAGGCATCACTTGCTCGAATCTCATGGTACTCTATCTTTTATTTGATTGGTTGTCGATATAATTATTTTCTCTTGATTACAATAAGGATTTTTGAAATGGACTGAGTCAGCTAAGGCATGTTTACTTCAGTTAGTTGTAGTTTGTGATACCGATTTAAAAATTTATGGGTGTCATGTTAGAGCAATTTATTCCTCCTTTCCCCTCTATTATTGTTGGAGAAAACTATCTTCTAACATATTTCTTTTCAAGGAGATAGACCCAAAGGATGTCTTAGTTTCAAGGATGAGATCTTTTGCATTGATGTGCACCTAAGCTTACTTCAAGAGTTATTTCATATTACTAGGAAAATCAACAAAAAAGATGAATTTAAATTCTTCAAGGGTCAGTCCTTAGAAAAAGGAATTCCTGACTCCTTCCCTTTCATAATTGAGAGCACAATGTTTCTCTTGGGCACCAACGAATACAAAATAGGGAATTTCCAAATCTTATGGGCTTTTTGCAAGCTGAGAATAGGATGGTAAAAGACAAGATAAATTTGCAAAGCATTGAATACTTTTAGGCTTGAGATTGATAAACTAGTGTCTTGCAACATTTTTCAATGTAGATGCAAAAGGTTGACTCTTTAAGATGTCACTAATATTGAGAAGTGTAGTGAAGTTCTTAAAAGAGTTGACGTGATGATTAAAGTAAGCATTCCACAATAAAGTTTCATTATAAGGACCTTGAAGTATGGCAGGGTGACTTCTTTCTATATTTCTTTAGAAAATGGGTGATTATGGATCAATCTTAATAATCTCAACATCATCTTGGGGAGTTCTCCCAAGACCCACAAATCATTAAAGTGCCTTGGCAGACATTCATTTTGTGGTGGTACCTGGATTTCTGGGTGCTAGTTCCCTCAAGAAGTTGGTAGAGTGTGGATAACTATTGATGGACTTGATCAAATTGAGTTCTCAACTATTCTTACATGGAAAACTCTTGAGGGGATTTTCTCTAATTGCCTCCTAATCTTAAATCACTTCATGTTGGGTTGGAAGAGTTGAATGGGCCATGCCTCACTTTTACTTACTAAGAAATATAACAATTTTTAGATATGATATCAAAAATTATTAATGGGGTTTCATGTTAAATGATAAAGCTAGTCTTAGGGATAAGGAGTATAATGATACACAACAACAACAATAAGCCTTAATCCCACTAGGTGGGGTCTGCTACATGAATCCTTCGTCTCCATTATGTCCTATTATGTGTCAAATTCTCATTTAATTCAAGTATACTAAGGTCATTTTTTATACATCTTAACCAATTATTTTTAGGTCTACCTCTACCGATCTAAACATAAGGCAAATTTAATGCATCTACTCTCTAACCGGGTCATCGGACAACCGACGCTTTATATGGCCAAACCATCTAAGGCGACTCTCTCTAATCTTATCTGCCACCAGAGATACTCCAACTTTTTCCCGAGCATACTCATTTCACATTTTATCTCTAAGAGTAAAGCCACTCATCCACCTGAGCATCCTCATTTCTGTAACACTTAACTTAGTCTTATGCTTCTCTTTATCTAACATTCGCACCATAAGTCATTGTAGGTCTTACCACCATCTTATAAAATTTTCCTTAAGTTTAAGTGGAACTTTTTTATCACACAATAGGCCAGATGCATTCCTCCACTTCAACCATCCAACTTGAATTCTACTAATAACATCTCCATCTATTTCACCATCATTTTGAACAATAGAGCCTACATATCTCATCACTCACTCTTATTAATGACTTGTTCACCTAATGTCAACACTAACTACCACTAAAATTACACTCCATATATTCAATTTTAGATCTACTTGAAAACCTTTAGATTGTAATGTTGACCTCCATAATTCAAGTTTCTCTTGGACTCCCTCTCTAGTCTTATCAACAAGAATAATGTCATTATCAAAAGCATACACCAAGGTACATCTTCCTGTAAATGCCTAGTAAGAACATCCATAACTAAAGCAAAAAAGATAAGGGCTTAAAGCTGATCCTTGATGTAATCCAATTGAAATGGGAAACTATTTTGTCAATCCTCCTTGTGTTTGGACACAAGTAACAGCTCTAGTATATATATCCTTAATGACTTGAATATAACTAATATTAACTCCTTTCTTTTCTAGAACTCTCCAAAGAACATCTCTTGAAACTTTATCATAAGCTTTCTCTAAATCAATAAATATCATATGTAAATACTGCTTACTTTCTCTATACTTCTCCATCAAACCTCTTAACAAATGTATAGCATCCATTGTAGATCTACCTGGCATGAAACCAAATTGATTGTGATAAATTTTCTATCACATCATAACATATGCTCAATTACTCTCTCCCATAATTTTTATGTATGACACATTAACTTATTTCCTCCATAATTTGCACACTCTTGTGCTTCACCTTTATTCTTAAATATAGGAACCAACAAACTCTTTCTCCACTCATCATCTTTTAGTCTTTAAAATAACATTAAAAGATTTGTAAGCCAAAAAAATTCCTTGATCTCCTAAACATTTCCACACTTCTATTGGAATATCATCGTCCGCTTCCATATTTCATTTTCTTTAAAGCTTCTCTAACTTCAGATTTACTAATACGATAATAAAAATAAAATTCTCTATTTTTGTTTAGGTTATTAAGGTTTCTAAAATCAATCGTACATTTAGATCCTTCATTGAAAAGTTTATCAAAATATCTCATCCACCTATTTTCAATATCCTTTTTTAAGAAAAGTACTTTATTATTTTCATCTTTAATACACCTCACTTGAACTAGGTCTTTACTTCTCCTATCTCTTTGGTTGGCTAACTTATACATACATCTTTTACCTTCTTTGGTATATAATCTATTGTATAAATCACTAAAGCTAAATTTTTTGCATCATATATTATTTTCTCAGAATCTCTACAGGCCACTATATATCTTTCCCAATTCTGCAAGTTTTTACATATAAACCAAATTTTATAACAATGCTTCTTATTTCTTATCTTTTCTTGCACACTTTGACTCCACCACCAACTATTTTTATTAAAAGAAGCTTTTCCTTTTGATTCTCTAAACACATTTTTTAGCAACTTGCTTAATTTCACTTGCTACTTTTTCCCACATAATATTAGCTTCTTTATGAACATCCCAAATTCTAAGCTCTTGTAGCTTGCTCTTAAAAAATTTTTTATTTGTGTTCTTTAAGTATCCCCATCTAATCCTAGGATAATAATTTGATTTATTTTTCCTTTTATAATCTTTCATTTTAAAATCTAAAACTAACAATCGATGTTGGGTACTTAAACTTTCACTTGGAATAACTTTACAATCTTTACAATCTAAACGATCTATTTTTCTTATTAGAAAATAATCAATCTGTGTTTTACTAGATCCATTTTTATAAGTAATAATTTGTTCATCTCTTTTCTTAAATAAAGTATTAGCAACTACAAAATCGTAAGCTAAGGAAAAATCTAATATAGTCCTACCTTCTTCATTAGTCACTCCAAATCCATAACCACCATGAACACTTTTAAAATCTTTTACCACTCTACCAACATGTCCATTTAAATCTTCTCCAATAAATACTTTTTCTTTAAGAGGTATCTTTTGTATTAATCCCTCTAATTCATTCCAAAAATTTTCTTTTGAGCTTACATCCAAACCTACTTGAGGAGCATAAACACATATAACATTGATAATCTTAGTATCAACAATAATCTTTAAAGCTATAATTCTATCTCCTTATCTATTAATATTTATAACATTATCCTTCAAACTTTTATCTATAATCACACCTACACCATTTCTAGTTCGACTTCTACCTAAATACTGAAGTTTAAAACCTAAACTATCAATCTCCTTGGCCTTTTCCCCAACCCATTTAGTTTCTTGAACACATAAAATATTTATTTTTCTATGAACCATAATATCTATTAATTCCATTAATTTACCTGTAAGAGTACCTATATTCCAATATCCTAACCTAATTCTAGTTTCAAAAAAAATTACATCCAAAAAGTTACTTGATAAGATAAAACGATAAAATAAAGAAAAATAAAAATAATAGATAGATTTACATTAGAACATAAAGATTGTTCGATCATTAATAATTTGACCTACGTCTGATATGATGAGCGGATTACATTTCTTCACTATGATTGAATATGAATTATAAGGTTATAAGTTATCCCTCTCTCTAATAGAATATTCAAAAAAATTCTTCATGGTTATTTTTTAGAACAAAAGTTGAAATTAGGTAGTCTCTTTGATGTGTGATAGAAAAGAACATCTTGTAGTGGAGTAATTCATTAGGGCAATCTATGGTTACTACGTTGATCCAAAAAGGTCCTCTATTTCATTTCTATTTCTATATTTATATCAATTTAATAGAGTAATGATTGCCCTTACTTTCTTTAATTACATCATCATGGTTCTTAGATAAATGATCTCCTAAAAATATTTCAAATCTAGTATCATCACTAGTTGTACTTATGATGTAGCCCAACTAATTTAACTAGGCACTTCATAGTTTTTATGAGACTCCACGATTGGAATCCAATTTGTGCATGTGGGATAGGGATATCAAGATAGCCCTTAGATGGTTGCACCATTCCCAAAGAGACATGATAGCATGCAAAGCCCTATTGACCAGATCATGTGGGTCTTAATGATCATGTAGGTCCTAATGTTTCTGTGATGTGTGACACCAAATTAAGGCCTAAGTGGGACCATCCCTAGCATTGCCACATGTCCCAATAAAAATTTTTGGAGTACAACATCCATCATAATGGGGAAGTTTAAGTGTACTAAGTAATAATTTCTAATAATTATGATTAAATTCACTCAATCTTAAAAAATATTAAACTTATTTTAATTGTTGGGCTCAAGGTAATAGTGGCTCAAATTTAGATAAGCTAATCCAGAATCAAAAATAAAGGTTTTGATCTCAATTTAAATTAAATTTGAGTAGACTTTTAAGGTAGTTTATTAATTTAATGATATAATATAATATTTAATCATAGAGATTTTATATATAAAGTCATTAATGCTAAAATATTCACAACAATAGAGTGATAATTTATCATCCTAAGATTACTAAGATCCTCCCATTATTTATGAGGTATTAAGAGTGATGTATAAAGGCCAAAATTTTGCTTATCACTCTTTGCTACTCAATAAGTGCAACATTGTAAAACAATATAAGCAACATCTTTTTTAAGGTTAGGTCAAAAGAATATATCCTTGAAGAAATTTTTAACATAAGTATAATTTAAAACATAATTAATAATTTAAGTATCTTAAAAATAAAATTTAAATATAGGTATAGTCACCCGTTAAATGGGTGATTTATATGTAACTATTGTTTTAAATTATTTTATATCTAAGTTACGCATAAGTTACATGTAAGTCGCCCATTAAACGGGCGACTTCCATGTAAGTGGCAGATAAGTCACCCGATAAACGGGCGGCTATACCTATATTTAAATTTTATTTTTAAGATACTTAAATTACTCATTATATTTTAAATCATACTTATTTTAAAAATTTCTTCTATATCCTTTAGCATGACTTTTATTTTATCATGACCAAAATAACCAAATACACATCCTGAATGTATTTGATCAATGAGAAAATTTTGAAGTGGAGAATTTCGAATACATAATATTATGCTATGAAAGGGATAGTCATCTTGTATGACAATCAAAATTCAAATTTGAGTATCAAAATTTAAAATTTTAAAAAATTATTGAAAATCTTTATAATTTGAGTAATCATCTTTGATCTTTTCAAATTCAATAACTTTTAGAATTATGGTATTTAACATAGTATATATTATACTTAAATCATTTGGTACTTTGTTTTTTTAACAATAGACTTATGATTAAGAGTGTACTCTTGAAGAAATTGAATCTATTTTACATGACAAGAACTAAGTTTTTTTTAGCATTAAGATATTTAAGCACTTCATGAAAAAAAAGTATAAATTCACATGAAAGAAGATAATTCCACAAATAACATAAAGTTTGGACAACAATATAAAACTATAGATAATATATAGACTATCATTGAAGCATTTTATTTAATTTTTCTCTAAATAAAGTAGTGAGATGATCTTCTTGCTCAAGAACGCCATTGGTGCTAACTTTAGAAGCATCACATGATACCTCGAACACTTGAAATTTGCCAAATTTAATAATGATGGGCTAAAAGTTCTTTAATTTTAGAAAAGGTATTAGTGACTGTATTTATTTAACAAAAGTCTCCTTTTTTAAGACATTGAGTGATTGGGGTCGTAATAGTGCTAACTTAATAAATAAATATTTGACAAAATATGGCTAACCCATGAAAACTATGAACATCATAAATTATTATTATAGTAGGCCACTCTTTAATAGCTTTGATTTTCTCAGGCTCGATAGAGAAACTAACACAAGAAATGATGAATCCTAAGAAGATTTTTAAAGTGATCATAAATTAGCATTTTTAAGTGAATGTATAACCCTTCTTGATAAAGCACCTCAAAGCCTTGTTATAAGTGATTCTCATGATGGATTTTAGTTTGAATAAAAATTAAAATATCATCAAAGTACACAAATAAGAATTTTTCAAAAAATGGGTGCATAATATGAGTTATCACACACATAAATGTACTTGGAGCATTTGTAGGGCCAAAAGGTATTATTATCCATTCATACAAACCAACTTTTTGTCTTGAATTTTCCATTCATCACCTTCACACATGCGAATTTTATGATATTTATTTTTAAGACCAATCTTAGAGAAAATTATTTCTCTACCAATCATATTTAACATATCATCGAGTATAGGCATAGCGAACTAATACTTAATAGTGATATTATTAATAACACAATTATCTATGCACATATGCTAGGTACCATCTTTCTTTAGAGTAAGAAGGGCAAGTACTGCACATAGAGATAAACTTTCTCGTATGAAACCCTTTGCTAATAACTCATCAACTTGTCATTTAAGCTTTACATGTTCATTTAGGTTCATGTAATAGTGTGGAAAATTAGGAAATGAAGATCCAGGAATTAGCTTTATAGTATGTTGGATGTTTCTTAATGAGAGAAACTCAATAAGAAGTTTGTCAGAATAATATAATGATACTAAAATAATATTTCAAGCACTTTAAATGGAAATGATTCAACAAAGGGCTGATTTGTAGAAGTTAGGACAACTAAAGTAATAATATTCTCATTATTCTTTTATTGAAATTGACATTTATTAATAATATGAAAATAGTTTTTTCTTTGGAGTAGAAGAATCTTAAGGCCATTGTGAGGTGTTTTTTTTAGACTTAGCTAAATTTAACATAATTCTTTTACCTTGAAAGTTAAAAGCATATGTGTTAAATTTTCCATAATTTCTAACATCTATATAAAAAAGTCATGGTATCCTTAGGAGTATATAGGCGACATCTATTGGAAGAACATCACATCAAATTTTATCATTATATTCTTTTAATTGAATGGGTATGACATAACATTGAGATATAAAGATAGAGGTTTTATCTACCCAAGTGATCTCATAAGGTTGTGGGTGAGGATCTGGGGTGAGCTTCATCCTAGCTAAAGTAGAGGTGGTATTAATATTCATATAATTAAAATTATCAATGATTAGTTCACATGCCTTTCCACCACATTTAAAGTAAGTATGAAAATTTGATGTACACCTCTAATCAATGCCAGCACATGAGGTAACTAATACACAATGCAAAATAGCTATATGAGATATATCTAATGTTTCTTCTACATCATTAGCCTCTTCAAAAGGGTCTACTATAATTTGGTCATCATTATTTTATTTTGGTGATCCTCATTATCAAGATCTATATGTGAGTTTCATCGAAGGATGAGTACTTTCATGATCACCAATTTCACCACTTGTAAAATAAGCAATGTTATATGTCTTAGAACTAGATGTTACAATTAAAATATTTCCTTTGATTTCACTAGGTCCTTTAGAAACTATTGAGGTGGGATGAGTGATATGTGGTTGGGAGTTATTTCCAAATGAAGTTGTAAATCACTATTGACCTCACTTTTGGAGTGAGGACTCAATCTCCTCTCCTTATATTTAGGACTATTGAGACACTAGATTCTCCTTAGTCATAAGACACTTCTAGCAATTAGGTGAACACTTAACCTAATCTTAGAGACTTAGAAGGGTTGAGCATAAGAATAGGGTATGCCATAGAATTAAAAAATTTACTTAGCCAATAACTAAACAAAATCCATACATACCTTCTTAAGCGAAACCAAATCCCAATCTAAATCAAATCCATAATTAAACTTCAAATTCAAATCAACTAAACCAACCCAAATAAAATCAATCCTTCCCAAGCCGCATGATTTAAATCCCATGGACTTAGCCAAATTTTTTCAATCTAAACCAAATTCAATTGATTTTCCCAAAATCAATTTGATTCTTCTACCATCACCCCAAACCTAAATCAAATTCATAATTCAAATTCAAATCAATCCATCCAAACCAAATTCCAAATCAAATCAATCCTTTCTAAGCCACATGATTCAAATCCCATGGACTTAGCCAAATTCCTTCAATCCAAATCAAACTCAATTGATTTTATTATGAACCAATTATTTTCCTAATCATTGCCTCAAATCTAAATCAAATCTACAATCAATTGAATCAAACCCAAAATCAATTCAATCAAACCTAACCTAACCCATTTGACTTGAAATATTCAAATGAGCCAAAACCCATTTCAACCCAAATCAATTGCAATCAAAGCTATAAATCAATCCTAAATCCATATAAAAATCCAACTAAACTCAATTCAACCCAAAATCAATTCAACTAAGCTCAATTGATCCACTTGACCCAAAGTGACCAATTTAACCAATTTGAACCAAATTCCAATTCTACCAAAATTGGATTGAACCAAACCTACCAAAACCTCCAATGATGGTCATCAATCTTCCTTGATGGTTCAATTGTCATCAATTGGGTCAAACCAAGTCAACATGGTCATTTGACCAAGTCAACTCACTTAACCTACATGAGTCAAACTATAAAAATCTCAACCAAAGCCAAATTAATTAAAACATATGATTCACACCAACCTAAGAGCAATCTTTGAGCATGACTCTGTGGTGAAAATTTTAATTTCTGTAGAGAATAAGATATATGCTTCCATCTTCACTCCATGTGGGATAAAATGAAGATGGGAATACACATCTTCTTTCTTTTTATGCATTTTTGACACCACGTAGATCTGCAAATGTTCTTATTGAGAGTAATTGGGTATGACATTGAGGAGAGGTGTACTACCTTAGAAGATATAAGTCACCATTTTACAATGGACCTTAGAAGATATAAGTCACCATTTTACAATGGACCTAATCACCTCAATAATGACTCCTAAGGATAATGAGTATGCATGTGTACTAAACATTCTTGCCCTACTTTATCATGAAAAAGTAAAGTAGGGTTTATTTTAAATCAAGTTCGTTAAGTTCTCTACAGGGGCAAGCCCCCATAGTTAATTATATCCTAAGGAATGAGATCCTTTAGGAAACACTCGATTAAGGTAAATAATCATTGTCACTAAAGATTTCAATAGGCAGGACTATCAATCGATTAGTTTATTCTGGAAGATCAAATGAGGTTGATCAAAGAGAGGGAATTATTATCGAAGCCAAAGGAAAATAAGTAGGAGATGCCCATGGTGCTATGTTACCTAACGAGCATCTCAAACTATCATATGGTTAGGCTTTACATTTTTGAAATTGATTTAATTTGTTTGAGTTAAATTTTTATTAGGAATTTAGAGCTTATGATTCCATAACACAAGATTAAGAAAATACCTAAGAGGTAAGGAATTATGCTTATGGCCCACAAAGGGAGAAGCAATCTTAAAACCTAAATCTAGGGAGCTTTGGCGAGGCTGAAAGCACAACCTAAATTTAAGGCAAAAATGGGTATTTGGTTTTCTTTCACAAGAGAGGACAAACCATCCAACTGTTTGGACTTACAACCGCCTAGGGGTGGCTGCCAACAAACTCATCATACAGTTTTAAATTCATGTAGGCAAGTCATATGCTTTATGCAAGATTGTTAGGCTGAGTCCTTAAATTGACTCCCTAAAGAGACTAGATCATGTAAGGGTATGCTTCAAATGACCTAAATCTAATGCAATTCATATTTCATTTTTTTTATTTTTGGACAATCATTTTGACTTAGGCTAGTAGGATTCATATGCCTAATGCATGAGAAATGAGATTATTGACTAAAATTAGCGAGAAGGGAGGAGGTGTATTTCCACCATGGCTCTCAAAGATCAATCCAAGTTTCTCTAACAAAGGTGGAAGCCCTCCAATCAAGAGTGAAAATAATATGCATTTATGCATGATGTTATAAAAGATGTACTCATCTAGCTAAGGGGTTACTAACGCTTTTATCTTGATTTTAACCTAAGCTTTAGATGAAGTTATGAGTTCTTTATTTTTAATTTTGAATTGTTAAATTTGGTAAAAGATTCATTTTTTCCTAAGTGCCTAATCCACATCTAGGCCATACATAAAATAAGGAAGAAACTAGAAAAGGATGCCACTTAATGGACAAGCTAAATAAGTCATCAATCAATTTATAAAGCTAATCATAAAAGAATAACAGGCCATTTTGGTCAGGTAGCTCTGCACAAACCCGAAGAAAAAATTGGGTAGCCAAGCTTTAACCTAGATTACAAATGAATTACATACAATTAAGCAAGGAACTCATTATTATTAGGTCTTCAAGCTTCTTTCCTTCATTCTTATTCTCTTCTTTCTTCTTTGGTTCCTTCTTTTGGATGGTTGGAAGGTGGTTGCTCCAAAGGATTCACATGGTATATAAGATGAGATCTTATGACCAATGTTCATCCTAGTCCCCATAATAATCAATCCAAAACCCTAATTACAAAAATTACATGAAAAAAAAAGTGAATCTAACTAACACTTGCAAAATAGAGATTAGCTAAAAAAATCACATAAAATCCTAAGCATGTATATTGGACTTATCACCCCACACATGGGTGACCAAGTCCACCTAGCCTATTAGATTATGCTAAGGGGTATAAGCACCTACACAGCAAAAAACATTTATATTTTTATTTATCACAGTGCCCCATAAGCACAATCCCCTGTAGAAGACAATGGTTAGGCTAAGATCACCCTACCATTCATTCTACGCACATTCACCCTAACATCCAGACTAAAATATATATCACAAAATAAAAGCAAACATCAAACCATGCACCACCCTAACCTAATGCTAGAAGTTGTGACTTAGCCCAATGTGTGTGCTTTAGAGGTTTGTGCGATATGCTTAGCCATGGCTTTAAGTTAGAATTTTTTAAGTGTGAAGAATGTTCAACTTAGTGGAGGGTTTTATTTAAGTGATTTAATTATTTTGGGTTGATTTTATTTTATTTTTTGATTTGGTTCAAGTGAATCCTACAATTAATTACTAAGTTATAAAGAGAGGGAAAGAGAAGAACTAACCTAAGTAATTTTTAAAGTGGATTCAGGTTTCAATTTTATTTAGTGAATATTTTATTATGTGTTTTAATTAATCCTAAGTTTAGATAAATTTTAAACAAACCCACTCAAAAGAAAGGCATTTTAAGATTAATTAAAATGGACTAAATTCACATAACATACATCACTTCATTTCTTTCCCAACATGTATAACATGCATATGAATGAGTCCTAAACATATCTAAACATACAAATGTGAATGTTTAGCACACTTTATTATGCATGCTAAGTAATTTATTTAAGAAATTTTGGATGTTTATGATGCATGATTTTCATTAAGTAGCAAAGGGATTTCTTATCCAATTTTCACATGCACACATGAATGTATGAAAGGCATAAGTGAGTATACGCATTGTTAACCAAGGTGTAAGGTACAAGACCTACTTAGGGCTACTTAAAACCTCGCAACCTGGGGTTCCGACTAATATACCACTTTCCTTAAATACAACATGTGTGTACAAAAAAATAAATGAAAAAGAAAGAATGCAAAACTTTGTGTTGGTTGATTTATTTTTTTTTATGCAATTTATATGTACAAGTGCAGGTATCCTTCTTCAGTAATAGCATAGGAATGAATAGGAGGTAGAATTAGGCAAGTGTTAGGTTCTTTTCAAATGAACTATACACTTTGCCAAATCTATTCAAAACTATACTAAAAGAAGAGAAGGAAAACTACACTAAGCACATCCTTATATTTTACTCACATGCAAACTTATAAGTAAGATATAAGTAACACACTTTCAGTTTTGATAATTGATTCATATATTTTGAAAATAATTTGGATTTAATAGTGATAATAGCCACTCATATTCTTACTTTAGCCAAACAGCAATTTGACATAAAGAAAACATTTTCATTTTAAATTTGATTTTTGAAAAGCATGAATGCATGAAACCATATGACACATATTTAGCATGTTGGGGAAGAACTAATGAAAGCATGTAAACACATTCACTTTAATTAATTCTAAAGAATAATCTTATGAAATAAGAAAGCTTAAAGTAAATCAAAGTTTATTTAATATGATTTTGTTTGATTTTGAATTTGATTTAATTTTGAAAATATTGAATTGAGTTTGCTGTTCTAACCCATTCCACATGTGTTTGATATTTTGTTCAATTTTTAGATGATTAGATTCATTTTATATTTTGATTAGGTTAAGGTATGAATTAAGCATGTTAATTACCTTACTACCCACCTTAGCATAGTTAATCAAATAATTGAGCCAATGAGATGACATAAAATCTCACAAGGAATTTAAATTTTCAATGCACCTAGGAAGAAAGGGGCCTAATGCAATTTGGCTCATGATTAATGATTAATTAAGCTAAGGGGTTTAACTTAAGTAATTTCAAAACACCCCTCACACATATGAGTTGAATTTTGATTTCCTTAATTGAACTTAGGCTCTTGAACACTAAGCATCTACCCAAGTAGATTAATTGAGTTTTGGAAAGTTTTTAATTTTAAGAAATTAATTAAGAGGGTAATTAGTGAATTAACCCTTTAATTAAGAAGATTAAGAAAAAGGGGTTTAAGGAATAGCTTGGGAAATGCCCAAAATTATTCCTAAACCTCCTATTCACTTAAAATAGACTTAATCAACTTCAAAAGATTAAACCACTAATCCTTTAACCTTAATTACATTAAGGGGTAATTAAAGAATGAATGAGCAATTTCCCCAATTAAGCCACCAATAAATCCCAAGAAAATTAGGGGAGGCGGTCATCCCCAAAATACACCAGAAGTTTTAATTCGGTGGATTAATTAAGTAATTAAATTAATATTCCCAATAAAACCCAAAATTAGAGAAAGACACTATTCAAAATCAATAAATAATTTTATTAATATTATTCAATTATCTATGCAATTTATTTCATATTTTTGATTTTTCTATGTTGAGATATGAATTTTAGAAGTTTAGGTGATTAATTATAATTATTTAAATCTTAATTAAATCCTTAATCCCTATGGCTTGCCACGCATTAACTAATGCAACATCCCTTTACACACGATGCCTTTCCATTGGATATTTAAAATGTCCCATCATAGCCTTGGTGGCGGTATGCTTGTGCTTTTCTCAACCGTTCGATCGAGGATCATGAGATTAAACTTGATTGGATAAAATAGGATATAAATGTGTTTTAATCTTGGCGTCCATCCAAAATGCATGGATGGATAGATCCTTCCACATGTGAGCCATGGAGGCCCATGTAGGGAAGATCAGCTTCGATTGAGATGGGATGAAACTCAACCCACACCATCAACATGTATCCTAGATCACATCTAATGGTCTAGATCTTATGCCATTAACATTTCTTTCATAAAGCTCCACACCACATTGAGTTTATTTATCAAAAAATGGCATACCTCACTGGTGCTCAATTCTCTTGGAGAAGCTTCGTCTGGTTGAGACGAAGCTTTGGTGAAAGTTTGAGGGCTGAGGTTGAGTGGATCATCCTATGGGTCACCTCCTCCTTAACTTGAGCTCAATTTTGATTGAATTAGATCTCCCCTTGCTTCAAGAACTTGGAAGAGAGCTTGGGAAGCTCAATTGGTCCTCTGGAGTGTGCAAGGGTGGTTGAGTGTGGAGGAAGTTGGAAATTTGGAGCTCCATTTTCAATGATGAAAACCAAGAAATGGCAATTTCAATCTCTCTCTAGGAAGCTTGGGATCACTTGCAAATGGCTCTTGACTCTCACACTTCAATGTTAAATTTTCAAGTGAATTAGGGGGAGTATATCTCCCCATTTGGCAATCAAATGGTGAGTTCATGCCATTTTGATCCAATTACCCATGGAAGTTGTTTGAGATGTTAGAGGTGTCCTTGAATTCATTTGGCTAGAGTGGGAATATGAACTCCATGTGCTCAAACAAGTGGAGGCATGATTCCCATGTGGCCATTTCAAATGTGCTCAGTTTGGCCATTGGGTCAAGTTGGGTGACCCAAACCCATTGGGTTGGGTGCACCACCCTAGTGTTCACTTGACCTATTAGAGAGTATCAGTAGGTATGAAGAGGTTTGACCAAGTGGAGGACCAAAATTTATTATGGCCTAGGTAAAAATGGTCATTTGGCTAATTTTTGAATTTGTTGTTGGTATGTTGAGAAAATAGGTTTGGCCAAGTTTCAATGGATTTGGAGTTCATTTGGTATGGTTTGGCTCATGTTGACCCATTTAGGTCAAAATGGGTCAACTTGGTTCAAGTTGACCAATTGGTCAAATTGGGTCAAACCAAGGGTTGGGTCAAGTTCATATGACCATTTGAAATATTTTGGTGGCTTTGGTTTGATTCAATTTGGTTTAGGTTTGAATTTGGTTCATATGACTTCATTTAGGTCAAATGGGTCAAGTTGACCAATTTGACCCATTTGACCTATTTGAGCTAGGTCATGGGTAGGTTTAGGTTTGGTTAGTCATATGAAGTGGATTGGTATCTTTGTTTCCAATCAATTTTGGTTAAGTTTGAATTTGGCTCAATATGACCCTTTAGGTCAAGTTGGGTTCAAGGTCAATTGGGCTAGTTAGGTCTAGTTGGCCAATTGAGGCTTTGGTCAAGTTCAACAAGTCATTTAAAATGAACTTGACCCATTGGTTTCAATCAATTTGCTTAGATCAAGTTTTGACACATTTTGACTTTTAGGTCAAGTTGGGTCAACTTGGGTCAAGTCCAATTAGGAGTTAGGCTCAAATGTTGACTTGGTCAAGTTCAAACATTGGTCATGAATGAACTTAGATCAATGGTTTCAATCAATTTGGCCTATGGTGGATTTTGGCTATGTTGGGTTTCATTTTGGCTAAGTGTTGACTTAGTCAACCCTTAGGTTTGACTTAGTTTGACCTAATTTGATTGATTGATCATCTCATGATGATTGTTGATCATGATGAGGCATAGGTGAGTTTGATTCAATCCAATTTGGTTAGGATTAGAATTTGGCTCATAAGGTACTTTAGGTCACTTTGGGTCAAGTGAGCCTAAAGTGGGTCAAATGGCTTGGTCAAAGCTTGATTTGAGTTTGATTGAACTTGTATATGGACTTATGATTGAAATATAAATCCATTTGCAAGTGGTTTGAAGTCAAATGGGTTTTGATTCATTTGACAATTTCAAGTTCAAAGTGAACATGAAATGGATTTTTTTGATTTTTGAATTGAGTTTTGATTAAGTGATTGAAGTTTGTATTTATGTTTGGGTTCATGATTGAAGGATTGATTGAATCATGAAGGAAAATCAAGTTTGGCTTGATTTGAAGTTGATTTGGCTAAGTTCAAGATTTTGACTTGAAAGGCTTAGGTTGGATTTTGAATGAGTTTGAGTTTGATTTTGGAATTGTTTGAATTTATATTTCATTTATATATGTGAATATAAATGAGAATATAAAATGGGTTAAGAAAATTTCAAGGATTTGAAGTGATTTGATCATGATCTAGGCTAAGTCTTAAGAGATTAAGACTTAGAAAAATTTTAGTTTTGGATTTGAATTTTTGAATTTAGTTTGATTGGTTTGAATTTATATTTCATTTATATATGTGAATATAAATGAGAATATAAATGGGCTATGAGAAAATCTCATGAGTTTGAATTGATTTGTAGATGATTGTGGCTAAGTCCTTAAAAGGGAATTATGGATTTAGGAAAGATTTGGAATTTTGGATTTAAATTGATTGATTTGAGTTTATATTTCATTTATATATGTGAATATAAATGAGAATATAAATGGGTTATGAGAAAATTTCATGAATTTGAATTGATTTGAAGATGATTTTGTAAGTCCTTTGAGGAAAATAAGGACTTAAAATTTGGAATTTGATTTGATTTAGGTTTTGATCATGGATTTCAATTATGAATTTCAAAACATGTGTTTCAATCATGGCATTGATTTGAGTTTGAATCAATAAGATTGATTTATAATTTGACTTGAAGGAAGGAAGGTGAGGAGAGTTCAAGGGTAGGCAAATTTTCCAAACACCCTAAGGCATGACCTATTCTATGGCTAACTCTTCTAAGTCTCTGGGGAGGTTGAGTGTCCACCTAATCACTAGATGTGTCTTAAGACTAAGGAACTCTTAAAGTCTAAGAAGTCTATGTCTAAGATGGAGGGTTGAGAGCTCATTCTAAAATGAGGTCAACAAAGGGTAATAGGTGTGGTGTGACAAGGAACATGCACATGTTGACCAAATGATCAACAATACAAATATCACAAGCACTAAGAGATAATCTATCCCTTAGGTGTGAGAATCCAAAACTTAGTGCAATGTGGCTCTACTTGACATAAGAGGGAAGGAGGAATCCCAGGGATATAGTATGTGAACCTTCCAGGGAAGGGTTCAAGTCATCCACAAGGGGATGAGAGGTTTGATTTGATTTGAGTCTGGGGAGAAATTTCCTGGGAAGAGGGTTGAATTTGTTTTAATTTTTTAGATTTGGATTTTTTAAGATGGAAGTTGGTTTTGATGGATGCAGGTAGAACCACGGAGGCTAGACTAACTCAGTTTGTCAATCCAAAGGGGTAGTCTACTAAACACATGTAGGACTAGCCAACCAAAGGATGATTTTGTATCAGCTATTAAGAAGAAGCATAGTAGACTTACATCCTCCAAAGTAGGGACTAATTCTTGGGGTAATCTATTGGCAAGGCAATGATTGACTATTTGAGTGAGTGCCAGGGGACTTAGATCAACTCAAAGATAGTCAAGATTAATTTTATTTTAGATTTATTTTGATGGATTCCATTGGTTTGTGATGGATCACACGAAAGAGCTTATACAACTAGACCTATCTCGATTCTTGAACCAAAGGGAGTAGCTTCCGGCGATGGAGAACTATCGACCAAAGGAATGCCTTTCGTTTGCAATGATCAATTGAAGGAAGAAAGCTCGGGGACTCACATCTTCCACTACAAAGACCTGGGGTGATCGGTTGCTTTGCAACAAATCAAACCAATTCTAATCGTTGCGACAATCATGCTAGAAAGAATGTGTCATAGTCTTACATCTTCCAAAGCGAATGATTGTGGGGTGTAACATGAAAGATTGAACGACCTAAGGGGAGACTAGTGAGTGTTCACAGGGACTTATCTCAACTTAGGTAGTCAGGCAATTCCTATAGGGAGTTCTACTGACATTGCCCTAAAGATAGGATGCCTGCTTGGGACCATTTGGGGGCTTGAATTCTTAATCCACAAGCAAATTAATTTTATTTATTTTGTTTTATTTATCATGGACCTATTAGTTTGTGAGGATCAAATTGAGAAGGATATATCGACTAGACTATCTTAGATTTTAAACCAAGGGAGAATCATCCATTGAACAAATTCTCCAACAGAGTGGCTACTAGGAAAGCTATCCAATCAAAGTAAAGTAGCAGTGTATATAAATGGGGTGAGGATGTGATCCAAATAGAGTGCCCCATGATGAGGGCTTAATCAAAACCCACAGAAGATGACATGGCTAGTCATATATCAAATATTTGGTGGCCAACTCAAGAGAAAGCATGGGACTCACATGCCAAGAGTGGTGTATCCATCGTGAGTCATTGTTCATAGAACATCAACCAACCTAAGGTGCATGGTTTGCAACAATCCTAGGAAGAAAGCTGGGGACTCACATCCTCCTATGTGAGATTCTTTGGGATTGTCTATCTTGACTCGAGGTGCTATCCACCTAGTGACTCTTGAGTGAATGCCACTGGGGGACTTAAATCAACTCAAATGTAGTCAAGAGGAAAGGAGCCTCTGGGGGACTTATCCTAAACCTCAAATACTCAACTCAGTTAGATCATGATGATTTGTTCAAGAAGAAAGCACGTGGACTCACATACTAATAAGGCATTTTTTGGTTCATAATAGTCAAGTTAGGAAGAAAGTGTGGGGACTCACATCCACCAAATAAGTGACTAGTGGGGTGACATACTAGCAAGGTAGCATGTAGACCCGACCTGGAGTAGCTAATGAGTGAGTGCCACAAGGAGCTTGCTCCCACATCAAAATAGCCTGAGAAAAAAGATTTATGTTTATTTTTTTGCATGTGTTAAAAGGAATAGGACACCTGGGGACTCTTACACTACCTTAAACACTTGGGATTTAATGAATGGTGCCATGGATGGAAAAGATTCTCACTAAGAAAGGATGCCACAGGTTCTCTCACACCTAACTTAGTTGTGCTAATCAAAATAGGATGCCTCTGGGTTCTCTCACCTATTCTAACGGGAGATTGTGTTTGTGTTGTAAAAGAGGGATAGGATGCGACTGAGGGACTCTTACACCTACCCTAAACACGTCACGACAGATTCGCAAGACAACGCTTCAAAAAAAGAGAAAATTTTAATGAAATGGAATCAAATTTTATTCTTTGATACTTTATTTTCTAACACAATTTATTTCATGTGTTATATTTCTTTAGATAGAGCCCATTAATTGGAAGCATCGGGTGTTCCCCTTTACAATCAATAAGTTGATAAGATCCTCCTTGGTAGGCCTTCTCTATGACTCATGGGCCTTCCCAAGTGGGTTCAAACTTGCCTCCCATCTTTGATGGGCAACAATTGGTCTCTTAGGGACTAACACAAGTTCTCCTACAGAAAGACCTAGGCGTGACTTGTTGTGAGCTTGAATCATTTTGGCCTTGTACAACTTGAGGTTCGTAGTGACTCTCCTCCAAACCTTTGAGCTCTTCTAACTGCTTTGCATTCTATGTGATCTTGCTACCAATGCTATCCTTAGTGATGAGTTGAACTTCTAAAGGTAGAATAGACCCATACACTAAGGAAGTAGTGGTTGGAGTTGGTATATGTGAGGCCACAAGCTTCAACCAACTGCTCATTCCACTATCGTTTATTATCATCAAGAGTCTTCTTCAATATTTGGATGAGAGTTTTTTGTTGAATACCTTAAGCCATTTGCTCAGGGTAGTAGATGGTGGAGTATCTCCAATCTATCATGTATTCTAGGAAAGCTATTGATCTTGGTGCTTTTGAATGCGTACCATTATCGATATAATTTGTTGAGGCACCCGAACATATGATATGGTTCTAAAATGAAAGCATATGTTGAGTGTGACCTCTAGTGGGATTTCCCACTTGGAAAAAGTAGTGGTGGCTAAGATGAGCCGATGCCCCTTGGAAGAAGGAGGATCGATTCCCAATAATTACAACCGAATGGCCATGAGGCCAATGTAGGTGTAGAATGTTGGGTGGTTGGTGGAGGACCACACCGTGTACACACGATGGCATCTCTAGCTACATCCATGGAATCATCATTAAAGGCCAGTAGTATCCTAGTATCCTGATCTTTATCTTCATCTTTGGGCCTGATTGATGTGCTCCACATAGTCTTGAATGTACCAATACAATGCCATGGGCTTCATGTTTGTCTAAATAAATGTAACCACATTTGGTCAAGGACGGTACATATGCCATCGAGCATAAGAGAGCTCTACTCACGATGGGCTTGTGACTTTTCTTGAGGTAGTTTTATTCAAATAATCTGAAAGGTTGCCTCCAATCTCCTTGTCCTTTATAAGCAAACCTCCCCTTCAAGAAAGTCTCGATGAGTTCAACATCAATAAGGGATAGGACTTATCTATTTTAGACCCTTATTAAAATGGACTCATCTTCCAAACCTGCTAATTCTTTAGCAAGTTTGGCCAAAGCATTTGCTACTGTGTTCTCTACTTTGGGAACCTTATAGATGGTGACTTCTAGAATTTGGGCCAATAACTTCATGGTATACTTGTGGTAATGATGAAACTTGGATTTGAGAACCTTGTAGGACTCAACAATCTCATTGATGACTAACTGAGAATCCACAAAGATGTTGATGCTCTTGACATTGATAGTGATGGCTAACTCCAGACTGACAATCAAAGCCTCATACTTGGCTTCGTTGTTAGTGCAGGGATTGGAAAGATAGTATGAGAATCTCATTATATCATGGTCTAGAGTTAGGAGAACTATTCCTTAGAAAGAGTAGATGGTGCTTCCCTTTTTTGTGAAAAGAAGCTACACCATCAAAATACATCTCCCATCGGTGGTTGCTAGCCTCCCCTAAGTTCATGATTTGTTCATCAGGGAGATCATCACTAAGCGAGAAATTAGCAGGAAGTGGGTGTGCTGCTAAGAAATATGCTAGTGCTTGTCCTTTTACCGCACGGAGGGGTACAAATGTGATATCAAATTGTAAGAGAATCATGGACCATCATGCCAAACGTCCAGATAGTGTTGTCCATTTCATGAGATACTGCAGTAGATTCATTCTGGAGATCAAGTTCATCTTATGAAAAAGCATGTAGTGTCATAACTTCTGAGATGCAAAGATCAAAGCTAGGTAATGTTTCTCAATAGGTGGATAGTTTGCTTCATATGGGATTAGACGATAGCTGAGGTAGTAGAGAGCATTTTCCTTCCCTTCTTCATTGACTTGGGCCAACAAAACACTGAGAGAGTCATCCAATGCAGTAGTGTAGAGAATGAGTGGTCTGTCTGGGATAGGGGCTTCTAGAATTGGTGGCTTCACCAAGTACTGCTTGATGTCTTCAAAGGCATGTTCACACTTATCATCCCATCTGAATATGGCATCCTTTTTTATAAGTGCAGAGAATGGTTTGTATCTCCTCGATAGGTTGGAGATAAAGCATCTTAGATGACCATCCTTGGAAGGATCGAGTTGAGTTAAACTCTTAGGAGGTGGCATTTCTAAGATAGCTTTGATCTTTTCGGATCTATTTCTATTCCCCTGTCGGACAACAAACCCAAGAATTTCTCAAAGCTACTCAAATCACACTTGATTCATTTTGAGGTTATATTATCTTAATTATTTAAAACTACTCTCAAGTCAAAGAAATGGTCTTCCTTTTCTCTGCTCTTGAATGCTAGATCACCAACTTAACACTTAACTTGATGATGAATGAGTTCGTTGAAGATCTAAGTCATGGCCCGTTGGTATGTAGCACTAGCATTTTTAAAGCTAAAAGGCATGACCCTATAACAAAAGATTTCGATTGGGGTTCAGAAAGTAGTGTTTCTTTCATCTTCAGGAGATATCTTGATTTGGTTGTAGCCAAATGACCCATCCATGAAAGAGAAAACTATATGAGATGAGGCGATGTCCACCATTAATTTTGGTATAAGAAGAGGAAACTCATCCTTAGGACATGCCTTATTTAAGTCCCTGAAATTGACACATATGCAAATTTGGTCATTCTTCTTCTTAACTTGTATGACACTAGCTAACTAGGTAGGATATTTATCTTCCCTAATGAAACCAGCATCGATCAATTTCTTGACTTCAGAAATGACCTATTGTTCGATTTCTAATCGCATGCATCTAGGAGCTTGCTTAATAGGGGTAGTACTAGGATCTATTGCTAGCTTGTGGCTACGTAGAGATAATCAGGCATCTCTTCATAACTCCATGAAAGTCTTTAAACTCATAGCTAACTAAGTCATTGGTTTCTTCTTCATTCGACAATGAGCGTGTACATCGGCGTGGATTTTCTTCTATCACGAGGTTGATTTCTTTAAGCTTCAATTGTTGAATGGATCTCCTCTTCAAATTCTAGTGGTACCTATTTGATTTGGAGATCATATGAATCATCTAAGATTTCTAAACATACATTCTCATAAGAGTTAGTATTGTGTGAAAAGAACCTATCAGATTCCAAATGGTTGGTAACAATTAGCGTAATCATCATCATTGGACTATCTATATCTAATCAGCTCTTGATTGTGCTTCCACCTGTATTATTCCATAGCTTTTCAAAGTACTTTCGACGTGCACGGACCATGTATGAGGAACTAAACCTTTATAAGATTATGAACACAAGTAAAAGTCAAATGGTAATTCCATTAATTCTTTAAATGTATCCTCCTCAAGTTCTACATCAACTTGGGACTTGAGGATGATGATCCCAAAAGAATCTCTTGCTTCATATCCTTTGGAAGACTTAGGGACTTCCTTAACTACTAAACCTTCAACTTTTAGATGTAAGTGAGGTTAGAGCTAAGGTTCCCAGCTACTACCTAATAGTCTCACATAAACCTGATTCGAATACTTTGCTTTGTAGGGCACTCACTTTGTCGGATGAAAGTCACCTCCAATGGAACCCATTGAGAGGGGTTGGATGGTATACTAATCACATTAGACTCATCCTCTGAGCTGGATTCCAAGTCTATGTGAATGAATAGGGTACTTATGGGAACATGACTTTTGTTGGCTGATGGCCAACCAGGAAGTCTTCCACCTCTAGAATTGCCTCTATTTCTACCTCTACCTTTGGGTGGAGGTTGAGTCATCCTACCACATGTCCATATGATGGAATGAACTATGGGTGGAATGTGATATGCGATTCTATTTCTTCTTCAATTCCCCTTTCTTGTTCACTTGGATTTTCATTTTTCTTTTCGTATTTTTTTGCCTTTTCTTTTTCTTTTGAATTTGAGTTTTGTCCAAGTTCATGAGAAAGGGTGTGTTGAGAAAGATAATAGGTCACATTCTCATAAATCTCAACCTCTCTAACTGAAAATGGCTTTTCATCTCCATTGACACAGTATTCAATCCCATCTTTTCTGAACTTGATGCACTGATGGAGGAAGGATGGAATTATCTTCTTTTGATGTATCCAAGGCCTACCAAGCAAAATAATGAACAAAATATTTGAATCAATGATGTAAAACTTGGCTTCAGTCTTCCATTCACCTATCTCCAAAGGTAACACTATGGAACATAAAGCCTGCTCACCTTGTTCATTGAATCCTCTCAACATCATCCGATCTCTTGAGTGTGATGTCGATCCTCAAATAGCAAGGTCTTTAGACTCATAATGTTCATGCACTGATCAAGAGAACTTCAGCTGAACTTATCCCAATGATGTAGAGGGATTGTGCTCCAAGTCCCCCAGAAGAAGGTACTCATCTATGATGGTGATCCCTTGAGCTTTTTTTGAGTAATGTGCCTCCTCACCTATAGTAGTCAGCTGAGCTAAGCATATCTCAGGATCAAAGAGAGCCTTGATTAGTGATTCTCTCATCTCTTTGAATAAGACAAGGGCATTGTACATGCTTAGCTTAGATGGAAACTTTCTTAGATGAGAGAGGACATTATTGTCCACCTTGGACTGGTCCTCCACAAGCATATCCATGGGTGAGCATCCATGGAGGGATTCTTGATCCCTGTACTAATGACTTATTTCCCTATCTTGAGGTCTTGCCTTGAGGTAGAACCTTACACTATGAGGTTGACTTGGTGATCTCTTGTGGCGGGTAATGGAAGGTTACACGCATTAAGCTCACCTACAGCTTCTCCTATGGGATCACAGAATTGGATAATTCCAAGTCTATCTCAAGAGGTGAACCCCTAGTATTCAGAGTAGGGAAGTCCAACTCTAAATTAAAAAGAGGAAGATCGAAATTATTATAGTTATTTTAACTTGAAGAGTTATCATTAAAAATAGAAGTAGATAACCCATCAGAAGTGACACAAATGTAATTCAAGCTAGATTTATTCTTCAATTTCTTGGATTTGATAGGTGGTACAAAGTAGAAATCAAGCAAAGTAGGGTAAGGGATTTGATGCCCTTATCCACCAAAATAAGAGTTCTATTAGTAGAAGAAGAAGAACTAGCTAAAGTGGAGGAAGTCATCGATGTGGTAGGCTGGATATGGGCTGGACTCGGATGGTTTACTTGGGTTATCAGATCACTGTTTTGCTGAGCTCCCCCTTTTTTCGAGTTGGCAGCAACTTGCAAACCTTCTTGATGTTGGAGGTTTGGTGACTCAGCACTACAGAAAGTTTCTTGATCTTCGGATGATCTTTTAGAGGTTTTGGATAAAGAGATATCCCAACCTTCTTTGGTTTTGGAAGGATCACATGTATCCCAAGGATTACCCTAATGGAACTAGATGGTTGTTCACAAGGTATTCCTTTGGGATAACTATACAATCTTGAAGCTATGTTCAAGCCTCCTTAAATGTGAAGCAATCCTCCAAAACATGGCTAGCATACGGTGGTAGGGAAAAGTTAGGATCATGACTTTTGCTACTTCCTCGGTCTCTAGGCTGGGTAGCTAAAATCAGCTTCTTTAAGAGATTCTTAAAGATCTTCCGATTACCTCCCTCTTAAATGAATAAGGTTTGTTAAGCTTATCTAAAAGAGTAGGTGGACCATAGCTACAACGGGTATGTGTGCCACTCTTTGTTGATGGTGAGGAGGAGGTGGCGGTGCTGACCATGGAGGCTAGTAAGGCTCCTCGGTGGTGTTAAAGGAGGTGAAAGTGAAGGCTGCTGAGGTCATGGTATCTCGGACTGATCTCTAGCTAGTTGCTTCCCCTTATCTATTGCTATCACTATTCCAGACTTTTTCTCATAGACCTTCTGCGGCTTTGCTTTGGGCAACTGGTCTTGAAAAGGCAACTATTTGCCTCTCCTTATAGACTTGTTGGCTTGTTAATTAGCTTCTCAAATGTTTTGATAGTCAAGCCCTTAAGCGTAAAGGTAACTGGGCCATGGAAATTCTTTAGAAGAATCTCAATGGTAGGCTGCTCAAACAGCTGTGGCTCGTATTTCATACTCAGGCTATGCCATTGGAGAATATAGTCAATAAGGGACTCACCTAGGTGTTATTGTGCTACGAGATCACCTTAATAACCCTTTCTTTGAGCTCCAACAAACCTCTTGATAAAGTTGCTCCAACTCGACAAATGTCTTTCTTGAACCATTGGGAAGTTCAACATAATCGAAAGTAATCCTACTAGGCTACTAATGAAGAGGCAATAAAAGCATGCTTCCATCGACATTGCAACCTTGAAGTGTGCAATATGCCTGGGTTTCCATCAAAGCTCTTGAAGGAAGGTGGCAAACCTTGGGATATTGGATTGCATCAAATTCCTCGGTAGGTCTACCCTTTGTCGATGATCTCCCGGGCTTGAGCCAGCGCTTCCTTTACTTGTTGCTCAACCATAGATCTCTTTCTCTTATATGGAGGTACTTTCCACTACCTTCTATACATGCTAGTGCTACCTCAATGGAGGTAAGGTCGTCCAAGACACTTGCATTTTGTAGGTAGGATGGGGCTTATTTTTGAAGTGCTAAAACTACTACTAATAAGTCCTCAAGCTGCCTTGCCATCCTATCTATTTGTTCATCTTTCTTCTTTAACTGATATCAGAGGTGTTGGGCTGATTGGGCTGTGTCTTCTTGATCAACCTCATCACCTTCTTTGGCCTTCTGCTCCTTGAGGAGGGATCCCCTAGTATCGACCATACAGACCCCGACTGAGTCTCCCAATAAATCATCTTCATTGGGATCGAAGTTGATCTTCTCCTCATATGACCAATCATACCCTAGAATCTCCTTCTTCTCTACAAGATAATGTGTTACTATCTCCTCCAGAGAATGATCAATCTGAACAAGAACAAATGATTTCAACTAATTAGTGTGATCACTGTCATGTACTAAGAGGCATCGGACCTTGCCTACTGCTGGAGAGTCAATCCTATGAGGACTGTACTCACTAGAAGAGACACACTCTTGACTATCACTAACTCTGAAAGGGGTGACACTCTTAGGAGGTTCTATCATCGATGTGGCTATCATCTCACCCCTCAATATCACCATCTCCATGTCTGAATTTGAGTTGGTGAAGGGATGACCACTATGCTTTGGGGTCACCACTCCTCACCACCATTGGTAGAAGGTGCAGAGAGCTTCGACCTCACATAGGTGGTGTAGATGGAATAACATCCCACAAGCGGGGTACTCTCCCGATATGGCCTTCATGGCCTTGGTGGAAATTAGAGATCGTGACATGGAATTGATGGCAAATGGGGGGTAAGCGGTGTGGTGGAGACACCATGTCTCTCATGAGGAGACCCTCTCTTGGTGAGTCCACATAAGTAAAATGCTATATGTATGGTTGTCATGGGTAGTGCGCTGAGCTAGAAAATCGATGAGTGTAGAAGCTATCCACTAATGACTGAAGCTCTGCCTCTCCCTACTGATGTTATAAATAGATGTATGGGCCTCTCTAGCCATCTCCTATCATAGATGTTTCCCCACAACATGGGGGATGATAGATCTCAAATCAAATTGAGCTCTGGACTTAGAACACTCATAAGCTCACCAACTGGCATAAGGTCGAGGCGTCATACACCTCTGCTCACTAATTGAGATGGTGTTGAACCACTGGTGGAGGTGAAGTGTATATCCTCCTAGCATCCTATCTGTCTCACCTAGAGATAGAGGATAAAACTGGGTTATTGTAACCAGTGGAGTGATCAGAGTTACCTCATATACAACTGACCACATATATGGCCTCCATCTCCCTAGCAATCATTGTATAATACCGCTTGATCATGCAATTTTTATTTCTCCTCTATGTCTGGGTAGGATAAGTAGAGTGAGAACTAGACCCAACCTCAAAGGCTGGGGAGGCAATCTCTGGAATCAGGGAGCCTTACTCTTAGAGGGTGCCAAAGAGTGGGTCTAGCCACTGGGCACATGAAAACGTGCATGTCACTATCCGCTAAAATGGGACTACTACTTTCCTCTTTAATGAGGATGTTAGAATAAGGGTAAATGATGGATGACCTTACGCGACCACGTAGTCCTGGTTGTGAGAGGGGGTGCCCTCACAGGTGATCTTTACTCCCTCAAAACCTCTACTGAAATGGATAAGGTAGGTATGATCAACTCGGGGGAGGTTGGCCTGATCTAAGTCCAAGTCCATTTCATAAGGGAAAGTGAACACAAACTTCTATGAGCTTTCCATTTCTAGTTAATTGAAAAATTGAAGGACTAAACTATAATTGTAACTGTGACTGATGCTGAAAATCTATAATATTGGAAACAAGCTTTGATCAAATTTCTATTTTTGTTAATTTCTGAATTTGAATTTAAATTTTGAACCCACATCTAACATCTTTGAAGTGTTAAGTGGGGTTTAAATGGATTTAGAGAATATTTAGAAATTTGATTGGAAAGAGGAATTTTTGAATATGAATCCAACTTCAAGAAATTTAGGTATATTGAAAAAAATGGATTTAAATATTTTTAGAAAGATGCTCCCATATATTCATGTTTGAAATTAGATTGTGATTTGAGGACCCTTACCTTTAATAAATTTGGGTATGTTAAAGTAAGGGTCAATTGGTTTTGTTTTTGACTTGGTATTTTAGATTTTACTCACTTAATAAATTTGGGTATACTAAGTGAAGTGTTTGAGAATAATTGTTTCTTTTTATGAATTGTAGCTGATTTTGAAAATTGGAATTTTTTCTTAGCAAATTTAGGTATGCTAAGTGAAGAACCCAAGTGTACTTTTGAAAGATTTTTGAAAATAGGATTCTTAGCAAATTTGAATATGCTAAGAAAATCCTAAAGTGTTTCATTTGTTTTGGATATTTTGATTTTTTGAAAAAGTACCACCTTAACAAATTTGGGTATGCTAAGGAAATCCTAAAGTGTTTCCTTTTGGTTTTGATTTGGTTTTTTTATTAAAAGTGGAGACTTAACTTTAGAAAATATGGTATGCTAAAGATGAAGTTCCACTTAATTTTATGAAATGGATATTTCACTTAGTAAATTTGAGTATGCTAAACGAAATTCCAAAAGATGTGTTTAAAAATTTTATGCTTTTGGTTTTGTTTTGAAAATGGAAACTTCTCTTTGGCAAATTTGCTATGCTAAAGAGTGAAGTTTCAAAAGTGTTTGAAACTTTTTGGTTTTGAACTTGGAGACTTCACTTAGCAAATTTGAGTATGCTAAATGAAGTTCCAAATGTATTTGAAAATTTTTGGTTTTGAATTTGGAGACTTCACTTAGCAAATGAGTATGTTAAATGAAGTTCCAAATGTGTTTGAAAAAAAAATTTTGGTTTTGAATTTGGAGACTTCACTTAGCAAATTTGAGTATGCTAATTGAAGTTCCAAATGTGTTTGAAAAAAATTTTGGTTTTGAATTTAGAGACTTCGCTTAACAAATTCGAGTATGATAAATGAAGTTCCAAATGTGTTTGATAGTTTTTGGTTTTGAATTTAGAGACTTCACTTAGCAAATTTGAGTATGCTAAATGAAGTTCTAGATGTTGAAAATTTTTGGTTTTGAATTTGGAGACTTCACTTAGCAAATTTGAGTATGCTAAATGAAGTTTCAAATGTGTTTTGAAAATATGATTATTAAGTTTTGATTTTTGAAAAGAAGACTTCCATTCAACAAATTTGGGTATGTAGAAATGGAAGTCAATCTTATTTTTGTAAATGTAAACATTTAGTTTTGTGTGTGATTATTGCTTTTTGAAAGATGGAATTCAAACTTAATCATATTTGGGATATGTTTAAGTGGGATTTCCAAATGATGTTATTTTTTATTTGGGAATGAAATCTTCATTCAATAAATTTGGGTATATTGAATGGAGATGTTCATATGTGCTTTTGAAAAATTTAGTTTTGTTTGAAAATGAAATTTCCATTCAATAGGTGTGGGTACATTGAATGGAAAGGTTTCATGTGTGCTTTTTGAAAGTTCTATTTTTAATTTTGATTATAATTTTGTAAAGATGATTGTTCATTTTATTTTTGAAAAAATGAAATCTTCATCAAAATGAATTGAGGGAAGATGTTCATTTATTGCTTTTGAAAAAGACAGTTAGTTTTATTTTTGAAGATTCCTACATGTAACAATTATGAGAATTGTTAGATGAGGGTGATTTAAGAAAATTTTGTGAAAAATATTTTATTATGTTCATTTTTTGAAAGGGTGCTTTTTGAAAAGTGAGGTTTTTATGAAAAATTTATTTTATCTTGATTATTTAAGAATGAACCTTTCCTTATCATAAAAATTACAAGGAGGAAGTCTTTATATGTTTTCTTTCTTTTTATTTTTACCCATTGGAGAACCCAACAGGGGTATTAAGACCAACATGGGGAGAGGTCCAAAAACCTAAAGATGTTGGCTAGCTTAACTTAAGAATGAAATAAGCTAAGTGCCAATAGAATGAAAGATAGTCTCAGATTCATACGAAAGTACAAACCCACTATCAATACTTAAAGACAATGATCATTTACTAAAGATGGAAAGAGGGACCATCTTCAATAGAGTCTCTAGAAAAATCCATGGTGAAATTTTTAATTTCTTTAGAGAATAAGATAAATACTTCTATCTTCACTCTATGCGGGACAAAATGAGGATGAAAATATACATTTTCTTTCTTTTTATGAATTTTTAATATCACGTAGATCTACAAATGTTCTTGTTGAGGGTGATCAAGTACAACATTGAGGAGAGGTGTACTATCTGAGAAGATAGAGGTTACCACCCTACAATGGACCTAATCACCTCAACAAGGACTCCTAAGGACAATGGGTCTGCATGTGTACCAAAGATTCTTCCCCTAGTTTATATGGAAAAGTAAAGTAAGGTTTATTTTAAACCGGGTTCATTAAATTCCCTACAGGGGCAAGCCCCCATAGTTTATTACATCCTAAGGAATGAGATCCTTTAAGAATACTCTCGATTAAGGTAAATGATCATTGTCTCCAAAGATTTCAATAAGTAGGACTATCAATCGATTAGTTTATTCTAGAAGATCAAATGAGGTTGATCAAAGAGAGGGAGTTATTATCGAAGCCAAATGAAGATAAGTACGAGATGCCCATGATGCTAGGTAACCTAGTGAGCATCTCAAACTATCATATGGTTAGGCTTTATATTTTTGAAATTAATTTAATTTATTTGAGTTGAAATTTTTATTAGAAATTTTAGGGCTTATGATTCCATAACACAAGATTAAGGAAATGCTTAAGAGGTAAGGATTTATACTTATGCCCACAAAAGGGAGAAGCAACCTTAGAACCAAAATCTAGGGAGCTTTGGCGAGGGTCAAAAGCATAACCTAAATCTAAGGTGAAAATGGGTATTTGGTTTGCCTCCATAAGAGAGGACAAACCACCTGACTATTTGGACTTACAAATTTCAACCAACTAACTCCTATAGTTTTAAATTCATGTAGGCAAGTCATATACTTTATGAAAGATAGCTAAGTAGTTATTTATTTAAAAAGAGGCTAAGTCCTTAAACTCACTCCCTAAAGAGACTAGATCATGTAAGGGTATGCTTCAAATGACCTAAATATAATGTAACTCAGATTTTATTTTATTTTTATTTTTGGACAATCATTTTGGCTCAGGCTAGTAGGATTAATATGCCTAATGCATGAGAAATGAGATTATTGGCCAAAGTCAGCGAGAAGAGAGGAGGAGAATTTTCATCATGGCTCTCAAAGGTCAAGCCAAGTTTGTCGGGCAAAGGTGGATGCCCTCCAATCAAGAGTGAAAATAATATGCATTTGTGCACGATGTTATAAAAGAGGTACTCATTCAGCTAAAAGGTTATTAATTCTTTTATCTTGATTTTAGCCTAAGTGGGGTTATGAGTTCTTTATTTTAAATTTTGAATTATTAAATTTAGTAAAAGATTTATTTTTTCCTAAGAGCCTAATCCACATCCAGGCCTTAGATAAAGCAAGGAAGAAACTAGGAAAAGAATGTCACTTAATGCACAAGCTTAACAAATCATCAATTAATTTATAAAGCTAATCACATTAGAATAGAAGGCCATTGTGGTCGGGTACCACCATACAAACCCAAAAAAAAATTGGGTAGCTGAGCTCTACCCTTATATAACCCAGATTACAAATGAATTATATACAATTAGTCAAGAAACTCATTGTTATGGGGGTCTTCAAGCTTCATTCCTTCATTCTTCTTCTCTTCTTTCTTCTTTGGTTCCTTCTTTTAGATGGTTGGAAGGTGGTTGCTCTAAAGGCTTCACATGGTACATAAGATAAGATCTTATGACCAATGTTCATCATAGTTCTCATAACAATCATTCCAAAATCCTAATTTCAAAAATTACATGAAAAAGAAAAATAAATCTAGCTAACACCTGCAAAATAGAGATTAGATAAACAAACCACAAAAAATCCCAAGCATGTATATTGGACTTATCACCCCACACATGGGTGACTAAGTCCACCTGGCTTATTGATTATGCTTAGTGGTATATGCATATGCACAGCAAAAAATCATTTATATTTTTATTTATCACAGCGTCCCTTAAGCACAATCACCTGCAAAAGAAAATAATTAGACTAAGATTGCCCTATCATTTATTCTACACACATTCAGCCTAACATCCAGACTAAAATATATATCATAAAATAAAAGCAAATATCAAACCATGCACCGCCCTAACCTAAAGCTAGAAGTGATGACTTAGCTTAATGTGTGTGCTTTAGAGGTTTGTGTGGCATGCTTAGCTATGGCTTTAAGTTAGAATTTTCTAAGTGTGAAGAATGTTCAACTTAGAGGAGGGTTTTATTTAAGTGATTTAATTATTTTGGGTTGATTTTATTTTATGTTTTGATTGGGTTCAAGTGAATCCTATAATTAATTACTAATTTATACAGAGAGGGAAAGAGAAGAGAACTTCTCTTTCCTTCCCTAACCTAAGTAATTTCTAAAGTGGATTCATGTTTTAGTTTTGTTTAGTGAATTTTTATTTTGTGTTTTAATTAATCCTAAGTTTAGATAAACTCTAAACAAACCACTTCAAAAGAAAGGTATTATATTATAAAATAAAATGGACTAAATTCACAAAACATACATCACTTCATTTCTTTTCCAACATGTATAACATGCATATGAATGAGTCCTAAACATATCTAAACATAGAAATGGGAATGTTTAACATACTTTATGATGCATGTTAAGTAATTTATTTAAGAAAATTTGGATGTTTATGATGCATGATTTTCATTAAGTAACAAAGGGGTAATTTCACATGCACACATGAATGTATGAAAGGCATAAGTGAGTATGATGCCATTATTAATGAGGGGTGTAAGGTACAAGACCTACTTAGGATTACTTAAAGTCTCACATCCTAGGAGTTATCCAAACTAATATATCACTTTTCTTAAATACAAGCATGTGTACAAAAGAAATGAATGGAAAAGAAAGAATGCAAAAGTTTGGGTTGGTTGATTTATTTTTATTTGTATAATTTATATATACAAGTATAAGTATCCTTCTTAAGTAATATCATAGAAATGAATAAGATATAAAATTAGGCAAGTGTTAGGCTCTTTTCAAATGAACTATACACTTTGCTAAATCATATTCAAAACTACCTAGAAGAGAGAAGGAAAACCTACACTAAGCACATCCTTATATTTTACTCAAATGCGAACTTATAAGTATGATATAAGTAACACACTTTCAGTTTTGATAATTGATTCATATATTTTGAACATAATTTATATTTAATAGTGATAATAGCCACTCATATTCTTACTTTAGCCAACACATACAATTTGACATGAAGGAAACATTTTCATTTTAAATTTGATCTTTGAAAAGCATGAATGCATGAAACCATATGACACACATATTTAGCATGTTGGGGAAAAACTGAAGCAATGAAAGCATATAAACACATTCACTTTAATTAATTCCTTAAAATAATCTTATGAAATAAGAAAGCTTAAGGAAAATCAAAGTTTATTTAATATTATTTTTGTTTGAGTTAATTTTAAAAATATGAAGTGAGTTTCCTATTCCTAACCCATTCCCACATGTGTTTGATATTTTTTTTAACTTTTAGGAGATTAGATTCATTTTATAATTTGATTAAGTTAAGGTATGAATTAAGCATGCTAATTACCCCTTACTTATACCACCTTAGCATAGTTAACCAAATAATTATGAGCCAATGAGATGACATAAAACCTCATAAGGAATTTAAATTTTCAATGCACCTAGGAAAAAAGGGGCCTAATGCAATTTGTCTCATGATCAATGATTATTAAGTTAAGGGGTTTAACTTAAGTAATTTCAAAATACCCCTCACATATATGAGTTAAATTTTGATTTCCTTAATTGAACTTAGGCTCTTGAACACCTAAGAATCTACCCCAAGTAGATTAATTGAGTTCTAGAAAGTTTTAAAATTTTAAGAAATTAATTAAGAGAATAATTAGTGAATTAACCCTTTAATTTAGAGAGGATTAAGGAAGAAAAAGGGGGTTTAAGGAATAGCTTAGGAGAAATGTCCCAAAATTATTCCCTAAATATTATATTCACTAAAAAAGATCTTAATCAACTTCAACAAAGGATTAAAACACTAATTAGACCCCTAATTAACCTTAATTACAATAAGAGAATAATTAAGCAATGAACTAGCAATTCCTCTAATTAATCCACCAATAAATTCCAAGAAAATTAGGGGAGGCAGAAGTCATACCTCTAATTACACCCAAGAAGTTTGGGATTAATCAGTGTAGTAATTTGGAGTAATTAGCAAATTAACATTCTCAATAAAACCCAAAATCAGAGAAAGATAATATTTAAAATCAATTGAAATTAATTTTATAAAATTCCAAATCAAATTATCTACCCAATGCAATTTATTTCATATTTGTTTGATTTTTCTATCTTGAGATATAATTTTTAGAAGTTTAGGTAATTAATTAGAATTATTTAAATCCTAATTAAATTCTTAATCCTTACAGTGTGCCACGCATTAGCAGACATGACATCTCTTTACATGTGGGGCCTTCCCATTGGATATTTAAAATATCTCATCATAGCGCCACATGGTGGCGGTACTATGTGCTTTCCCTCAGCCATTTGATCAAGGATCAGACACCTGAGATTAAGTTCACGGATCAGAGGGGATAAAATAGGATATAAAGTGTGTTTTAAACTCAGTCGTCCATCCAAAATGTGCAGATGGATGGCTAGAGATCCTTCCCTGCAAACGCTTATGAGCCATGGAGACTGTCCATGTTCTAGGCCTTGATCCGAGCTCGATTGAGCTTAGATTAGGATGAAACTCAACCCACACCATCAACATGTATCCTAGATCACATCTAACAGTTAAGATCTTATGCCATTAACATTTCTTTCAAAAACATCCACACCACATTGAGTTTAGTGATCAAAAAATGGCATACCTCAGTAGAGGTGATCATCGGCGCTTGATTCCCTTGGAGAAGCTTTGGTGAAAGTTTGAGGGGCTGAGGTTGAGTGGATCTTCCTATAGGTCACCTCCTCCTTAGCTTGAGCTCAGTTTTGATTGAATTAGAGCACCCCTTGCTTCAAGAACTTTGAAGAGAGCTTAGGCAAGCTCGATTAGGCTCTCTGATGGAGTGTGCAAAGGGAATTGCACTAATTTTGAGTGTGGAAGAAGCTAGAAATTTAATTGAGCTCCCCTGTCTTAAAATGATGAAAATTGAGAAATGGCAATTTCAATCTCCCTCTAGGAAGCTTAGGATCACTTGCAAATGGCTCCTATGACTCTCCAAACTTCAATTGACTATGGCTCTATTAATTTTCAAATGAATTAGGGAGAGTATATCTCCCTCTTTGGCAATCGGATGACCGAAGATTGCCATGCCATTTTGATCCAATTGAGCCCATGCAATGAGTTGGTTAAGCCATTTAGGGTGTCTTTGAATTTGATTTGGCCAAAGGAGTGGGAATATGAACTTCCCATGTGCTCAAAATAAGTGGAGGCATGATTCCCATGTGGCCATTTTAAAGGGAGTGGTCGGTTTGGCCATTGGGTCAACTTGGACTGACCCAAACCCATTGGGTTGGGTGCACCACCTTCCAGTGTTCATTAGACCTATTAGGAGAGTATCAAGTAGATATGAAGAGGGTTTGACCAAATTCTAAGTGGAGTTGGCCAAAATTTATTCTATGGCCTAGGGGTAAAATGGCCATTTGGCTAATTTTTTAATTTGGTTATGTTGGGCATGTTGAGAAAATAGGTTTGGCCAACTTTCATTGGATTTGGAGTTCATTTGGTATAGTTTGGCTCATGTTAACCCATTTAGGTCAAAATTAGTCAACTTGGGTCAAGATGAGATCATAAATTTTCTCATAAAAAATGTATGGCTCTTCGTTTTCACTGCACATACCTAGTAATTGGGAATCTTTTAAACACAAATGACGCCAGGTTTGGAATTTAATTTTTAACGTTTTCTTAGATAGAAAAATAAAATACATAAATTGCAATTTTCAATAAGAAATAACTTGAAGATGTATTATTAGATATTAAAATAATTCTAGCCAAATGCCGTAATCTTTTGATTATGAAATTGTGTGATGGATTGTAATCATTAAAATTTACTAAATGCAAAATGCTAACGCCATTAAATAAACCTTAAAAAATTTTAAAACAACAACACTAAAATGTAAACCCTAAACTTAGTATTAGGTATATCAAAACGCAGAACATTTAAACTGTAACAACTTAATATGGAGCATAAATGTTTCAGGGAGAACATCAAGCATTATTTTTATCATTTCTCAATCATGCCCATAGGTTTTTGCATCAATTAACACAATTCAACAGAGAGGTTTTAATATGCAGGACTATATCAGATAGACAAATCTAAACTCTCAATCCAATTATGATGCTACATGAGCGATACCCATTAACAAAATAATGCAACATAAATAGAATACAAAGAGGAAATTGATGACTAGAATATGTTAGCAAAGGACCATATTCTCAACCAGCACGTAAATGTGATAAATCAATGAGATATTTGTTAATCAGATAAAGTCAATTCACCAACTTAGGTTTCTATTATTCTATTCTCACCCAAAATTTTCTCGATCATCCAAAATCAAGATGAGATCATAAATTTTCTCAAATTTCTCTCCAAGCATATTTGGGGGCATGGCCAGAGAATTGACATCTCCCTTCCCATCACCAACTCGATAAGATTTGTGCAAAGTTTGATCCTTGGAACATTAAAAGAAAGTTGATATCAGATGTTAAAATCACATGAACATATAAACATTGGGTAAATTATGTAATGCATTAACATTTTACTATATTTTAACTTAATTGCTTAGTCATGGAAACATACATAAGATGTGCAAGTCCTTGGATTGAAACAACTTGGAGCTGCACCAATGAAAACTGGACTTGGCCGATTGGAAGCACCAAAAGAACCATAATCTTGGCCATTGTCTGGAAATAATAAATAAGCAGTTTAAATATTAAAAAATAGTATCTTTCAGGGTATGTCTAAGCAATCGTAATCAGTTAGACTACATGACTCTAGGAAGAATATGCATACCAAGGTTCAAAGATGTGCAACAAGTTGATGTAGTGGACCAAACATTTGCATAACAGTTAATAGAATCAAAAGATTCATGTGAACGACTTTGGGAATTCTGCAATCACATTCACATGCTTGATGAGAAAAAACTCAGACACTTGTAAGAGTACTGATGTGCCTTGAAAAGAAAATTACCAACTCAAAAGTACAAAATACATTTATTCTTTCTTGAAATATCATCATCTTCTACATTACCCTTATCACAGTGTTAGGCATTGACTTTATGGATGCTCCGTTTCGGTTCATTTCTATATTGTATTGCATTTGATGTTAACTTTAATTTATGCAAGATTATGCTCATTTCAATTCATACTACTTATGGCTTGTCCCATTTCAATCCTATGCCATTAATATGTACTCTATAGATCCCTTCTGCTCTCCATTCTACAAACCCAAAACGCCAATGTGTATTTCTCCACAAACTTACCCTATTAGGTGTTAATCATGCAAACTTACTAATACAATCATTTAATATTATATTTTCCCTGGTTTTATCACAAATTCATATTAAAATTGTAGTTTTCTAACATTCTTACATTAATCCTTTCTCACAATTTTACAGCCTCAAACATGATTGGACAAATGAATCGTAAAAAGAATAATGACTGCTACAAAATTAAATCAGTTTTAGTTTGAAATTAGCTCAAGCACAAAATGATAAGTAAAAAATCAAGGCTAAAGTTTGATTTCAGATAGGTGTAGCTCGGATCAAACTTATTTAGGATAAAATTAATTTTATTTTTGCATGCATAAGTATATGTGTACGTTTGAATGTGCAGGCTTAAGACTGCAAATACATGCATGGACACACTAGCAAGCCTACGCGCATAAATGTAGCCATATGAATATGAATTTTCATATTTTTTCATTTTTTATCACGTTTTATTGTGAATACGCATGTGTTCAGACAAGTTGCCACTTTCTCAAGGTATTCACATTACTTGCAATGGTCTGAATGAATTCAACATCAAAAGGTGTCTTTGCATAAATAAATAAAAAATCATTCATAAGAGCATTTTCAAAAGAGGAAAAGGTGAACTTTAAAGAATCAAAGTGCTTGATTTTGAGTTAACCCAAAATTGAAGTTGCAGGAAAATTTTACAAATCAAATCAAACAAAGTTCAGCAAAGATCCCTGAGCCTAATCCAACTGAAAGTTCAAAGCAATCTTGACCCAAAACTGCCACGATATCTGACCTTTCTCAGCTCTGGTCATGTTGCTTATCAGCAACATGGGCTGAATGAGATAAGATTTTAATCCATATTAAATAATTACATCCATATTCTACTGAGATAGAACAAAGGCCTTAAAATATCCCAATATTTTTAAACTTATTTAATATTTTTTTCAGCACTATTTCAATTTCCATGTAGAAGAACATTGTTGTCCACTCAAATAGGGCAAGCTTGATCACCATATTTTTAACTAGGAGTAAAATAACTGATGGAAGCATCCAATAACAAATTTAGATTTGCTTGCTTCAATATTCCAGCTCTAATAAATTTTGAGCTCAATTTGAATTGTATTCAACATTATGATGCACCATGAGAATGAATTGGTGAAATGTGAAATGATAGCATAACCGTTTTGCATGTTTGTAATCGGCAAGATTGCTATATAGAAATGCTTAAAAACAAACAAAACTGCACTTCCATTTCCACTCTATAAGTCTTTTCAACATGTATGTAACCTTGCATGTCATAAATCTGCATTCAAACTAATGTGGAAATGCAATATTCAAGAACATGAACTGTGATAAAAGAATTGCTAAATATAGTTTCAAAATACTATAGGTAATGCTTAAATGATCATCGTACAACAGAGATATTTAAAAAAAGATAAATTATTATAAATTATGCTAAAAAGAGACAGCTTTTGCACAAATTTAAATAATCAAAAGAATGGAATACAAGTTAGATAAAGAAATATGTATTTCCATGTGTCCATAAATAATATTAATGAGCTGAATGAACTACGCATAGAACAAACCTGGTCAAGCAAGTTTATAGAAGTGCCCTCTATTTCTTGAACGCTGGTATCTGATGAATTCATCATGGGGTCATCATCCATGGATGTTGCAGAAATAGCATCTAAATTTTGGCTATCAACAGAACTGTGAGATATGATTCCAGTAGGCAGGTCTGCAACATCAGACAAGCCGGATCTCAAGAGGCATTCTCTTGCAGTTTCTTGCCCTTCTTGAGTTAGCATGTACCTATATAGAGATATAAGCAACCCAAGAATTGGATTGAAAAAATCCTAAGTAACAGATTTTAATGAGATCTCTAGTGTACACGACGTTAAAGCAGCATAAGCTCACTTTTGAAAGAATATGCAACACCTTGTCTTGGAAGAAAAAACCATATCTAAATATAAGAAATTGGCAGAGAAAAATTGCATGCTTAAGTGTAACCATAGTTGTTTAACCTAATAACATTTCCAGAACATTTGCCGGAAGAAAAAGGCATCTAATTTCCCTCTAATAACAATAAATGAACTTGGCCAAGAAATGGTTACGATCTCTTCCCTGATCTACAAGAGGTTAAAAACTTATTATGTCAGCAATTTCACAGAGGAAATAGAAAGAGCAAAATAAAAGTCAAGTTTTTGAATCTTACTCTTATTTTAGTTTATAGTTATTTACTTTGAAAAACCACAATATAAGGAGCATTTGCAAAGAGCTTTTTTGTGGTCAACATTAAATAAATTTGAAGCGTACTCTTCTTTCAGTTTTTAGTGGTTTAACTAGCATAATTCCAATATCAAGAGTGTATCAAAATGAAAGATAACATAGATCAAAATTTTAAAAATTAAAAAGAAGTGGAAAGAAAATGAGGCAAGTAAATAGCATGATGAGTAAGAAAGAAAAATGCTATACTAATATTTGGTCAAGAAAACCAATGCAATCAAGAAACAAAAAAAACTCCAAATGTCTTGATTGAATCTAGAATTTGGAATTTTGACTCCACGAGAATGGTGCTCATAACAAGACAATCTGGCTGCATTTTTAGCCATGGTAGATTATCAAAGGTGCTTGATTTAATACACTAAGTCAAAGTTTTCACAGGGACCAATTGGGGTTAACAAAAAGGTTAACCATTATGACATTGAAATAAACAAAAATAATAAAATATCACACTACTGCAGTGGAAGGCTTCATCAGCCAATCCCACCCCCAAAAAATATAGTGGGCAAGATTCTTATGCCTAGGATATCAACAATTTCTTCAACTTTTGAATTAGACGTCCACAATGATGACAATCATTAAACATGTTGTGTGTTCTAATAATTATTGGACAGATAGGCAAGTATCTTGGTAAATAGTGCTACAATGGACAGGTCTTGGCACTTGATAAAACAACAAATCATTTTAAAGATTATGTACAAGATATTGGTTGGAAGGTTACAAAATTACATTAATCAGGTGAATCCAAGCTATGGAGTTCTCAACTTTTTGTGATTTCAAGTATAGAATAATAGTGAGATAATAGTCATCTTCAAAGGAAAAAAGCTTATTAGAATCAACAGAAATTCATGATATTGAAAGTCTAAAAAGAAATGCATAACTAAAACGGCATACATACAAGAAACTTAGCATTCAAGTTATAAACAAGCAAAACATGAGAAAGGTAGCATACTTTGCTGGGCAGCTAGATTTCGCAACCAATCCTTTCGATATCAATGTCCTCATGCAACTCCATCCAGTATACCAGTCCCTTGGTGAATTCCCAAACTGCCCAGGTTTCCCTTTGACTTTATCAGGCCTTTAATTGAAGCTGAAATCAACTAGTATACTTCTCGAATAAACATGCACCAGATGTAGCATAAGACACTGACCTGATTGAATTCCGTGAGAGCCCACTTGCTTCAGCAGCATCAATTAGCTCTTTCTTCTTCATAAATTTAACACCATCCTCGATAGCCCTAAAAATCATAAGGCCAAAAAAAACCCAAGGCTTATGCGAATAAAGATAAAACTGCACTCAACAAACCAAATACAAAAGGGAATAAACTCTCACCTAGACTTACCTGTAAAGAGTAATTAATAATGCATACGCCACGGAATTCTTTTGGGGAACATATCGCTTAGGCCCTTTTGCTTTCTTCCCTAAGGAAATCTTTAAGCTGAAAAAAGTATAATGGTAATGTATGTAAATGCTCCTCGATGAAATACATGATTGGTCTACAATACGCAACATGGAACCTCAACTGCAATCAAAAGAACGGAACCCGGGGCCAAAACAAAATAATGGCTTACCAATTTGGGGATCACGTTTGTTCATAGAAGCATCAGCAGGCGGAAAAACCCATGCATGAGCTTTATAATCCACTTTCCTATTCCCCTTTCATGAGTTAACAATTCAGAATATTTGTCAGGAACGAAAAATTACGGTTTTGATAGACTTATTAAGAATCGGACTCCTACTTGATCTGAGAAAGATCTTTGAGGGTCTTGATGGGAGTTTTGGAGCTGCAGATGTTACGGTAAGCTTTAGAAAGCGTCATGTCGAGATTGTCTGAGATTCCACCGCGCTCGACCATTTCCTTCCTCTTTGTCCAGAGGTACAGGGCAACATTTTCGTTCTCACTGCAACGGACGGGCCGCTTGTCCTCCATGGAAGCGTGTTAAGCCAAGGAACCAGGATTTAGTAAAATCCGATCCAGTGAAACTAGGGCTTGCCTTTTTTTTGGAAGAGGGAGACGAAAGATCGACGGGAACGCCTGGCTCTAGGGCTCGTGAGATGCCCGCCATTTCTCCCTAACACGTGGTTCAAAAATTGAAGCTTGCAGAGGATCAAATCCTTAACACTAAAATAAGCATCTGCGAAATGAAAATGCAATATTATGTGCAAAGCACCTAGGCAAAGCATATTGCTTAAAGAATTTTGACTTTCAAATGAGTGATTTTAGATTCAAATCATTATAAATATATTATTTATATGAGTTTTTTGATTAAATAATTAAATTAACTCAAATATCTAAAAAAAATGCAATCTAATAATTGCTACAGTATTGCTGCAGAATTTTATTCCTAGATGCAGATCTTCGCCATACCAAAATTATCCAACACAAAGCAGGAGATATGAAGTTATAATGGAAAACCCATGGAAAACCACTTGCGAACAGAGAACTTTCGCATGTGTCAAAAGATATCCCGCTTTCTCGTTGGTGAGAAGAAGAAGAGGGGCGGAAATAATATTAGTGTAGAATATAATATTGGTCAACTCCAACCCAGGGAGAAGTTTCCCAAAAGCGGCAGATCTTCGGGAGCAACCTTGATCTTCGAGAAAGGAGCGAACGGCTTTTTCTAGTCCGATCTCTTGAAGCTCACGATCTTGACTACTCGGAAAGATCACGGCCAAGGTCGACTTGGTTCTCGAGCTCTCCTGGTCTTCAACGATTCCTCTCTAAGGTGAATGGCTCTATTTATAGATTTTGGAGTGGCAGCTCAGAATTCGTGGAAAACTCCAACCATCCATCTGACGCTCTCGATCTCCTGATCGACGGTATTTTGATGATCCTGCCTTAATGATGTCCGAATTGGGTGATCTTGGATTCGTTGGATTGCCTTGACGAGCGCCGATCGACTATAAATACGCTTTGGTGACCATTTGGCGATCGGATCCATTTTCATGCAATGACCGATGATTCTTCGACGAATTGCTTGATGTTGCTATGTTCGATCGAGATCATTGTAAGTTTTCAAATCGGTGATTAGATCAAACATTTAAAAAAAATGCCTTGAGATTGCTTGATAATTTTGGGATGTATCAAGTATAAATTATTATTTAAAAAAATTATGATAAATATTATATGCTTTTTAATTTTATAAAAATCAAATCATAATTTTCTATCATTCATCACATTATATCAAATTAATATTAAAAAATACAATTTTTCATCTAAGCTTTTTCAAAATACAATCAAAATATAATTTCTAAAACTCTACATGTGATATGATTTGAACAACACAACAGGCAAAACGATATCTAAATGTAGCCTAAGTCTCATTAAAGTTGTGTTTGATGCAATGGTGACGGTGTCGCATCACATTGTACTGCACTACAGTGTTGTTTGTAGCATTGCATTTCATTTGCATTTTGAATAATCTGCAGTGAGAACTGCATTTTCCAACTTGATCTTGCTCTATGTAATGGCGTTGTGAATTTACTTTTTTAAAAAAAGAATAGGCCTCATCGCAACTTCTTGAATAGCATATTCTTTTACAATACCTCCATCGTTATTTTTTCAAGCAGTTGTAGTTGTCTCAAACATACCCTAAAGTGAATTATAATTATAAGCATGTAAAAATATTTCTTATAAAGTAAGATCTCCTATTATTTTTGCTCAATGAATTTTATTTTTATCCACAATAAAAAATTTTCATTATCTTACTATAAGAGATAAATTTTAAGATATATTTTTAGGGGCACTTTATTAAAAATTATTACATAAAAATAAATATTTAACTCATTATGCTAATAATTTAATATTATCAATTTTTATTATTATTGCAAATTTAAATTAAATTTAAAAATGACATTTTAACACACAAAATAACTCAATTTAACTTTTTTTTATTGTGAGCTTCAAAACCATAATTTAATCTCATCCTTGGCTTTGCCTCTTAAAATTATTGTGTTTTCTTATATTGATTGGCTTAATTAACAAGTTTATTGCTTGCTAATTATTTAATTTTCATGGATGTGCAATATAATTTCATGATTTTCATCTTGTGATCTTGGTATTTATTATGATTTTTCTTTGAATGTGATGTTCATTTTATAATTCTCATTGTATTTGAGTATATGAGAATTGAGTTGAACCTCACCTATGTGATAGTGTGTGATGATTGTGTTAAGACTTTGAATAAGCCTCACTTCAAGTTTATTATGTGTGATGATTCATGTCTTATGTTTAAAATGTATTAGGACTACAATATTTGATATGTGGAATTGAGATGGATTATGTGCATCATTTTAGTTTCTTTTCTTGATGATTTAACACCAATGGATTATTGGATTCGAATGATCTAAGCGATGCTTAACTTTACAATTAAATCTTTATTTTAATGTTGTGATGAAATATATGTCTTAAATCTTAGGCACATGTGTAATATTTATTCTTTGTAAATAATATATTGTTAATTTTAACTTCGAGACAAAATTCTCTCAATGTGGGGAGTAGAGCATGTAATAACCCATAAAAAAATTATACCACACCAATTTGATCAAATTGGTCTACTCCTAATTTATTTCTCTATAGCCTTAAGTTCTTAAATTAAGACCTCATGGCTTGAGTGACAAAGTCACTGAGAGAGCAAGTAATAAGAATGAGTAGGGGTGCAATTGAATCAAGTTGAATTGTAAGCTGACTCAATCTCAACTCGATTACAGGCTCACAAGCCAACCTTATCAAGCTTAAGCCTTAAGCTCGAGTTCGAGTTATCAACGACTTGACACATTGGCTCATCGAGCTGCTCGAACCAACAATTCGCTCGGATTATTAGCGAGTTGATAAGGTGCGTCGCGGTTCGCGTGACTTATAGGAATATCGCTCCACACCCTAACCCTAACACACGCGCACCTCACCTCTCGCATCTCCCCTTTTGCACGTCTCTCATGCCCCACCTCCTTCGCATTGGATATGGTTGTTAACAAGTCGATTTCGAATCGATCCAAGACCGGCTTGAGATCTGCTCATAGCTTAAATTATTCGATTTCAAGCTCATTTGTTTTGATTTTGAGCTAGCTTAATTCGAACTTCTTCATCTTTTTTGGCTCGAATTCAAATAGAATTTGCTCATTTTGATCTAGCTAACTCAAATTTAATAAAAATTTAAAATTCGATAAAAAATTTATTGTTAAAAATATTGAATTGAGTGCATGAAATAAAAAATATATGATTTTAAAATATAGATATTTATACTTATAAATATATATTATATTTATTTTAAAATAATATAGGTTATAACACTATACACTTAATTTTAAAAATACTTTTGTTGTTACAAACTTAAAAGCATTATATATAAATTTAAATTTTTTTTAACAATAAATAAATAAGATCCGATTTTGAGCTACTTTGATATGATATATGGCTAGCGCGAGATCAAGTTGACAATAGATTTGATCAAAACCCTTGGCTCATAGCTTGGCTCAATATAGTTGATTCAATTTTTGAGTGATTTTTGATTTTCGAGCTAAACTAACAGCCATAGCATTGGGTGATTCTCACATCTCTAGCATCTCGTTCTTGGCTTCGATCACTTATACTTAGAGACAAAGGAAAAAAGAGTTATTGAGGTAAAAATTTTAGCCGGACTAATTCATGGGAATTCACCAATTGAATTTATGTCAAAAAAATTTTCGATAGAAAAAATTGACGTTTAACAGATTTTTCAACGGAATTTCCATCAAAAATTTTTTTTGCGAAAATTCTGCCTAAAAGTTCAGCGGTAACTGCTATTATTTGGGGTCAACGACAAACCCATTTTTTCTTCAAGTTCAACTCTATCTCTCTTGGGCGGCGGAAGAAGAACACTTAGGGCGCGCTAGATCTCCATTGAATGTATCATTTTTGTTTGATTTCTTCATAAAATCGAAGGTAAACCACTTCCTTTAGCTTATAAGACTATTTATTTGTTATTTTATTAGTTCAATCGTGCGGAAAATGGATTTCACTTTTTTTTAAAAAAAATCATTTTATAGCATAGATTTTCTTCAAATTTGTATAAAACTCATGTACCTTATTGTTATTTTACTATTTAGAGTTAGATCTATTAGTGTTTAGGTTATGATTTAAATTTTTTGTTGAAATCTTAATTTTGAATTTTTGGGTAATATATTTTACAATTAATTTTAACACTGCCTTTGCCGGGTCCCAAGTCCTACATAAGAAAAATGGAGTGTTGCATTAGGTAGTCGTTAGCCAGCATAAATCTTATTTAAAAATTATGACATTAACCATTTAATACATTATATTAATGTTAGGGCATTCCTTAGAAGCAACACATTGTATGGCCTAAATGTAGTGAGAAGTGTGTAAGAGTTTTTTGTATAGACACTCCAGTGTAGTGTTAAATTAGTAAGGGTTCCACAATATGACCGGATGTAGTCTTATATAAATTTAGGATAGGAACTTAGAATATATGTACTCTTATAGAAAAATTAATGAAATTAATAGATATTATGGTTCATAGAAAGATAAATATATTGTGTATTCAAAAAACTAGATTCCAATGTGATATAAAAGTTTCTCAAAATTAATTTGATTTTATGCTAGGTAGGTCTACTATGCATGATATACATTTGTTGAGAGATTTGATGGAGAAGTATAGAGAGAGGAAGGAGGATCTACATATGATATTTGTGGATTTAGAGAAAACATTTGATAAAGTTCAAAGAGAAGTGTTTTGAAGAATTCTAGAAATAAAGGAGTTAATATTGTTTATATTCAGGTCATTAAGGATATGTATGCTGAAGCTTTTACTTGTGTTCAAATACAAGGATGATTGACCAAGTTTTTTCTTATTACTTATGATGCTTATTAAAATTGTAGTGCATTAGAGGTAATTATTAAAGAGATCAACATGAAAATTATGAAAAATTAGTTACCTTTCCAACGATACATATTTCATCAAATTCGACAAAAGAATGAGAGAGATATGTGAAATATATGCACAAGATATATTTTCAATATTTCAAATTTTTTGATATGATGTTTATAAAATTGTAGCACATCCGTAGATAATTACTAAAGTATTCAACATAAAAGTTGTAGAGAAATTTGTTATCTTTTCAACCTGTTTCATTTAATTCAACCAAGGAATGAGTGAGATATGTGATATTTTTAGCATTTCAGATTTTTTTGATATGTTATTTTACAAAAAATGTAGAGTATCCACAGGTAATTACCAAAAGTGATAAACATAAAAGTTGTAGAAAATTTTGTTAGTTTTTTTAACGATTATAACTTCATCCAATCCCGCTAAAGAATGAGTGAGATATGTGTGAAATATTGACACAGTATATTTAGCATTTCAGATGTTACCTAATGTTTGATTTATTTGATATTATAATCATTACTATAACGTTTGATTTTTTTTGTTATAAATGATTTTGCCATTGTTGAACTTTGGGTAATGAAGGAAGTAGATACTAATAAACTGAAGTTTACACTTGAATTTCTAGAGCTTAAAAAAGCCATTGCAAATAATTTAAAATTTCTCTTTGGGGTGAAGGTTTTAGACCTTTTTAGGCTTTATTCACTCTCCAAAACAACTTGACATCCAATAATATTTAAGTGGCTTTTATATTTTTATTATATTTAATGCAGGTTCCTAACATGGCTTATAATAAAAGACTTCAAGGTTATATTTTTAATGGATTCACTAAGCAAGATCTTTGAGAGATGGATGGATTTCAATATTTTACATGAAGCCTTGTCCATTTCGAAGAAGGTTGGCACTTATTTCAAGGTTCCTTTTTTTTTGATAAAATCTTGAAGCATTTTAGTCAAAGTTTTTGTCCATTTATCATTATAATTTGATTCTTTTTTAAAAAAACTTAAAAAGAGTTTTGAGCTTGAGGCTCTTTATTGTCAGCAGAAGTTTCTTATTTGAAAGTAGTTATTAATGCTTTTAGGTTGAGAATTGTATTTTTTTAGGGGGATTTACATACATACCATATAATTCTTATGTATTTACATATTTAACACCTAAACTTTTATTTTTACATATATAACACCCCAATCTTTAATATCACATCAAAAATATCTTTATCTCCTCCTCTAAATCTGCAACATCCACCATAATCAAAGGTTGTGGTATGGCTCACTCCTACCTTAGTCTTCCTAAACACTAACTAAAGCTAAACATAACTTCAATTTCTCAACTGTCACTATCTTCATGAACATATCTGCAAGATTCTGAGTAGTGTATATCTTCTTCATAGATAGCTGATCATATTCTAAGAGATAATGAATGAAATAATACCTAAGCTGGATATGCTTCATCCTAGCATGAAACATAGTATTTTTGTCTAGATGAATAGCACTCATATTGTCACTATGAAGTCTGGCATTCCCTTGTCCATTGTCTCTTATCTAATTCCATCAAAAAGCTTTGCAGTCAAATCATTTGCTTGCTAATCTCTATAATAGCAATATACTCAGCTTGTGTAATCGATATTACAACAATCTTCTACAACCTTGAAATTGAACATATTATACTTCTCTTAAAATCACTGTTTCCTGAAATATTTGAATCTACGTATCTTTGCAATTCAATTCTTACACTTTGAAAATGAAGTGCTTTCTTGATTGTTCCTCTCAGGTTTCTGAGAAGCTACTTCACTGCCTCCCAATGATGTTTGTCTGGGTTACTCATGTATCTGTTGACTCCCACTACATGTACAATATCTAATTTTGTACATATCATGACATTAATCAAACTTCTAACAACTGAAGCATATGGGATTTTCTCCATTTGTTCTCACTCCGCTTTAGTCTTAGGCAACTGTTTGTTGAATAGTCAAAAGTGCCTAGCCAAGGAGGTGCAAATTGGCTTTGCCTCACTAATGTTTTATCTCTGAAGGACTTTTTTCAACATTTTTTGCCTTAGACAAGTCCAATATACTTGCACTCTTGTCCCTGCTGATTCTCATACCGAGGAGACCTAAATCCTTCATTTCAACTCTTTTGATGGTTGTTCTTTTAGATCTCTGAACTTCTTCATATCTGATACTACAATCAGCATATCGTCTATATATAATGAAGAATAATATAACAATTATCAAAATGCTTAAAGAAGCAATAGTGGTATGTCTGACACTTTATGTATCCACTGTATGACATAAAGTTTTTATATCACTGTTTTAGTGCTCGTTTCAAATTATACAAGCTCTTCTTGAGCCTACACACCATATCTTCTTTTCCTATAACTACATAACTCTGTCATCGTACCATGTATAGTTCTTCTTCTAAATCGTCATGCAAAAAGGCTATCTTCATATCCATCTTCTCCATATATAGATCATCTATTGCTACAATGCTCAAAACAACTCTGATAGTTGTCATCTTCACTACCGGAGAGAATATCAATATAGTCAACTTCTTTCTTTTGCTGAAATCCTTTCACAACAAGTCTAGTCTTGTAGCACTTACTATCATCTAGTTCTTCTTTCAATCTATAAACCTATTTGTTGTGTAGTGCTTTCTTATCATCTATTAATTTTGTCAATTCTCATGTTAATTTTACATGTGTTACTACATCTCATCATCCATGACAAACTCTCATTTCTTTGAGTCATTAACTTGATTGGTCTCATCATAACACTGTAGTTCATCCTGTCCTCCTAATGTAATCCCACAAATCCTAGCACTATGGCATTGTCCATCTCGTGTCAAGGCGTCATAATAACACAAAGTAGGTTGAAGCAATCATACTTGCACACCCCACCTATGAGACAATAATAAATTTCTTATGGCTGAGATCTTCACGTGATTTAGCTTAACTTTCATCATCATTATAGATAATTATTCATAATTATCAAGAAGTCTCCAGCCATTTGAGCCAAACCAATTAAGTCAAGTCAAGAAAATGAAGACATTAATAGTTTCTTTGCAAAATTCTTTCACAATTAACCCTTCTTGTGTTAACTATTTATTAAATATTTCTTGGGAATCCATGTAACAGGAAAATTATCCAAATGCAGAATCTGCGGATCCTAAACAGTAGTATTTTTTTTCTAGCTTGTACTAATCTATCTTCGGAAGAGTGAAAAATAGAATTTTCATTTCATTTTTATTTTATATATTTTTCTATGGAATCCTGAGCATGGAAGTAATCTATTGTTTATCTCTATAGAACTCTGAATACTAAAATTATACCATCATAACCTTTGCATCATTTTTGTTATAGAATTTTGAATAGGGAATTTTTCTAATTTTTCCTTCTCATTATCTCCACAGAATTTGCGTACAGAGTATATATATATATATAAAGCAACAAAAGACAAACAAAGTGCTAAAATAATATTAATATATTAAAGGAAATATATTATAAAGCTCGTTATATTTTCTCTCATACATTAACATGTTCTTCTTCTTCAATCTCTCCATAAGATAGTCGAGATTTTTTCTATCAAATGCCTTAATATTTACTATGTTCTTATTTACAAGTGTATTTTCCATTTCCTAAAGCCATTCTGGACTCTTCTAGGAAGCTCATGAGGTTCATAGATGCAATTGACCTCGACTCTAGCAGCTTATTCTTCTCTTCCAAGTTCTCTCTTTACGGACTTCATTCCGATATTCAAAGGTCATCTATTTAATCTCTTTCACTATTGCTCTTTAGCTTTTCTTCACTTCCTCTTAATCTTAGGACTCCGCTATAGCATAAAGTTCATTTTCTTCTTATGACAATTATTTTCTATTGTTTCCATCTTCTGAAGAGGACTCTGAATTTTATCCTTAGACTTTATTGATTTGTAAAACGGTGATCAACTACTTGCAGCTACCTCTGGTTCATGGACAAAGCATCCTCTATCTTTAACTCTACACCGAACGTTGCTTATTCTCTTTTGCCTCTTCCACAAATAGAAGTTTTTTTTTTTTCTGAAGCACTCCTGACAACATTCTGGACAACCTTGACTCCTTGGAATCATGATTAACAACGATGCCCGACATTTAATATCGTCTGTTATAAATCAACACTAATTCTTGAAGTCCACTATCTCTTGATATTCATTATCTCTCATCGTTCAATTCCTACTTTTGATTGATGTCTACATCTACTAACGTACATTCTCTCTCTAACAGCCATTAGTTACCAGCATCGATATCCATCATCCACCAACTTAAGATGTCTGCAACTTAGTGCTGACCGCTAACACAACCATTAACCATCCCTACAAGAGAAGGCTCTCTCTTCCCCTTGCTGTATAATTTTTTGGGGGAAATCCTTTCCTTTCTGTCTAATATGAGATATTCATGCATAGTAAAGACGTAAAAATCAATTTCTATAATGCTATAATGGTTTAAAATATGTTGCAATCGATATAGTTTTTTATGTTATTGGTTCAAATAGATATTTTCTTTATTGGTATCTCATTGATTAACAATCCTTTTTTTTTTTAACAGGACAGCTTATAGTGGCATCATTGCTAAGGCGAAATATCAAAGCACGGCTACTGTTAAGGGATCCTGCAAAAGCAAAATCCTTATTTGGTGTGCAGGATGAGAATTCTTTGGAGGTTCATATTAAATTTACACAAAATGCCATCTTTACTTATTCATAGGTATGCCTGTAGTTTACAATATTATAATGGGTACTCTTTCAATTGAGGCATAGTAATTTTTGCTTGGTTTCTGTTTTCTCTCTGTTTTGTGAGAAGAAAAATGCTAGGCAAAAAAAGGAAAATTTACATACACATCACACAATTCTTATGCATTTACAAATCTAACATCTAAAGTTAGATATTTATTTATCTAATATTTTCCTATGCTTAAAAAAAATCATATTTCACTTTTAAAAAGTGAGTGATGATGATATTTTTATATGATATTAAAGATTGCGATATTATATATATATAAATTGAAGCGTAGATGTTAGATATGTAAATACATAAAAATTATATGGTATGTATATAAATCTCTCGAAAAAAGAGTTATTTTTTAAAAAATTTTAGACATGTATTAATATTTTATCCTGTCTTTTGCAACTTATTTAAAATTTTTTTTTTAGAAAAATACAATAATAATATGACTCAGAAAATCCTTATATTGAAAACTAATATTTCTTTTACATTTGTAATTCTAATTTGAATAACCACATATTTTTCTTCTGATAGATATGGAAAGGGGATACGAGGAATCCTGCTGATCTTGATTCAGTCATTTTTGAGGTTTGTCCCTCACATTCTTACTTCAAAATTGAACTCTTATATATATATATATATAAGAGTAGGTTGGCATATATTCCCATTTTGATACATCAATTCCTCGAAAAACTCTCTGATAATTTATGCTAATTTTATTGAATACTCTCTCTGATATGAACAAATATTCCCAAGCCAACAACAGAGACAAAAGAATCAGGAGAAGGCCAAATTGGCTAAAAGACTTCACCAACACTCCCAAACCATTATAACAACTAGCCAGAAGAAGATCCACAATAAACAGAGAATAAATAAATAGGTAAATAACAGAAATATATAATAAAGACATCAGCTTTTACAACAGAGGATCTCCGACATGAGCAATACACAAGCCAATAAACGAGATAAAGATGACAATGCTTTCATAACCTAAATCTAGTCCAACAGAGCTCATTACAAGACAGAATAAAATCAAGAAGTATAACAGAATAAGCCGCCACGCATCTAAAAGCACGATAGACAATCAAGAAAAACAACCTAATACACCATGAGGCAAGAATATACAGAAAATAAGTAAATTAGTTACCGTGAGACATAGGAAGAATATTCTAGAAGAGCAAACCAAATACTATAAATAAAGATGAGGAAATCAAAGAAGGGTTGAAGAATTATCTCAAGAACTCCTCGTTTCTAGTTTTCCTCGCCCCGATCTTTCTCCTTCCTCTCCAGCTCATTCCTCACGGTGGAAGCCGCCAAAAATCTCCATCAGAACGGAGGAAATCAAGAGCTCCTTCTCTGCTCGACTGCTTTCGACCTCCTAGAGCCTTTCTACGGTGGATCTTCACTTTGGATCGACCATCGAAGAATCTGGTGAACCCTCGATTTTCTTCTCCATCTCCCTCGCTTCTCCTCAGAACCCTAGACAACTGAACACGAAACGAAATGAGGCAAATGCGTTAGAATTTGCCCATTCAATCCATCAATCGATCCACACCGTATCATCGACAGGATCGCCGACACTTAATCCATAAAGCTGTCCAGCGTTCATCGGCCAAAGAGCGGATCAAGCCGTCGAAGCAACCATCATAATCCACTCATTTTAATGGGGCGGTTGAAAAGCAAGCGGCAGAAAACACGGATCCAAGAGATTAAGTTTCCCAGATCCAACGGCTTACAAACAGCACAAAAAACACTCAATCCGTGTGTTAGCATCCAACGGCTGAGTTCAAAAGCGCCATCCAGCGGTCGGATCACATCCGATAGGACGGTTAGCTCAACTTCAGGCGGGTTCCAACACTCGGTGAGTTAACTCGCTGACTAAAAGCGGACGGACCAATCGAAATCAAACTTAATCGAAGCAAAGCGATCAATACTATTCACTCAGCCTCTTTTCGAGATCAAATTACAATAAATAAGCCTTAATCCAGAAAAAGATCCTTATCATTGGTGCTCTTGTTGATTTCCCACATCTCAAACAATGGCGAGGCACAAGACACACCCTATGAAGAATGTGTAAAGCAGACTAAACAAAATGATGAGCAAATACAATCCATTACTATGATACTTAATGAAGTATCCAAGATTATCAATGATAGGAGAAACTTGATAAATCCTCTCATGATCGACAATCACGGTATGTAACTCATACCCATCCGAACTTCCTAATAATACTAGACCTCAATTTCAAACAGCTAGACCAGTTAAAGTTGATATGCCAAGATTCAATGGTGACAACCCAGGGTTGGCTATTTAAAGCGATCAATTTTTCCAATATTATAACCCTATCGAAGATCAAAAGTTCTTAATTGCTTACACATGGATGGCCCGCTGGTATCGTGGATGCATGGCAATAAACAATTAAATACATGGAATCAGTTCAAAGAGCAGTAATTGAGGTTTGGACCCTCCTTTATAGAGATTTGAGGGGTGAATTGGCTAAATTATAGCAGAAATCAACAGTCCAGGAATTTTACAATGAGTTTGAAGAGCTAGCCAGCATTTGAATCCTCCCGATTTTTTCTGAGTTGTTTTGAATCATTAAAACATGACATTAAAAGAGAAGTGAGGCACTACAAACCTCTTTACAACAAGCCTTTCAATTAGCCAAGTTAATGGAAGATAGATTACAAGATGATATATCTACAACTGCACTTACAGTTGCTCCACGTAATGAACAAAGCGACCCCATTTCTACACCGAATGGCAACAACTATCCAAAATACCCAACAAAGACCATAGATACCCATTCAGAAATTAACTGCTGCTCAATTGGAAGACAGAAAAAAAAAGAGGTCTTTGTTTCAACTGTGATGAGAAGTTTTACAGGGGTCATAGGTGCAAATCCAAACTCTTTACCCTTGTAGTCAATGATGAGCAAGACAACCCTACTCAAAGCGACTCATGGCAAGATCCGATTTAATTCGGGAAGAGCTCCTGAAAATGTAATGCTTTTACATGACGGTCAAATCCTAGAACTCTAAGGTTACAGGATAGCAACAAACAAGTTCTGCTTATTGATAGTGGATCAACCCACAACTTTATTCAATCTAAACTTGCCAAGTTCCTAAACCATACAGTCACATCAATCTCAGTTTTTAAAGTGTTAGTAGGGAATGGAGAGACTCTGATGTTCGGAGTTTTCTCTAATATTCACCTACAAGGACACACTTTCTGATTGCTTTCTACCTTAATCAAGCGGATGTGGTGTTAGGAGTGCAATGGCTGGAACAATTAGGTGAGTGCACAATGGACTACAAAAAGCTAATGAAGTTCTATCAAAATGACAAAGTAATTCAACTACAAGGAGACACTTCAACCAAAATAGACAATATTACATTCCATCAGTTTACCAAGTTGCACAACCAGAAAAATATCAGTTCTTACTTACGGTCGAGGAATTCTTGAGGGAACAATCTCCCTAATCGAATTCACCATTTACCAAGTATACATATTAATACCAAGACTTGTTTTGATCAGAGACCTTGCCTCCCCAAAGGGATATTGACCACCAAATACAATTGCAACCTGTAACTCAACCTGTCAAGGTTAAAAACTACAGATATCCCTATTTTCAGAAAACAGAAATAGAAAAACTGATTAAAGACATGATGGATACAGGCATTATAAGAGAAAGTACCAGTCCTTTCTCATCCCCAGCATTGCTCATTAAAAAAAAAGATGGCACTTGGCTCTTTTGTGTAGATTATAGGGCTTTAAACAAATGCACAATACCTGATAGGTTTCCCATACCAACTCCTGAAGAGTTGATGGATGAATTATATGGAGCCACTGTTTTTTCCAAGCTTGACCTAAGATCAGGTTATCACCAAATCAGAATGACAGAAAAGGATATTCATAAAACTGCTTTCAGAACACATGAAGGCCACTATGAATTCATAGCAATGCCTTTTGGGTTAACCAATGCCCCATCTACCTTTCAAGCACTAATGAATTCAATGCTTAAGCCATTCTTAAGGAAATTTATTCTAGTTTTCTTTGATGATATACTCATATACAGCCAAACCTTGGAATTACATCAAGGACATCTACAAACTGTACTGGAACAACTGAAGCAACACACCTTATATGTCAAACCATCCAAATGTTCCTTTATTCAAAACAGAATAGAATATTTGGGACATATTTTATCAGCTCAAGGGATAGAAGTGGATCCCAAGAAAATACAAGCAGTACAAGCATGGACTATACCAAAATCAGTAAAACAGTTAAGAGGATTTTTGGGATTAACAGGTTATTATAGAAAGTTTGTCAAAAACTATGCAGAAATTGCTTCCCCTCTTACATCAATGCTTGCCAAACAACAATTCCACTGGACAGAAGAATCAACAACAGCATTCACAAAATTAAAAGAGGCTATGGTAACATTACCAGTACTAGCATTTCCCAATTTTACTATACCATTTATACTAGAAACAGATGCCTCTGGGACAGCAATAGGAGCTGTTTTAGCTCAGAATAATCACCCTTTAGCCTATTTTAGTAAAAAGTTAAATCCTACAATGCAAAAATCTTCAACTTATGCTAGAGAACTCTATGTTATCGGTTGCGAGATGAGACAATATTTCTTGGGAGCCAAATTTATAATCGAGCGTCGGAAAAGCATTAGAGAATTATTACAACAAACTATCCAAACACCTGAGCAGCAAAGGTTCTTAGTTAAACTATTGGGATTTGATTATACTATTGAGTATAAACCAGGGGCTGCAAACAAAGTTGCTGATGCTTTATCAAGGAAGGAACTAAGCACAGAAACAAAGTCTAAGGAGAATCAGTCAGAATTGCATATGCTCCTACATCTATATGCTTATACTCAACAGTTCACCACATTGCTTCAGCAAATTAAAGAAGAAACTACCTCCAATACTGAACTACAAAAGCTGCAGCAACAAATAGCGATACAATGTTTCCAAATATAAAAATATTACGGATTAATATACTATAAAGCGATTGTCATATGCCGAATTCGATATCGGCATAGAATTATCGAGAATTACATTCTAGCGGAGCATGGGAATTCATAAAACTTGGACTAGAATTACGCAGCAATTCTATTGGAAACACATGAAAAAAGACATACAACACTTCATAGCAACTTGCCCTATATGTCAACAAATGAAATATGACACTCAAAAGCTGCAGGGTTACTACAACCTCGCATACCCAACATTTGGGAGGAAGTATCAATGGATTTTATTACAGGTCTACCAAAGTCTCATAACAAAACTGCTATACTAGTGGTGATAGACAGATTGTCAAAGTATGCATATTTCTCAGCATTACCAACTTTTCTGACCTCTACATAGCTCATCTATTTGTTTGACATTGTCAAATTGCATGGGATACCCAAAGGATAATTTCGATAGAGACCCTATATTCATGAGTAATTTGCAGAAATATTCAAGTTAAGTGTTACATTAAGCCACAGCGATTACTACCATCCATAGGAGATGGTCAAACCGAGTGACCAGCAGAATACTAGAGCGATTCAGGAGTTTTGTTATGGACAACCCTAAGAATTGGTTACAATTTATGCCTTGGGCAGAGTTTTCCTATAACACATCCATCAATACTTCAACCAAAATGACTCCTTTTCAAGAAGTTTATGGTAGACTTCCTCCTACAATCATTCCATATACTGTCACTACAGCTACTAGCCCAGAAGTAGACTCAGTTTTACAACAGAGAGACAAGATCATACAAATCCTGATAACAAATTTACAGGAAGCTCAAAACAGGATGAAACAGATTGCTGATAAACACAGAAGAGACCTTCAATTAGAAGTCAATGAATTAGTATTAGTTAAGATACAACCCTATAGACAGACTTCAATAATCGGGAATCAATATACCAAATTACAAAGAAGGTATTATGGGCCCTTCAAAATACTGCAGAAAGTAGGTATGGTGGCTTATAAAATTGAATTACCAGCCAAGAATACATAATGTATTTCACATATCTAGATTAAAACCATACAGACAGGACTCTACTATCCATCCAGCACAACTATCAACTCAATTCAGAGATGGACAAATGTTTATCACACCTATCAAAGTCACGGATCACGATTATACTAAGAGGAGATCAACAGATCAAAGAAGTACTAATCCTGGGAAGGACTAGAAACAGAGATATATCTTGGGTGAGAAAGAAATACAGAAAATTTTCTGGTTTTGACCTTGAGGACAAGGTCAAGGTGGGGAGGGAGTAATGATATGAACAAATATTCCCAACACGATAAAAGAAAGAAGAAAGCCAAATTGGCTAAAAGACTTCACCAACACTCCCAAACCATTATAACAACTAGCCAGAAGAAGATCCACAATAAACAGAGAATAAATAAATAGGTAAATAACAAAAATATATAATAAAGACATCAGCTTTTACAACAGAGGATCTCCAGATTACATGAGCAATACACAAGCCAATAAACAGATAAAGATGACAATGCTTTCATAACCTAAATCTAGTCCAACAGAGCTCATTACAAGACAGAATAAAATCAAGAAGTATAACAGAATAGACGACCGACATCTAAAAGCAGGCATGATGGCGCAATCAAGAAAACAACGAATACACGAGGCAAGAATATATGAAAATATAGCAGTGTTACGAGACATAGCGAAGAATATTCTAGAAGAGCAAACCAAATACTATAAATAAATGAGATGAGGAAATCAAAGAAGGGTTGAAGAATTATCTCAAGAACTCCTCTCTAGTTTTCTCTTCTCCTGTCCGATCTCTCTCCTTCCTCTCGCTCATTCTCACGGTGGAAGAATCTCCATCAGGCGGAGGAAATCAACAGAGCTCCTCCTTCTCTCTCGAGCCTGTTCCAACCTCCTTAGAGCCTTTCTACGGTGGATCTTCACTCGATCGACCATCGCCGGTAAGAATCTCCGGTGAACCCTCGATTTTCTTCTCCATCTCCCCGGTTCTCCTCAGAACCTACAACTCGAGCACGCTGAAATGAAATGAGGCAAATGCGTTGAATTTGCCCGATTCAATCCATCAATTGATCCCACAGTGGATCATCGACACTGTAATCCACTAAGGCTCATCCAACGCGTTCATCGCCAAAGACGGATCAAGCGATCGAAGCAACCATCGTAATCCACTCATTTAATCGACGCAGTTGATTAAAGGCAAGCGGCAAGAAAACAGATCAAGGGCGAGATTAAGTTTCGAGATCCAACGCTTACAACCCGCACAAACACTCATTCCATGTTTAGCATCCAACGGCGAGTTCAAGACGCCATCCAAGCGGTCAGATCCAGATCCGTTTCACTCTCCTTCAGACGGGTTCCAACACTCGGTGAGTTAAGTCACCATTCACTGGAGCAGACCGGGGAAATCAATCAAAATCGAAGCTTAGCTCAGATCAATACTATTCACTCTCATCAGACGTATCGGATCAAATTACGGAATAAGCCTTAATTAAAAAAATCCTTATCTCTCTCTCTCTCTCTCTCTCCCTCTCTCTCTCTCTACATACATCAATTTGTATTTTGATTGGGAGTGCAATCAACATCAACATTGCCTCAAGCATTAAAGAGAATTGTTCTTGTCTCATCATTTGGAGTCACAAAATACGATGAACGCCATGGAGGTAAATATTCTTGTGATAAAAATAATAATATTTATGTTTCAAAGTTTTTTTTAATATTATTTTTGTTTACAGATCATTGTTGCGTCTTGAGAATTTTATTCCAGATGATCTTAGTCAAAATTATCCAACACTGGCGGGATATGAACACGGGGTTATCGTGGAAAACCCGTTAAGGAAAAACACGGCCTTGCTCAGAACTTTCACTATGTGTTGATATCTGTCCCCTTCTCGTTAGTTAGAGAAGGTGCTTCAAGGAGGAAACAATATTCCGAGTGTAGAAAAATACATCTCAACTCCAACTCAGGAGAAGTTTCCCAAAAGCGGCAGAACGATCTTGAGCAAACTCGATCTTCGAGAAAGGAGCGGCAACCGGTCTCTTTGGCGATCTCACGGTGAGCTCGATATTCGGAACTGGTGGTGGCGGTGGTGATGGTATCGACAGGTGGTTCTCGAGCTCTCTTCAATCGATTCGGTCTCTCTAAGGTGAGAATGAAGCTCTATTTATAGATTTTGGGGTGGCGAGGCCTAAATTCGTGGAAAACTCCACTCCCATCTGACGGCAGAGATCCCCCGATCGACGGTGTATTTTGATGATCCGGGTGCCTTAATGATGTATTGGGTGATCTTAGATTCGTTGGATTCGTCTTGACGAGCCTCGATCGACTAAATATGTCGCTTTGGTGACCATTTGGCGGATCGGGATCCATTTTCATGCTCCATACGATCGATTCGAGATGACTATGCTGATGTTCTATGTTCGTCTCGCCAGGCGGTCGGTTGACTATAAGCTCTGAAATCGTGATTAGATCGAAGCATTTCTAAAATGCGGATTCGCTTGATCAGATTAATTTTCTGAGGATGTATCAATCATGAATCTCTTTGGTGTTCTTAAATACAAGAAAATGGGGGAGGATTACATTCGCAAGTCCGGCCTTCCCTTTACCATTATTAGGTTTACAGCTCTGATTACTTAGTTTTTTTTTTCTCGTATTATTTCTTGTGAAAATATCATCATTTTTTGTTTTTGAAAAAACAAAGAAAATCTATGAACATAATAAATAGGGTTTAGTAGATTTGCTGAATAATAAATTTATTTAGTTTCTTTCTTTCAGAGTTGGAAGACTGACGGATGGGCCATACACTTCATATGATCTAAATACGCTCCTTCAGGCAACAGCAGGAAAACGTCGTGCAGTTGTTATTGGAAAAGGTACTATTACTGAATCATGCATTTAATCTATGATTTGAAGGATTTATAAGGAGATTTATTTATTCTGAAAAATAAAAACGGATAACTCAATAAGGCTGTGTTTGGAATCAGTTTTGTTGTGTTTTTTTACTTTTATTTTTAATATTATTCTTAAAAATATGTTTATTTGATTATTTTTTGTGTTTTATTTTTTTTATTTTTTTATTTTTTTAAAAAACAATAACAAAATTTTTAAAAACACTCAAAATATTTTTAAAATTTTTTGTGTGTTTTTAAAAACAATAATAATCATCAAATATGTTTTAATTTTAAACTAAATATAAACAAAACAAAATATAAATATAAAATATAAAATAAAAAGTAAAAGTGATCTCAACCAAACTCTAAATGAATCAAACTGACAGTTAAATCAATATAATTAGTTTACATAATATTATAAATCAAAATTGAATCAAACTAGCGAGCTTATTAAATTTTAATTATATATCGTTCCTTTTGATGAAAATAAATAAATAATGTTCATTCTTGAGAGAGAGAGAGAGAGAGATAGAGAGATCTTAAAGGAACGATATATATTATAAATCAAAATTGAATCAAACTAGCGAGCTTATTAAATTTTAATTATATATCGTTTCTTTTGATGAAAATAAATAAATAATATTCATTCTTGAGAGAGAGAGAGAGAGATATATATATATATATATATATATATATATTCATTAACTTCAAGACAATTTGGATTGAATAAACTAAATCGAGAAACATATGAAGATAGAATAAATTTATTTTTTTCGGATCTCATGTCAAATCATCAAGAAGATTTAATCGGAAGCATACCTAAATCTGAAAAGCTATTGCGAGAATTTTAACTTTTAACTTCTAAAAGAGTGTTCTTGAGAGAGAGAGAGAGAGAGAGAGAGAGAGAGCGTTTTCCTTTCACTCAACATAAAATATGAGAAAAATGAGAACTTATCTTTTAAAATTTGACCATGACCCTATTTATACTGAGTGCTTTTCATTTTAGTTCAGTCCATCATTAAAATAAAATAAAATGTTCGGTCTCTACACATGATCATTCCATACAAAATTAATATGATATCTCAAAATCCTAAAAATTATTAATCTTCATTTGATCAGAAAATCAATAGGCTTGAAAAATAAGATAGCGCATAATGTATAATTAAATTCATATATGAGTCCATATTTAAAAATTCTCAACAATTTTCTACTTGGGTCACATATATATTTCTTGACAATTATACATTATTAAATACTTTAAGAGCTCAATATTTGATATCTTCAAAGAAGAATATCTTTAGACAATCTAGTCCATTAATAATATTGATATATAATCAAAGCGATCTTTATTATAATTTTTCTATAATAAGACCCATCAGTGATCACTAAATCAACGTGATTAACGACATAGATCAAGTATGGATATGTAGCATAAAAATTTCATGTGATATGATCATATATCATGCCTATTTTCAATTGATCATATATTATAACTCAAAAAAAGTTATAAATATAATTTCATTTATTTATGTTAAACTGCAATTGAAAGCACATGGAACGATGCCACATTCTGCTTTAGCAAAAAGGACTGGACGTTGTTCACTTGATCCATCATATCTATCATAGTATTCACCACCACGGTCAGATTTGACTGCTTTTATTTTCTTTCCAAGTTGATTTTCAACTTTAGCCTTACAAATTTTGAATACGTCCAGTGATTGTGATTTCTCATAAATCAAGTATAAGTACTCATAACGAGAATAACCGTCTATAAAAATAATAAAAAATTGTTGGTCATTCTAAGTAGCTGTAGGGAATGGACCACAAATATCAGTATGAATTAATTTCAATACGCTTAAACTTCTGTTAGCACCAATTTTCTTGATATTTGTTTATTTTTCTTTAATATATTCTACACATAATTTATCTTCTAAAAAATCAAGAGAATCAAGAATTCTTTATGACACAAGTCTTTTAATAATTTATTTAGAAATATGTTCTAAATGTCTGTGTCATAACATATTTGAATTTTCATTCATTAATTTTTGCTTTGTACCAAAATTACTTGCATGTAATGTTTCATTAATTTATGAAGCATAAATGTCTAATTTATATAAATTATCAACCAAAGAACCAGTGTCAATAATATTTGAATACTTAAAGAGACTAAATTTTTCATTTTCAAATGAACAAGAATAACCAGATTTATCCAAACAAGAAATAGAAATCAAATTTCGTCTAAACGAAGGTACATAAAAAATTTCATATAAATTTAAAATACAACCAGATTTTAGATGTAATCTATATAAGCATATTGTTTAAACAGGAGCTTTATTGACATTTCTTGCATAGATGAATTTTTCAGTATCAGTTGGCATTTATCTCCTTAAATAAACCCTGCATAGTCAGACTTATATGAGCAATTACAGCTGTATCTATCCACCAAGTGTGATTTGGTACTAAGATAAATTAACTTCAGAACAAACAAAGTTAAGAAGTTTACCCTTCTTCACAAGTCAAGTTGCATACTTGGGACAATTCTTCTTCAAATGATCAGCATTCTTGCAAAAGAAACAAGTAACAACATTATCTTATTTCTGTTGTACCTTACACTGTGAAGTCCATTTGTCTGCAACTCCTTTGACTTTATAAATCTTTTTTCTTTTAGTAACAATGTCACGAGAGGAAGAAGACAAGTGAGCATTTTCTATTTTGTCATGTTTCAATCTTTCTTCCTCTTACACACATTGAGCAATGAGCTCATTAAGAGTCTATTTTTCTTTTGAGTATTATAACTTATCTTAAAAGAATTAAATTATGTGAGAAGAGAAATCAAAATTAAGTGTACAGGAATGTCATCAGACATTTCTAATTTTAGTGCTCTCAATCTAATAACAAAATTAGACATATTCATAATGTACTCCCTTATATTTACATTGTCTTTATACCATATTGAAATGACTTTACTGAGAATAGTACTCGCTTTGACCTTTCAGAACTAACGAAACGGCCTGATATAGAAACTTTTTAGCACATTCCTCTTCAGGCATTGTATCTCTTATGGTTTCTAGAATAGAATGTGTCATGATCATAAGACTCATACGGTTAAAACGCTCCCACTTTTCAAAGTTAGTCCTTTGTTCAATAGTATTTTCTCTGATGGGGTGAGGCGTTCTCGGGATAATAGTCAAGATTCATTCACGCAAGAACAATTGTGATATGTTCTTTCTATTTCTTAAAGTTAGTGCCTTTGAGCACTGGAATGTTATTTAAATTGACAGATATAGAAGAAATATTAACTGAAGTGAATAAAAAAAATACTCGCAATTAATAACATTATTATTTCCTTATGCATATATAATGGAAACTAAAATATCAATAAAATTCATATTTGAAATGAAATGTTTTATGGATTATTTATTTTCAGAATTTAATACATTTTCACTTATTTATGTCGATGATATTCTTATTTTTAGTCCTACGCTTCCGACACATATTAAACATCTGACCATATTTGCCGAGAAAGCCTATAAACATGGTATTGCATTAAGCAAAAAAGAAAACTATATTTGTTACCAATACTATTGAATTTCTATGATTAAAAAATTGATACCGGAACCATTGAATTACAAGATCACATCCTATGAAAAATTGATAAATTCTCAATCATTACCAATCAAAAAGACTTACAACGCTTTCTTAGTTGTATTAATTATGTCGAAGCATTTATTCAAGATTTAGCAACTCTTAGAGCTCCACTACAGAAAAACTTCGGAAAAATATTAGTTCGTCGTGGGATATTAATGATCAAAACTTATTAGTACAAATTAAAAATCATTGTAAACAACTACCGAAATTAACCCTACCAACAAACGAGAAATTAATAATCAAAACGGATAGCTCTGAAACTTACTGGGGTACTATTTTAAAAGCAATCCGACAAAATCAAGTCTTTTTGCGGTGCCTAATGCATTATACTACGAACAAAATTATCACATTAATGAAAAGAACTTTAGCTATTAAAAAGCTATTAAGAAATTCGAGTTATTTTTGAACGAACACTTTATTTTTTGAACAGATAATAAAACTGTCATTTCTTTCATAAAAGGAAAATTTATTGATTCATTATCAAATAAATGATTGATTAGATGATAAAGTTGATTTTTTGCTTATCATTTTGATTTAGAATATATTGAAGGTAAACGAAATTCTTTGGCTGACACTTTAACTTGAGAATTATGCAGATCATAAGTTCTGATCCAGATAATGAATTATCTGTAGACAAATTACCTGAAACACTCGACATGGATACATATTCAACTACTAAAGATTCAAAGAAATCTGAGGACCACAGAATGAAAAGTTATCTAGAAATACTAGATCAACAATTATGGAAATTAGAATGTGAAACTGCTTATAGCAATAACTTATTGATGGAGCTACAAAACGTCAAAAAATATCTCATTGGAGAAATTGATGAAGACCAATTACCATCAGTTTCCAAGTTACAAATAAAATCATAAAACTTTCCACCAATTACTCCTCTACCTACGACTCATGAAAAAATTGAAAAAAAAATTACGTTCTCAGCTATACTACAAAAAGACGTACCAAAATAAAAAACAATATTAGAAATAGCCGACAATTGGCAATGATATTCATTATATCAAGAACGTATCAATGCACAGATATATTTCCACACATCTGGAAAATATCATGTAGCCTATATATATGGCATCACTGATGCAAAAATTATTTACGAATTATATGAATCTGGATTACTCCGAATGATATATCTTGAGGACTTATCCACTCTTCAAAAGTTACCAAAGGTATTTTCTGAAGCAGTCGAAATATTCCAGTCCGTTATCAAACACTGGAATATATATATATATATCAAATTATTTCAAACATATCCTGAGATACCCGAAGGACAATCTCACTTATCAAAATTGGTATCAGTAGTGAACCCTTCTATTCAAAGTATATACCAGATAAACCATTTTATCAACGACAAAAGGATGAAGACTTATATCTGATATGGATAGAAACAAGGAAGATAGATACAGCAAAAACATGGGTATATCACTGCTCGGATAATTTATTCATATACAGCCATAGCAAAGCACCTACCAGAAAAATTCACGAAGTATTATATCAAAAATGGATTAACTTACTTTGAAAAAATATGATGAAGGCAAGTAACAAAGTAAAAGAAAATTTTTGTGCAAAAATAGAAAAGGACAAAATACATCAATGTATCTACTGCAAGAAAAAACAAACATTACAAGCATTCTGAGAAGAATTAGATCAAAAACTGACATACGCTTAACAACGACCAACATAAGCATAACAGCAAGGACAATATTGACAGCAACAATCGACATAATCATGACAGTAAGGAGGACAATAATAATAGCATTATTAAAGAAAGAATCTAATAATGGAGCGCACTCAGACAAAGCATCTAATAATGGAGCGCACTCAGACAAAGAAAAATCCGCACTACGAAAAAGCAGAACGCACTCAGAAAAAGATAAGAATAATTGAAAGAAAAGCCGCACTCAGGAACATCCAAAAGTAAAAAGAGGCAAATAATTGTACGACAACACAATTATTTCAAGGAATCAATTAGTGAAACCACTACGACCCTGTCATCTATAAATTAGAGAACAAGCTATATGTAGAGGCGGAGTTAGTCGGAGTAAGAGTTAGAGTGTGAGCTTTATGTGCATCTTCTTACTTTCCCTTCTCTATGTCCTGTCTTTTAAGAGAAGTGCTATGTATTATAGCCTGTTAGGCTAAATAATAGCTTCTCTCTGGTGATGTCTGTAAGTATATTTCTCTGTTTTTAGTTTATTTTGTTTGTACTACTCACTGGTTTGTAATAATATACTGTTATAATAATGTTTTGCATTATTGGTTACGCCTAGTGTAGGAAACGAACGAAGGTTGTGCTTTGTTTCTCTAAAGTGATCATATTGGGTTGTGGTCTTAAGTGTTGAGCCCTTATCTTCCTAAGAAATCCACTAGTTGTTAAGAGTACGATATGAAGAGAATGCAAGGTCAACCCTAGTAAAAAACACAATTATAAGAGTAGATTATATAAATAGAGGTATATTATAAAAGCGTCGGACCCATCTTTTATGCTTTATCGCAGAGAGGAAGCTTTTATTTTAATGGATTCAAGAGGAATCTTAGAACAACGAATTAAGGAATTAGAAAAACGATTAGAAACAACGACACAAGGATTACAGAAACTAGTTATACTAAAAATAACTGAAATAACCAAACAAAATCCTAGACTTTCGTGGTAGCCCGCAAAAAAATGGTATCGAGCCGACAAAGATCAACAAAATAAAACACTATTCATATTTTTGTACACCATCTTATACTTATACTTCTAACTTTTCGTCTTACCACTCTGAGCTAAAAGAAGAACGAGAACGTAACAAATGGCTTAAATTAGAAGAATTAGAAGATGACATTTTTCATGTCTAAATTAAATAAAGAATATCCCAAAAAGAAATTTAAGAGTATTCGAGATTTATTAAACATTAACATTTCTAACAATGAGTTAGAAATTTTCACTGAAGAACTATTATTTCACATATAAACCCCCCTAGGTAACTTTAATGAATGGATGGTCATTAGTTATATGAATATTAAACAACAACATGAACTCGGATTAAGTTTGAATACTTCAAACAATATAAGCATAAAGGATATATGGAACTAAATCAAACTCAGAATAATAAAACAAAAACATTTAAAAATCTGTTACAAAGTAGGTATAAAACTTTAACTTATACTGAAAGCACTAGTAATATTAATGAACTAAGAAAAAGACAGTTAGAAAATCAACAGATTCTTAATAATAATATTGCCACTGCAGCCATAATTGCAGAATGTGTTTGCTTTTGATTTACAAAATATAAATAATACACTTCCATGGTATCAAGAACAAATTATAAAACCACCACAAAGTAATATTCAAGGAGCAATTAGAATTAATGAAATAATTGATATAAAAGAACCCTCTCTAGAACTTGATGAGTTAATCTCGGTCCTAAACAAATATTAATTTATGAATACTCCTCAAACTCCATCCATAGATAGACCACTTATGCCCACCGATACACATATACTGGCACAAATGGCACAACTGGCACAACTAGTACGCAAGCTAGTTCTAGCAATAGTAGCACTACGCCTAGACAAATATTTATGCCAACCACAACAACTAGACGTATTCCAACACCATGACGTCAACAAACTCATCAAGTACCAAATTGTCAACCCAAACCACTTAGCGGACACGGAATCTATTTAAACATAGATTGCTGTAAAAATATTAATGAAATTATTGACAAATGGATAATAGAAAATAGTTTAGCAATTTTTAATTACACTCTTCAGGGCGAAGATGCATATAGTTTTATAGAAAATACACTTACTGGAATTTGTAAAAAATAGTTTTTAGGTTTAAGTTTAGACCAAAAATAAACTGTTAGATCAACTTGTTTAGCCGAACGTACCCTCCATACCCTTGGAAGATGGCCCGTTATATATGCAGAATTTATCAAAAGCGACTTTTTGGGATACACTATAAAATATACTACGGAAGAAGAAAAAGCCACAAAACAGTTAGAAATAGCTAAACCAAAACTCACTGCATTAGGTATATGCAATATCTGTTATTTACACTAATACAGTTGTGAATATCAGAAATACTTTTACAATATTTTAGCTAATGGTTGAAATTTATATCTCGATACTTATTTTTACAAATTACCAGAACCATATAATATTTTATGGAGCTAACAGTTTCTCCAAAATTACCCCAATGATATAACTCTAGGAAGTAGAATTCAATTTATCAAGAAAAAACTGGATGCCCAACAAATTGACCTACATAAACAAAAAATATAAATAATCGCTAAATAAAACTAATTTTGTACATCAATGAGGTTGTACAAAGGAAATAACATCATGCAAAGGACCAAATTGTAATAACACTAAAAAGAAAAATTTCTTTAAGAAAACTAATAAATAGAATTTTAATACTAAAAAATGAACCTTCCGTAGAAAACAGTTTATTAAAAAACCAAAAATATGTAAATGCTGGTTATGTAAAGAAGAAGGACATTATGCTAACGAATGTCCAAAAAGACATAAGACAACAAGTATAAAATCTATCCAAATTATCGAAGAACATGACTTAGAACCAATCTTTGACATCTTCGAAATAGAATCTGAAGAAGAACTCTATGAGTTAACTGAGACCGAAGATGATTTAATAAATGCTTTATGTTACGAAGATACGGGTTTAAATGATTATTTATATTCTGATTAATATGCCTGAAATTGAAAAACTCTCGGAAGAAGATACAATTATTGATGAATTTGAATACAATGACATCTAACCCTTTGAATATAAAAAAAAAGATTAGAAAAAGAAAATTATCTTAAGGAACTACAGATTATTTTAATATGACTATCTTAAATTGGAAAAGATTAGTATATTATACTATACGCCAAGGAGAATATCCAATAGAAATAATTGAAGCATAGGGGAGCACAACAATCCCTTTATATAATCTTTTTATAAGAAATCAAGATTTACAAAAAATCCCACATCTAGAAAAATACAGACATGTATTCTTTGGAGGTATTCAAATATTAATCAAAGCTTATTTTAGAAAAGGAATTGATAGTCTCATAACATTATGGATTTATGACGATAAAATTATTCATTCTAAAACAAATGCTTTTTTAGGCGTTCTACAAGGCAATTTATGTTATCAAACATTATTATTTAATCTACATCCAAATTATGCTATCAATATTAATGATAGACATATTGATCGGACACTCACTTTGAAACATAAATTAGATCGTATCCAATTACGACAAGGAAGTGCGATATATAGCATAACCTATCAAGCTGCATACGCTTATAGTAACAACCACAACACAATAGTATTTAAACCTCAGAATGAGCCTATACACTTAGACCTCCTGTTTTCTCAAATAGGACAAACTGTACAACCCAACGTAGTTGATTACTCAATCTTAACACCACCACCTAATAATTCAGCTCTAGACTTTGGTGAAAGTAGTAGCATAACTAAAAACTTTAATGTACCCCAAAATAAAATGAGCACATATAAGATATCAAACACAACATTGCAATTTAGTCTTTGGACAGAAATAACAATTTATAAATAGAACTCTTAAAATTATATTCAACAAATATTAAAAATAAATTTTGTCAATGATATGTCTATCTTTAATTCGACATATTATATGCATGATTAATATAAATTTATCGCATATTTATCTACAAATCAATTAAAAAATTCTTCTTTTGGGCCAATTATTTTTTGCATAGATTTAAACATGATCGTTAAGTAATATTTATTATTTCAAATTTAAATAAATTAATATACTATAGATCACTTTGACAATATAATATTTTAATTTAAATTATTTTAAAATAATAACTATCAGTTGAAAAATAATTCAACTCAAATCTCTAATTATAAATAGACAGATGTCTCATTGTATTTATAACAGAAAATAATCATTTATTTCTACTGAAACATAAATCATCAGAACTAAAAAATCTAATCTTTCTAGTTAATATTATAAATAATACTTTAAAAAATGGGCTTTATTAAGTTAACGTAATAAGACCCATGAAGTTAAAGCAAAATAAAAATTAAATTCACATATATATATTTGTATGATGCTACAGCAAAACGTTTAATAAAATATATATAAAATAACTATTTGCATTAAATGCTATAGTTATATATACTACTGTAGCAAAAAAAAATGTTTCAGCATTAAATGCTATAAATTAAACATTAATATTTATATAAAATTTCCACAACAAAATGTTTCATATCATAACAGCTTTAAATGCTATAAATTAAACATTAACATTTACATAAAATTTCTACAGCAAAATATTTTCATAACGATGAAGTTAATTCATCTTCTCGAGAAATCACATATTAATATAATCAACTCAAAATTCTTCATCTTCTCAAACAATGATAATAATTCACAGTACTTATCTTTGATATGATTTTTCATATTTTACGAATTCATTGAAAATTTCTTCTTTTTATTATTTTAAAAATAATCAAAAATAAAATACATTTGAATCGAAAACATATGGCTAAATATGAATTTTATTTTTCAAATTAAGATTATAATGGCGAGAATAAATATATCGATCACACAAAAATTAAAATTATATTCAAAATATAAAACAAATTTAGCTATATTATTTTACTCAAAATCAACAATATAAAAACAATCTAAAGTATATTGATACTTCATGCACTTGACCAAATTATTTGCTCAAAAAATTTTGAATCATGTACTTTGATCTAAAATTTTCAAATAATCAATACAAAAGATTAAGAAGAAAAGTTATTTATCAATAATTTAACATGATAACCGCTCTGATACCACTTACATGAAATATATGAAGATAGAATAAATTTATTTTTTCCAAATCTCATATCAAATCATTAAGAAATTTAATCGGAAGCGTACCTGAATCCATGGAAGAGCTCTTGCAAGAATTTTGGTCTTCCACTTCTAAAAGGGTGTTCTTGAGAGAGAGAGAGAGAGAGAGAGAGAGAGAGAGAGAGAGAGAGAGAGAGAGAGAGAGAGAGAGACTTTTCACTCAAGATGATGAAAAATGAGAACCTACCCTTTAGAATAGAACCATTATCTTATTTTGTATTTTTTATTTTAGCCCATCATTAAAATAAAATAAAATATTCAATCTCTATACAAAATTAATAATATGTCTCAAAAGTCTAAAAACTATTAATCTTCATTAATCACAAAATTAATAGACTTAAAATAAGATAGCGCGTAATATATAATTAAATTTATATGTGAGTCCACATTCAAAAATTCCTAACAAGAACATCTAACTTGAGCAAAAACCAAATCTATCAAAATCATATTTTAGAATCTATGATTGCAAATTGAGAGTTTATTCAAAATTTTGCCAAATTATTTGGTTCAATTTGGTTGGATTTCATTTTACTATTTAAATTATACTTCAAAATTTTGCCAAATTATATCACTTTAATATTATTTATCACTACTTTTTTTTTCAGGAAATAAACTTGTTGGTGAGGTTAGCAGACTTGTAGTAGCAGAAGCATGTATACAGGCATTGGACATAAGAGTTCACACAGGGACAAATATATGAGATCAACTCAATCGAGATAGTAATCTATTATCTTAGAAATTCCAATATATTAATGAGAAAAAAATTTCATAAAAGCTATTATGTTTCCATAGAGCTACTTTCACATGAAATAATCCTACCTTTGATATCAATTAATCTGATTAATAAGGAATAAGAATCTTAGAAGCTATTAACAAAATCTTAGATTTTAATTCAATCTTACATCATAATTGTATGCTAGAAATTTTATTCCGTAGATGCGAGATCTTCGTGTAGCCCAAAATTATCCAACACACAAGCGGGATATGAACACGGGTTATACGTAGAAAACCCGTTAAGGAAAACCACCGGGCCTTGCAGTCAGAACTTTCACCATGTGTTCAAAAGATACGCGCCCCGCTTCTCGTCTGGAGAAGAAGGTGTTTACAGTGAAACAATATTCCGAGTGTAGAAAATACAATATCTCAACTCCAACCCAAGGGAGAAGTTTCCCAAAAGCGCAGAACATCTTCGGGAGCAACCTCTTGATCTTCGTGAGAAAAGAGCAACCGGTCTTTTCTAGTCCTCCTGGGCATCTCCTAAGCAGCTCGATCTTCATGCACTACTGGTGGCAGGTGATGGGGATGCCTACAAGGGTCGACCGTGGTTCTCGAGCTCTCTCTTCAAATCGATTCCGCCTCCTCTAAGGTGAGAATGAAGCTCTATTTATAGATTTTGGGAGTGGCGTGCCTTGTGTGGAAAACTCCAACCACTCCCATCGGACGCCCGCGATCCCCTGATCGACGGTGTATTTTGATGATCCGGGTGCCTTAATGATGTCAATTGGGTGATCTTGGATTCGTTGGATTCGCGCGGACGAGCGCCGACCGACTATAAATATGTCGCTTTGGTGACCATTTGGCGATCAGGATCCATTTTCATCGGATAGCTTGATCCGATGATTCGAGCTCGGATCGACTATGCTTGATGTTGCTATGTTCGCCTTATCGAGACGGCCGCTTGACGTAAGTTTCTGAAATCGGTGATTAGATCAAGCATTTCAAAATGCCTGAGATTCGACATCGATTAATTTTCGAGGATGTATCGCCGTTCTCCTATTTTGGGTGACATTATCTGCCATCCAAAAATATATGTCAAATACTTGAAAATAGCAAATTCTTCAATGAAATTTGAGAGTCCATCAACCGATTTTGAGAGAACAGATCTTCATAACGACAATATTATAACCGTGGAAGTCGACGCGTACAAATGCGATAGGTATGTGTGGGTGATATTTTGAGGTTATGGATCGATCCGAACGGGGTTCGCGGTGGAATGCCCACGCGCGGTTCTGGCCGCGAAGTGCAGCGGATGCTGGATCGGTCGGCTGGGTTGCGCAGGCATGACGGGTCGATGGTCATGAAGCGAAGCGCTGAGCACGACGGGTCGCGCTTCATGGTCGAGAACCGCGGAATCGGTCTGGTCGGGCGCGTACGGGTCAACGCTGCGATAGTTTCAACGGGCATGACGCTGACCGCGGCCATGCCGGGCCGGAGGTTACAGTGGACCGACAGCCGTCATGGATCGCGCTGATGCGGCCGGAGGGCTTGACCGCACTGACCCCATGGACCAATGATATGACCAGGTCCCGTCGGCACTGCTGCTGGGCCGGCTGGAAGGTATCACTGGGATGGCACTGGGCTCTACCCACTGCCCTGGTTTTGAGCGGGGCGGTTTGGGCGCTTTTACGCTTTTGCCCTGGGGTCTATAAAACCCCAAGGTAAGAGGGAAAGGCACACTTTTCATCTCCTCTCCTCTAGAGTGCATAGCCCTCCCCGGTGGGAGTTTGGGCACTTTTTTTGATCCACCTCTACCTCCTCATCTCCACCAAGCAGTGCATGCCTCCCTCCTGGTGGGAGTTTGGGCACTCTTGGATCAACCTCCTCCTCATCTCCACCAAGCCAGTGCATAGCCCTCCCGGTGGGAGTTTGGGCACCTCCTTGGAATAATTTTCATCTCGACGACGAAGCAGGTGTTTGTAGATGGGTGAGAATCTTTTGAAAGAGACACGTCCACCCTCAGTAATCTGGGACAGGGAACCTTCTAAAAATGGGAGGATCAAGATTCTGGGAGTCATCACGGAGACATTGATCGTGCTTCAAAAAAATATTATTTTCAATGATTTGGTTCTTAAGTGTCCAAGAAGTCCGATAGAGCCCACCGGGGTATTTCACCACTTACGAGATGAGTTTGCTGGATTGCGGTTTCCCATCCCCGAGATGATCGCCATTTTGTCACAGGTTTGCATTTCCCGCCGAAAGGTGGCAATGACGATCGTGATGGGACTTATAGTCTTTTCGAGAGGATACCTCGACACTCATGTGCAAGTTTACTGATGCACATGGTCGACACCGCAGAGTCGGCTACTCCTGGATGAAGGATCCTCCCAAGAGTTGGGCAAGGATTCTTTTGTGAAGAATGATCGGGTCTTCGAGAAATGGGGAAAGCAGAGATTTACCCATTCCCCTGTTGGTGATGAAGATATTCGGACGCCGAAATTCCGTAATATTGAAGATCTTCGATTTGAGATTCGATATATCAGCAAAGGGAGGAATCTTTGTTCGAGGGCTTTCTATTCATCCCGGCGCCTTATGTAGTTATGCTGAGAAAGCCCAACAAAGAGGTTTCCAGATCTCCTGCCCTCCGCTTCTTCCCGAAGGACCCGCTCCAATGAGAAGAGAAAAGGAGAAGAGGTGATGGTGATATCGAAAACCAAAAGAGTGCCCTTCGAGTAGTCGCCCCCAAGGATCTTCATTTCGAGGACGTTGAATCATTCTGAGTCGATGCCAAGAACCGTAACAATCCTTCTTCATCATCTTTTATTTCCCATTTCCTTGTGCTTAACGTAATTTTTCTTATTTCGATATCGAAGAAGCAAGAACTTGACTTCAAAATGAACATTGTCAATGACCGGAATTGTTCGTGAAGGTCAAGTTTCTCCATGGTGAATATAAGAAGCTGCAATGGAGAAAGTAAAAGAGATGTCCGTGTTGGAGAATCAACTTGATGAGTGCAGACCGAAGTTACGCCGCTTCTCTTTCTTGCCGGAAGAGACTGGATGAATTAGTGGAGGCTAGAAAGGTTGGTTGCGCAAAGGATCCAAGATCTTTTCGAAGGTTTCGTGTATTGAGGCAAAGAACCGAGAGTTACGCCGCTTCAGAAAGAGGTCGCCTTATCTCTGCAGGCAGATCACAGCCGCGGAGGACTTCAAGAACTCGGCGACCTTCAAGAGTATCATGATCACGTGAGGCCGAGACCACGTATGATGTAGAGGTGAAGGCTTTGAGCGGCGGTGTTGATGAAGGCTTCATCCGAGGTTGAAGGGGACACGCTTGGCGATCGCTGCTGGAGTCGGTGTTGAGGTCCTTTCTCCTAGCCTAGACTTCTAGCGACGAGGATGACTCGATAGTTCTTCATCATCTACCGATGACCATCAAGACTGGTAGTTGTAGTTCCTTTATGTTGCTGTTGTTGTATATTATTTCGGTTGATTGTACTTGTATGTTCGAGAAATATTAACAATCCACAAAATTGTTTGTGAATATTTCGAGTTGTGTGTCAAAGTGATGATAAAGATTCAGAAGAGATCATCGGAATCCCTTTAGATTCATTCTAAGATCATTACGAGCTACTTGATGACAAACTTGCGGAATATATTTATGAGGTTCTCTCAACCTCGATCTATCCTAGTTGTGTATCGGAGGCTTATCGATGATGTTAACCGTTATGGAGAAAGTTGTAGGCCTATAGAGGATTGCCAACTTATCCAAGGTTGTTTATCGAGCGCTACTCGACGATGTTAACTCAGATAGAAGATCGATCAATTCTGGGATCGATCTCTCGAATGAGATACAACAATAGCATCTCTTGAGTCCGTGTTTTAAAATGCAAGCATAAGCAAGAAAAGTCACAATAAGTATGAGAACTTTAACATAGATAGAAACATAAATCCAAACACCTTGATGCCAAGGTTGGACAATAAGTATGAAAAACGAGTATCGATAAATGTTTAATTGAACAACAATTGCAATACAAACATACACGATGATAATGTTTTCCGCATTCACTAGAATAAAAAAGTTGATACATCACTGGTAGTACTTCCGAGGTTTGTAGCATTCCGTATGGGAGAGTCTTCCCATACTATCCTTAAGCTTGAACGCGCCGCTTGATTTTAGATACCACCACATACCGCCTTCCCAAACCGGTGAGAGTTTGTTCGTGGGCCTTTTCCGCCGAGTCGAGACTTCGAGGACGGTCCCCAACGATATTGGTCTTTACCCTTCTGCTTGAAACCTCGAGCAATCCTTTCGATAGGAAGCCATTCTGAGTGCGACATGTCGCGTCTCTGCAGAGATCCGATGGAATCGAAGCTTATCGTCGTTGCGATCAAAGTTATGGGTTCTAGGGCTCGGACCCCGATGTCGACCGGAATAACCCTCGCCAAACACGATTGTATGCGCTTTCTCCTTGATGTAAGCGTAAGCCCAAAGAACATTGGATAGTTCGCCCATTGCGCGTGGTTCGGGCCGTGTCTTTAGCCCTTTTAGTATTTGTCTATTGGTGACTTGATTACGCCCATTTTACTGTGGATGGGATATTTGTGTGGATATCAGCTCTGGCGAGAAAGATGTGAATGTCTTTCACGTGAGCTGCGTCCCATTATCGGTGATGATTTTCTTTGGAATAGCGACAAATAATATTTTCGGACAAATTGCTTGGCATTTGTTTGGTGATTTTGGCGTTGACTTCCACCACTTAGGTGAAGTAATCAGCGGCCAAGATTATGAATTTTAGTTGCCCGGTGGCAATGGGAAAGGGTCCCATTATATCGATCCCCATTGAGCAAGGGGCGGGCTCTGGATTGTGGTGAGTTCTGAGATGGTGTATGAGTGAGATTGGAATGTAGCGACACTTGTTACACTTCTTTACAAACTCAATGCGTCCTTCTTCATTGTAGGCGGTAAAACCTTGCCTCATGATTTTGAGAGGCGAGGCTTTTCCTCCCAAATGTTCACCACAAATTCTGAATGAACCTCTCGCATTGCATAGTTAGCCTCAGAAGGTGGTAGACACTTTAAGTAGGGCCCTAAGAAGGACGCTTGTAGAGTTAGATCACCGATTATGGTGAAGTTCGATTACTCTACGTCGGAGGCGGATAGCATCGGTGGGGTCTTGGCAAGGCCAGCTTTGAAGAAAGGACATGATCGGGTCAATCCATGAAGATTCTTTTGGGTCCTCCAGAGATTGTATCACCCAAGGGCCTTGAATATTGGGAAAGTGGATGTCCTCTATGTATTTTCTCTTGAAAAGATCTCCTGTCGTTGTTGTGGCTAACTTGGAGAGGGCATCTGCTCGCGTGTTCTGCTCCCTTAGAATATGAGTTATCTGATGGGTCTCGATTCTGGCAAGAAGTGACTTTGCCAAAAGACGGTACTGAGCAAGCTGCGGATGATGGGTATCGAAGTCTCCTTCAACCTGTGAGGCCACAAGCTGTGAGTCTGTGTAGATGGCTAAGTTCTGGACCTCACAGTCAATGGCGAGCCTTAGTCTGCACGAGGGCCTGTACTTTCCGTGTGGTGGCAGGAACTTTAGTGAAGCAGGTACTCTAAAGTTATTTTACTTGGGAGATAAGCAAAATTCTGCTCCTTAGGAAGTACGAAGCTCCATCAACATATAATGTCCATTGATTTGTCATGGAGTGATGAATGATCTGTTCGGTGGTGATGGGATGGTACATTCTACAAGTCGTGAGCACTTGTGACTTTTATATCGGGGCGTGGAAGAAAATGGATGTCAAACTCTCCAAGCTCGGCCGACCACTTCATCAACCTTCCAGATACATCAGGCTTTTGCAGAATAGTTCTTAATGGAAGATGAGTGTAGACGTTGATGGTGTGGGCCTGAAAGTACGGTCGCAATTTTTATGCAGAATGCACTAGGGCCAACGCTGTCTTATCTGCTAGTGGATAGCATCCTTCGGTATCAGAAAGGATTTTGCTGACATAGTAAATGGGTCGTTGCAATGAATTCTCCTGTATCAGACTTACGGCATGAAGAAAGCAAGATAGATGTACGACTTCTCTCTCCTTGGATGAGCTTTGATAATAGAGGGAAGCTAAATAGACGAAGTTGCTCAAAAGCGGTCGACATTCATCGTCCCGGAATCCATTTCCTCGTGCACCCACTTAAGATTTTGAAGAATGGTAGATACTTATCTCTGGGGCCAAGAATCGTGATAAAGGCTGCAATCCTTCCAGTCAAACGTTGGACTTCCTTGATCGTTCTTGGAGGTGACATGTCCTTGAGTGCTTTTATCTTCTCGGGGTTGGCCTCTATCCGAGTGACCATGAAGCTAGGAATTTCAGAGGAAACTCCAAAATGCACTTGCTTGGGTTGAGCCGCATCTTGTAGTGTCGAAGAATGTCAAAGCTGCATTGCGGTCGAAATATCTTTGTGATATTTCCAAGCTCTTCACCGACATATCATCAACATACACCTCCATATTGTGCCTATAAGATCCTTGAAGATCTTATTCATAAAGCGTTGATATGTTGCTCCGGCATTTTTTAGTCGAATGGCATGACGATAGCGGTATAGTCCCTATCATTTGGAAGGATGTTGCTTCCTCATCATTTTGTTCATCCCGATTTGATTGTAGCGAATAGGCATCCATGAAGCTTCGACATCGATGTCACGATGTCGCATCAACTAGTTGGTCGATATGAGGAAGGGAAGCTATCTTTTGGGCATGCGCGATTAAGGTCGGTGTAGTCGATGCACATTCTCCGAGGCGTTGGCCTTGACTAACACTACGTTAGCCAACCGGTGGGTAGTAGACTTCTCGAATGAACTTGACTTCCAGTTTGGTGATTTCTTGTTCTATGACTGTCGTTGAAGCGAAGGTTCTTTTCTTACGTATCCGGTAGGTTGAGTCAACTTTGAGGAGTGCGTAATGACTTAGGGTCAATGCCGAATATCGGATCGCTCCGGGGCAAAGATATCTTGATTTTACGAAAATCTCGTATTCGATTTGTCGATCGGCGACCCGATCCTTCACCTTTAGCGATGGATCAACTTACGAGATAGGAAGACAAATTACATCTTCAATGGAGAAGCCCTTTGAGGCATCCTCATCTCGTGGTCGAAGTTCTCGATGTTGAGGTTCGCGTAATGTGCAACGCTTGCTATGTTGATTCCACTTACCACGCCATGGTGTCGAATTTCATCTTGAGGTGAGCCACAGATTGCCGAATATAGACTGGAGAGGTCTCCCAAATATTGCATTGTATGCAGCGGACTCGGACTTGACTACAATAAATTGTATCAAGTGGGTTGCGTCTGAAATTCTCCAAGAGTTACGGAAGGCGATTGTCCCTTCCACTATCTGGGTCGATTATCAAATCCATACGATTGGGCCGGCGGGTTGAAGCTTCTCTTTCTATACCCATGCTAAGGAAAGTGGAGTAAAAAGAACATCGATCAATATCCTTTTAATATTGAAGCATGGATCACCGACCGATGACAAGGGGATCTTGATGTGGGATCACGAAGCCTCTAGATCTAAATCATCAAAGGTGATAGAATGGTCAACCGAGACTTCTTGACTCACGGCTCTTGAAGGGCGGCAATGAATATTTGGCTAGATAACGGCCCTCCCGCAATTGTTTCTATCTCTCCGGCCAGCTTGGCGGTTCCTCAGTTGCCCCGGCATTTCTTTGGGGCGGGTTGGTTTTGTATAAAATGGCCTAGATACCCACGGCGTATTAGTCTTTCAATCCTCCTCCGGTTGGTGGCACTCTTGATTGTTCCTTGCGGTGAAAGTGAAATTTCTCTTGATTTCCAATTCGGGCTTTAAAGGTGCTGGCCACTTGGATCCTCTTCTGAATAGCGGTAGGATGTTCGCGCATGGCGTGTTGAGAGGTATATTTCCTCTCGATTGAGTCATCGGGTGAGGAGGTTTTGGGGAGGTTCTTTGCCTCTCTTCTTTTTAGATGTTTGAACATCACCTTTGGGAACCTTCTTCCGCTTCTTGGTGGTTCAAGCTAGATGAGCGATAGCTTTTGTGCCTCTATTGTGGACCAGTCGACATAGGAATGGCTCTCCGCATTAATGATGAATAGAAGTATCTGAGTCCTCAGAAAGCACCCTCAAAGTTACGGATCTACTCCACGGTATGTCGGGCTTGAGGAGAACCTCTGGAAGTATTCTTTGAGGACTCTCCATCGTTACGGATTCGGAGATGTGATGAATCACGATGATTCTCTTGTTAGCGAGGCATTCTACAAAAAATCGAGCTCTCCAAATGATCGGACGGACCCTTAGCGCGGCGAATAGAACCAATGCGAGCACGTCCTTTGAGAGTCATTGGGAATACGAGAGTCATTTACATGAATGTGCATGATCGTTCGAAAGTGATCGATATGCTCTGGATCGGTTGTGCCATCGTAAGGGTCCATCTTTGGGAAGCTTGAATCTCGTCGAGGTGGTATTCGAGATGATCTCGTGGCGGGCGAGTTTTGGAAGAAGCGTGGGAGAATGGATCATTGAGATTGTTCGAGAACTCTTCACCGCACCGATTGTAAGTGAGTTCTCTACTTGTTGATCCAAGCATTCGGGTAATCATTCTCGAAGAAAATCACGGATTATCTTGAGGCGTCGCGGAACAGTGGCTCTTCAGCGCGTTGGAGCGTTTTGCCGGTCCTCTCGCGAGTCGAAGAAGTTCGGGAATCCTCCATCCTTTGACGCGATCTTCCAAAGAGGCTGGGGACCCTCACACGACAGTCGTTATGTAGAAGTGTTGGAGACTTGGCGTCCTTGATCGAGAATGAGGCGTTGGAGGCGCAAACCGTTTACCAACCATATTGGAGATATAGCAATGAAGCTGTTTATTCCCACAGACGGCATTGTTGCGTCTTGAGAATTTTATTAGATGCGAGATCTTAGCCCAAAATTATCCAACACCTGGCGGGGATATGAACACGGGGTTATCGTGGAAAACCCAAGGAAAAAACGGGCCTTGCCCGGTCAGTAGAACTTTCACTATGTGTTCAAAGATCTGAGGTCCTTGCTTCTCGTTAGTTTGGAGAAGAAGGTGTTCTGGTGAAATAATATTAGTGTAGAAAAATACAATATCGGTCAACTCCAACCCCAAGGAGAAGTTTCCCAAAAGCGGCGAGGCGATCTTACGGGAGCAACCTCTTGATCTTGGAGAAAGAGGCGCAAGCGGTCTTTTCTAGTCCTGGGCGATCTAGGCGCTCTCGATCTTCATGCCTTGGTGGTGGCGCGGTGTGATAGATTCGGCGTCGTCGGTGGTTCTCGAGCTCTCGGTCTTCAAATCGATTCGGTCCCTCTAAGGTGAGAATGAAGCTCTATTTATAGATTTTTTGGGAGTGGCGAGCCTTGTAAATTGGAAAACTCCAACCACTCCCATCCCCGGCGTCGATCCCGATCGACGGTGTATTTTGATGATCAGGTGCCTTAATGATGTCGAATTGGGTGATCTTGGATTCGTTGGATTCGTCTTGACGAGCTCGATCGACTATAAATATGTCGGTTTTGGTGACCATTTGGCGGATCGGGATCCATTTTCATGCTCGATAGCTTGATCGTCGATTCGAGCTCGGATCGGCTATTGATGTTGCTATGTTCGTCTCGACGGAGGCGATTAGTTTTTGTCGGTGATTAGATCGAAGCATTTTACTCTTGAGATTCGTCAGATTAATTTTAGAGGATGTGTATAAAATCTTGATAAGATTAAAATTTATACATATCAAATTCTTATACATATCTAATACTTAAATTTTAATATATATATTTATAATATTTTATTTATGATAAAAAAGTATATTTTATTTTAAAAAGATATTAATAGTGTTATTAAAATTTATGTTTATAAATATTAAATTTAAGTATTATATATATATATATATATATATATATATTATATATATATATATGTATATATATATATATATATATATGATAAATAGTTTGGATAAAGTTAATAATAACTATATTAATGGTTGGTAAATAATTTATACAAATGCAGGAGAAGCCTGAAAACGACCAAAATGGAAGCTTTAAACAGCTAAAATAGCTGTGGATCAACTATAACTCTGCTGGAAGTCCTCTTCAATTTGTAAAACTATAATAATATTAATATTATTGTAAGATAGCACAAACTCTCACATAGCTCAGGTCATTGGCTCATTGTATACCGACATTACCAAATTTAAGATTTAAAAAAAAAATTGAAAAAAATTGTTCAATTCCCTTTCTCCTTTGACTGAAATAGATATGATATCAGCAGAGGTAAGCATGTTTGAATGAATCCAACTCAAATTCAAGTAAAAAATAATCATACACTATGTTACACACATGAGACGTAGAGCTCTGTCTGAATTTTCATTGTGTATCAATGTTCTTTTTTTTAGAATTTAAGGTATATTTTAAACAATTTTACATCACATCTCATGATATAACACTTTGGATTTGAATGCTCTCCATTTACCATTGTGATTGAATTGAAAGGTTCTCTAATCCACTATGACTAGACTTCTTCATCATTTGCCTTATCCTAACTATTTAGGGGTCTGTGTGAATCCTCATTTATAATATCTAAATTGTAAATCTAGGGTTCTAAAATCATTTTGACAAATATTTATCCATGTGACTTTAGGTCTATCATTTTGCTTTCTAATCATGAAATTGATTTACAAAATGATAGGTTTCATTTTTTATTTTCAATTCACCATCATGAATCTTCTCATTGCACAACCTATAACGTATATGACAATTTAAAACTCCTCCAATAACCACCATTCACTCAACAAAATTGCTGTAATAGTTCACCCATCTCTTACCAAGTTTGAATTGATTTTAAATTATCTTCTAATCCAACTTGAAGAGTATAAGCACCAATTACATTCATTATTTCTTCATCTATAATTATCTTGATAGAAATCATCAACCTATTAGCCTCAACAGTTTTATATTTCCTCATCAATAATAGTTCACCCATCATTCTTATAGCTAACTTTTACAATTTGAAGTAAAAAGAACCTTTCCAATATCTTTTGTTCTCATTCCATTCCATAGAATTTCTTGTAAATGAACAGTATTTATTCTTCTTATCATGATGTCTACTAATTCTCTAATCGCCTCAATCAAAGTTCTCAAAATTCATATGAGACATCTTATCTTAGATTTATACCTAATGAACCTCTACTTATCATCACATTTGGGTTGACTTCTGGCATGTCATTTAAGGGTAACATCCTATGACATTATCTAATTTTCACCGCAATCGAGTTAAATTATGGTATGTCACTAAGGAGGTGTCCCAATAATGCTATTCACCACAAGAAGGTTAAATAGCACATCACTTAAGAATGCCACCTTGGTTTTTTTTTTAAAAATACCATCCAGAGTAAATTAGAAGGTTGGAAAGTTAATAATTTTATCCTCTAATTACCATGTAATTGAATAGGATCCCATTCCATAAACGTTGGTGCATGAGAGAAGCATTTCTCAGCATGGCAACATAGAGAGATAATTTTAAATCAATGAATGCATACAGTAAGATCGAAAATCTCCTTTTATTTGAATGAAATTAAAGATGCGATGGAATCTGTTGTCCATATACAGTATACATCGTAAGGATAGTAACAATGACAGCCACAACTCTTTGTGGTGTGCTATGTTATACGCTAACTTACAATTCAACATGATACTTACCTGATCTATCTTCATACTAGCATTCAAACCTTCAAAAGATAATTTTAAGTTACAAGTCAACATGATACTTACCTGTTCTATGTTCATGCTAGCACTCAAACCCACAAAAGATAATGACAAGAGCAACTGCCAGATCGAAGACATCAAGAATCCAAGCTAGCTTAATATGTTCTTGCTTGCATTGCTGCTAACAGTTTTGCTCTGATTCTTCAACATTTATTCTTGAGCACTCAGACCCCCTTCAAAAGACAATGGCAAGCAAAAGTGCCAGATGAAATCAAGAACCCCAAACCAGCTTGAAGATGTTCTTGCTCGCTCCTCTGCTTATAGTTTTGCTCTGATTCTTCAACATTTCTTCCTGAGCACGGATATTACCCTCCTTTAAAAGGACAGGCAAAGCACAGTTTAGAAGATGCACCAATTAATATGAGGATTGTTTAAAAGCATGAACAAAGTTGGAAATGTTTCTATAAATATACATTTCAATAAAATATTCTATGGCAGATTTCATGCTCTACGATATTACGACTACTTGAATACAAAATGCTGGTTGGTACAATACACATTTAAAACCAATAAAACCCATATTAAAATCAAACAAGACCAAACTAAATTACTCACCAGCAAAGAGTATGCGAGCTAGGAATAAGACAGTGGGATATAGGTCTATAACAGCTAGAGCAATCTCCTCTGTTACTAGGGGAACCTGCAATTATTGGAATCAAATAGATCACAAGTAAATAGGGCATATTAAGTACTTGCTAATGATCATATAAAGCATCGATGGCGAGGAAAACAAAGTCATCAACTTGCAACCAAAGCGACTAGGAAAGACACCATACAGGGAGCGGAGAATTAACTAATAAGCTTTCTATTCAACATAGAAAAAAGGAATAGTCACCTGCATCAGTTGGGGAAAAACATCGGTAACTGTAACCTTCTCAAGGTCTTCACCTTTAACAAATTCATGAAAGATTGGGCAAACTTCCTGGCTTCAACATTCTGTGTGGAAAATTGTGCACTGTAATACTGCTTTATCGATAGTGACAGAAATCCGTATCTGACAGTGTCAGCAAAGCCACTGGTCCTCTGAACATCAAATCCTTCTAAAATTTTTTTGTTGTGAAACAGCTGTAAATAAGGAACTAACTGTAAAGATGAATACTTCATGCATGCAAGTTTACTAGAAGGAATGGTCACCATATTAAAAAAGAAAAACAAAAGGTAAATAAATAATAAAGATCAAAGGGAAGGATAAATATTATAACTCTAGCACAAAAAAAAAGATGGGTCACTCATTAGTGCTCTAGTGAAGGGTTACCTAGTGGCCCTGGTCCATAAGCTTGAAGAATTTGATTTAAAATATTCAACACAATTCATTTGTCTTGGCTCTGGTTCCTCACAATAAAATTCATATCTAGAGTCATATATGTGATCTCCTTCAAAACAAGTTAACTTTGGGTAAGTTAAGCTGACCAAACTTTTAGCATCACAGATTCATTTGATCATATATATTTTGCATCTTGTACTTGCATATAGACCTTGATCTAGGGTCATGTGAACATTAAATTTCACTCTAATTATTTAACTTAATTAATTTAATTTCAACTTTATGAACTATAATTGGACTTGATTAATATGGGCCAAGTTCTCTACACTACATTACACTTTCTGAGCATACTAATTAGTCTACCAATGTTGGTACATCAATTAATAGTACATATTTTTTAGGATAGTCTACATAGCATTCTAGGATAGTCTAGTGAAGCTCTTGGCCCAAATAACTCTGAATGTCATAATATCCTTTGAGATACTTCTAGCGACTATTTTAGTCTAACTTGTTTGCATCACAAATATGCATTCATTACTTAATATCTTTGACTTTGTACCTGCTTGACAGTTTACCTATGCACTTTTAGTTAGGCTTGATGATAGCTCAATAATTCCCCGTTGGCTCAATTCTAGCACAACCAATCATACTCTTTTGCCTATTCTTTTAATCTTCCTAGCCATCCTCTATTGGTTGGCAATCCTATTAAACTGGCTATGCTCTTTTACTCTAATATAATCTTACTAGAGTCATGCCATTATGACAAGTCACCCTCCTTGTCATGTTCTTTTAACTAAAAATACTAAATTGGTCATACTCTTTCAGCCAAATTTATTTATAATGTAGTCATACTTTTATCACCATATTGTATATCCTGATTTGATCAAGCTCTTTGGATTGAAATCTCTTATACGGAAAAAAAAAACATCCTCATATCACTATTTTTTCTCTCAACGATGATTTTCTATGACAAGGTACTAATGACTTTCGGGTGACAAATCAATGATGATTGTACTTATATAATAATCTCTAAGGTGAACTATGTAGGATAATGTATGATTTCTAATAGGGGGAAATAATTTGGTGTAGCATTAATGAAACAAATAATTTATCTAATTTCTTTTGTAGGAATGACCAATGAGACTTTCTAGTAAGCCAACTAAATTCTCAATAGATCCAAGTAAAAATCACTAGTTTTTTACAGCCAACCTTTAGACATTATATGGTCTTCTTAAAAAATATTTTAATCATTTTCTACTAAGTATATCTCATTTTTTATTATTTCTTTTACCTCTAAGAGATCGAATTTGCTAGTGGGAGATAAGGAGGTGAACTCATTGATTGGTCCTCAAATATTTATTGTAATGTTTTATCTTGACAAATGAACCATACTCTATAATGATACATAAACTCTTTGATGAAAAACACCTTATGATCCTTCAAACTTATCAACAAAATGCTTATGTTGTCACACCACATTGATCAAAGTAGATTTTTTTCCATGAGAAATGCTCCTATTTTTTCTTTTAAACTATGATTTTGATTGCTCAAGGGCCAATAGCCTAATTAAATTTGACCAACAAACTAAATTGCATTTAAAGGTGTCAAACCACCTATATGATTGGTGTCTCAACTCGACAATAAATTAAGAGTCCACTCATTTGTGCCAATCGAATGAAACTTGAGCAATAAGATATGATTTTCACCATAGATTTAGTCAAGCTTACCTTGATTGACGATAAATTATCTAGCCAATTATATGAGTCATGTGATATATGAATTCTTCATGGTACAACCGGCCAATCAAGACTGATCAAACTTGGGCTAACACCATAAGTATAATATTTTCTTCTTAATACTATCATTATTTTGTCAACCCTTCTAGAAATTACATGTTTTATGCTTCATTACAAATGAACAAATCACTTAAATCTATCTTCAACAACTTTATCTTTAGTATATATCACTATAACAATTCCTCTACTATAATCATTATATATTTATTCTTCTTAATTTCACAACATATCCATCTTAACATTTTCAATTTCACTATAGTCAAGGTAGATGTTAACAATTTTTTTTATTATCCAACAATCGGATATATACAACATAGTGAATCTAATTGTAGTTTGTAAAATTTACTTTTAAATGTCATAATATCTCTTTTATCACATAATAATCTTATGACACTTATTCACTTTAACAAATATCCCATCAATTAAAGTTATTTGTGAAATGCATACATTAAGGCACCACAATTTGAGTATCTTTTATAAGCATCTACATGAATAATCAATATAATAGAAAATCAATGCTGACCTTGGATGTAATCCTACTAGAATTGAGCTTATTTGATCTACAACTATTACTAATATCAATTAATGATCCATCAAGTATATATTGAATAACTACATTGAATAACTACAAAAGAAAAAAAATAATGTGCATCAAAATAAATTTTGTGGCACTAGATTCTATTTTCATGATCAATAAAATTCTATAAAGATCATTTAGCTACTTTTAAAATTTTCCATTAATTGCCTTAAAAAACATCTTTGTCATAATCTTATTACCATGAACCAAATTGATTCTTCAAATCTAATATAAATGTGATTGCTTGATTACTCTTCCCAACTTCAATGTATGGCTCATAAATTTGATTCATCTATATTGAGTAATTACCATAATTTAGAGCATCTCACTTATTCTATACTAAAAGGTTTGTTGTTCAATTAGTTGGCAATCTCTTTGTCTTCAATTTTAAGGGAAAAAAATTTCATTAAACAAATCCCTCCAATATCTCCCATAACCTCCAAATCTCAATAAATATCTCATTTGAACTTAAAATTTTACCTATATACATTTTCTTCTAAGATAACTTTAATAATTTTAATCAATATATAATAAACCTCATCATTTCATCTATATTATGCTCTTTCAAAGTAATTTTTTTATTAAAAATCTAATTTATTAATTTTTCAATATAGTATTTTTATCTTTTGTTGATGTGTTCATCTTTAAATAATAAGCAAGACTTTTTAAAAAAGCTCATAACTAAAACAAAAAAAAATATGAGTCATTCCAAGCATTTATAAAGGTTGTATCCACATTTTAATCGTAATCCAATTATGGAAGCTTTTTTTGAAAAATATGAGAAGTTCAAATGGAACAAAATTAGTATTTAGATGGACAATTTGCTAATTGTGTTAGCATCCAGTTAGCTATAATGAAGGTGAACTTCAACCTCAAACAATCAAAATATAAGATGACAATCAAAATAGAGAGAAACTTTGATGGCATGAAAACATATCAATAAAGAACGAAAAAAAATGGATTTTTACGCTATTTTAATGCTTTCAGCAGCTTCACTTAGATCACCTTCGACAAGATAGATCAATTTTGAAGCCCACATCTGCAAATAAAAATTGCATATAAATAGAAAGCATAAGAACTCATAAAGTTACAAGAATTGATAATACTCCTTAAACTGAACTTCTTAAATCATCAATTAGATGAGCAGGTAAAACAGAGAAAACTTGTCGAAATTAGGGAGGAACTCATCCAATAATGCTTTTTAAGCAGAGAACTTGATTGAAGAATCTAATTGACAAAATTGTGCTTAGGCATGAGTTGTTAAATGTAATTTGAATTCAATTCAACTTCATATATGAATGGAAGGGAGCTCCTTGTTTGGAAATCAACTTCATAAATGAAAGAGGGGATTAATTTTTCAATTAGGGCTTATAAATAAATTTCACCGTCATTTTTTCCACATTAATAATAACATCATGAGAGAGTGGATCACTTTTGAATTTTTTTTTATCTTACTTCAAACTCTTCACAACTCAAACAATATTTGAATTGAATTTGTAAGAGGTAAAATGCAAAACAAACAAACACCACTGAGACTCATAAAAATTGATTTTGAGTGACTTCCAACAACTTCCTTTTCATTATGTCTAATAAAATTTGGTGCAAAATCAATAAATAGTAGTTTTAAAATAAATTATTTTACATATTATTCAGGGTTTAGAGGAGCAGAAGTAAGAATCTAAATATTTGATGTTGATATTGTTAATATCTATAAAACTCAATTTATCTTTTTTTTTTTTATGATACAATTTTGGCTTCAAACTTAGTCTAAATCCATGAAAATCTTATATGATATTTTGAACAAAATATACTTATGATTTTTAAGTTTGGTGGCTACCAAACTTATGATTGTATTCACGTATAAACCTACACACCAATCAATGCATATTACTTCTATAAAAAAAAAAAGATAATCAATGCTTGAAAGGTATCACTCAACACTTTTCTTTTATTCAGCAAGGTGTAGAAGCGGAGGAAAAAGAAATGGATAGGGGAGTAATATAAGGTTGGCAATTATATTGGTTGGTATCATAAAAGCATTTGGTCGACGACAACCACTGAAGGCCAAAGATAATAATTAGAAGTCGGAGGCCTTTTTAAAAGGAGGTGACTATCAAGGTGGTCCAATTTAGGAGGGAACAAGCTTTCCTCTAACTTCACTAAAAATAGTCAATTAAGAAATCATGCCCATGTTTGAAGAGAGAATAAGAAAATGAGACAAAAAGAAAAAAAATTACTACTCAGATAAAATAAGAAATATATTAAGTGAAAAAAAATATTTGTATCATATATTTTTTAAAGATTACTAGATATTTATCTCTATGCAGTTGTGAACATGAGTGAGTTTCACCACATAAACTCTCTTGTGTTTCTTTATTGGTGTTCTCCTAGTAGAGTATTTTTCTCATTCTAGTGCACATCATTATTCTCAAGCGTGTATGTTTCCCCAACAATTGACATCAGAGCTAAGATAAATCCGAAGGCTATGAGAAAAAAGAGAGCAATGTCATGCCAATACAGAAGATAAAGATCAATTCAAGTAAAAGAACTTTGAGCATTGAAAGGTGCAAATAAAAGATTACCTCAACCAATATTTAAGTCAAAGGCAACAAATATTAACAAAAAGATAGGGAATACTTGGACAAACATAGATTAGGAGTATATGATTATCATTGACAAAGAATGTTGCTTTCAACATATCATATGAGAGGACCGCAGCTAGCATAGTGAAAACTCTACATGCATGCATGAAAAGCTTTCCGTGGTGAACAATGCATATATATAATATGAATTTTGTTTACTCTTAAGATGTTGAAGGTGATTCTATAATGATATATCAATGAGTTCAATCCTATGACAAGTCCACTAAAATCTTGATATCAACTTTGCAGGATGAAGTTCAAGCATTGATCTTCATATCGAATGCCCTAAAGTTGGGTTGAAAATGTGATAGCTACCAATAGTTTATGTGGGACAATGAAGCTCAATAATAAATATAACCAATTTCTAAGTGAAGATATAAGAAGACGAAAATCAAGTAAAGGTTCTTCTGTTGCACTAAATCTAGAGGGCAAAAAAAGAAATGCAAGAAGAAGCAACAATAATGACAAAACAAAATCTCAAATGAGGTACAAATTAAAAGGTTAAGGAGGTGTGTGATAGCAATGTGACAAGTTTGATCACATGAAAAGATATTGTCCACAAAGACATAGTGAATAGTCAAACCAGATTAAGGAATCTGCAAATGTTGCAAGTGAAGAGATATGTTATGTATAAGCCATTAATGAGCACATTTAGCCCTACAGATTCTTGGATTTTGGAGTTTATAATAACTATTCTGCAAGATATATCATAAGAAAATCGTGGGAAGGTTTATCTTATTGATTGTTAACTTCTAAAATTTTTAAGCACTGGTAATACATAATTTGTATTAGGATTATGCATAAGATTCATAATGTGAGACACATTTCTAGCTTAAAGAGAAATCTAGTCCCAACTAGGTAATTAGATGAAGGTTACATCTTAACTTTCTATACTAATACTTGGAAGGTGACCGATTGATATGGTGATAATGCGTGAAAGTATGAAAGGTGCCATGTACATGATATCAAACACTTGAGCAATCCAACAATTGTTAAATATATTGTTTGAGATTTTGGAGCTATAATACAAGATAAAATTTCTAGCAATGAGAACTTTCAAAAGGTAGATAGGCATTACATGGCAAAATAAACATATCACAATCAAAGAGCATAGCAAACTAAAAGTTGTGATAGAGAATGGCATGTTATAATTAATGGGCAGAGGCATTATAAAGTCTCAGTCAACTCCTATCATTAATTGAAGGGTGTCACATAAATATAATTTTTTCTTTAAACAGCATATTAGAAATTAAGAAGTGTGGACCTCAATTTCCCAATGCTCCTCTCATGCAAGTTTAATTTCAACGTCATTTTAAATCAAAGAAAATTTTGAATAAGCAATGGACTAAATCTAACCTTGATTTTCAAGTTTACTTACTAATAAACTCAAAATCCTATTCACACCTAATTCTTTATACATACCACCACATTCTGTTTTATAGAAGGAGAAAAACAAATAATTGCAAGTTATAACTCATTCTTCTCCTTCATCTAGTTGGGTGTAAAATTGGAGATAGAAATGGATAGAACGGTTATCTCTATTAATAAAAATTACATTGTCTTTTATTTTCTTAGGAGATGGTTGCCTAAAAATTTGCTATTGTTATGTTAGGAGAGGGAGGTTTAGTAAGCTTGTTTACTGTGTTTTCCAGTTTTGGTAAGGAATTACTTTTACGTAGTGAATTCCCTAGTTTGAGAGGTGGGATAAAAGAAAATCATAGTCGAGTATGAAGCTTCACCAAAATCTATTTCCAAACTCCCTTATATCTTCTTTATTAAGTGTGTGAATCATCAGGTTTTGGTGAGTACATCCATTCTTTGCTTAGACATTAAAATGCCTCCGGACAAATTTCCTTAAAGAAATCAGATTCAGAGGGTGGAATCCAGCAATCTTGAAATCAATGTGATCTATTAGGCTCTATTTCCAAACTAATGATAGTAATAAATTTTCTAGTTTGAACATTTTACTATGAAACTTGAATTATGGAGGTCAACTTTAAAGTCTAAAGGTTTTCGTTTAAGTAGATCTAAAACTGAATATATGGAGTGTAATTTTAGTTGTAGAAGTTTTAGTGATAGTATTGTGACTTTAGGTGATCAAGTAATTAATAAGAGTGAGCGATTCAGATATTTAGGCTCTATTGTTCAAAATGATGGTGAAATAGATGGAGATGTTATTAGTAGAATTCAAGTTGGATGGTTGAAGTGGAGGAATGCATCTGGCCTATTATGTGATAGAAAAGTTCCACTTAAACTTAAGGGAAAATTTTTTAAGATCGTGGTCCTAGTTGATTCTTCCTTCACTCACTTATGTTGTTGACATAAGTAGAGGTGCATTGCACTAAGCTCTTGATTCTTTCTACACCCTCTTGTTTAGGATTAGATCATTTCTATTAGTGCTTGTGATCGTTCGAGTGTTGTTGATCATCTCGATCAACACCAATACATGCGATATGCCTTGTCCATCACAACATGCCTATTGGGCGCCCTTTGTTGACCTCACTTTTGGAGTGAGCTTTCAACTTCTCCATATTAGACATAGGACTCTTCTTAAACATTAAGAGTTCCTTAGTCTTAAGACACTTCTAGTGATTAGGTGAAAATTTAACTTAGCTCTAGAGACTTAGAAGAGTTAACCATAAGGAATAGGTTATGCCTTAGGGGTATTAGGAAAACTTGTCTACCCTTTAGATTAAACCAAATCACTACTCTCTTCTTTCAAGTCAAACTTCAAATCCAAATTTAAACCAACTTTAAATCCAAAATCAACCTCAATCTCAAATCAAATTCAACTTAATTGATTTTTTCAGGTTCAAATCAACTCCAAGTCAAATCATAAATAAATTCCAACCCAATTAATTTTCTTGAATCATTAAATCAAGTCCAAAATCTAAATCATGAATTAATTCCAAATGATTGTAATTCATGATCAATCCTAAATCCTAAATCTTTCCTAAGTCATTTTGATTTCATCTTATAGACTTAGCTCAAATCAAATCCAAATCACTTCAAACTCAAACTCAAAAGATTTTCTCATAGCCCATTTAAATTCTTATTTATATTCATAAATATAAATGAAATATAAATTCAAATAACCAAAAATGAATTCAAAACTCAAACCCAAATCTAACCTAAATCCAACCTATATCCTTTCAAGTCAAATTCTTGAACTTAGCCAAATCATCCTAAAATCAATTCAAACCATTGGATTTTCTCTCTAAACAATCAATCCTTCACTCACAAACCAAATATAAACATAAACTTCAATCATCAAATCAAAATCAAACTAACCCAAATCAAACCCATGTTCATCCTTTGAACTTGAAATTGTCAAATGAATCAAAACTCATTTGACTCCAAATCACTTATAATTGGATTTATATTTCAATCATATGTTCCATATGTGAGTTCAACCAAACTTGAATCAAGCCTTGATCAAGTCAATTGACCCATTTAGGCTCACTTGGCCCAAAGTGAGCTAAAGCACCTTTTTTAGCCAAATTCTAATCCAACCCAAATTGGATTGAACTAAGCCCATTTAAGCCCTACAATGTGCGCAACAATCATCATAGGATGATCAATCTCCCAAATTGGGTCAAACCAAGTCAAACATAACCTTTGACCAAGTCAACACTTAACCCAAATTAAACCTAAACTATCCAAAATCTCCCATAGGCCAAATTGATTGAAACCATTGATCTAAACCAGTTCATGATCAATGACTGAACATGATCAAGCCATCACCTGATCCAAACCTAGCCCAATTGGCCACTTGACCGAAGTTGACCTAAAAAGTCAAAATGTGTCAAATCTTGATCTAAGCCAAATTGATTGCAACCAATGGGTCAAATTCATTCTAGATCACTTGTTGAACTTGACCAAAGTCTCAATTGGCCAACTAGACCTAACCTAACCTAATTGACCAATAACCTAACTTGACCTAAAAGGTCAAATCAACTTGAAATCAAACTAAATCAAAATTGATTAAAACTAAGATTGAAAAATATTTTAAATGATCAACCAAGCCTAAACCAACCCATGACCTAATTGGGTCAAATGGGTCAAATGGGTCAAATTGGTCAACTTGACCCATTTGACCTAAGTGAACTCAAATGAACCAAAACTAAATATAAACCAAATTGAACCAAACCAAAGATACCAAATCATTTCAAATGATTATTTAAACTTGACCAAACCCTTGGTTTGACCCAATTTGACCAATTGGTCAACTTGACCCAAGTTGGCCCATTTTTACCTAAATTGGTCAACTTTACCCAAGTTGACCCATTTTTACCTAAATGGGTCAACTTGAGCCAAATCATATCAAATAAACTCCAAATTCATTGAAAATTGGCACAACTCATTTTTAAATTATTCCAAACATGCCCAAATCAAAATCAAAGCCAAATGACCATTTTACCCCTTGATCAAAGGGTAACATTTGATTAAATCCACTTGGAATTTGATCAATTCCTTTTCATGGCCACTTAGCATCCTCCTAGTGGACCATTTGGACAACAAGGGAGGTGGTGCACATGACCCAATGGGTTTAGGTCAGCCAAAACTAACCTAAGGCCAAAACTGACCCATCTACTCAAATTTCTCCACATGGATCACCTCCCACACTCATTTAACACATGTGCAACTCAACACTTCCACTCCTCTTCCAAAACCGAATCACATGGAGCTCATAAGAACCAAAACAACCTATTCAATGAGGGCAATTTGATCAAAATGTTAAGAAGGCTCTCGGATCGATCCAAGTATGGGGAGATATACTCCCCTTCATTCCATTCCAATTCAACACACTTGCATTTGATTGAGCTCAGAGTGTCAAAGGCAAGCATCCACAAGCTTCCCTAGGAATTCTCAGCTCTTTCTATTTCTCTCTTCTAGATTTTCTTAAGCCAAAAACAAGGGAGGTAGGAGAGATTTTTAACTTAGCCAATTCTCAACCAAAGTACAATTCACTTTGCAAGCACCATCAGAGAGGCAAGTCGACCTCACCCAAGGTGTTTTCAAAGCATCCAAGCCATGAGAAGGAGGACCTAGACCAAAGCCACAAGCCATTAGAGCAAGCCTTGGTCAATTGGAAGATCCACTTCATCTCAAAGCTTGAAACCTTCAGTGGGGCTTCGTCTTCACTAGACGAAGCTACCTCAACCGTTGGAAGCGTCGGTGATAGCCTCCGGTGAGGTATGAATCAAAATCGAGCTTAGGTTGAAAAATCTTTGGTCCTTTGTGAAGGGAATTGTAATCCCATTAAAATTCAATTGTTGGATGTTCTTCTCCTTGCTTCTAGATGGTGCGGGTTGAATCTCACCCTTTTCTGAGCTCAAGTGAGCTTGGATCAATAAATAGAGGATGGACAGTCTCCGTCTCCTAAAGGCAAAGGCAGGGATGAATCGATTGTCCATCCCGCGTGTTTTGGGTGTACGATCTTGATTAATCCATGTAGATCCATTGATTAAATCCTTTAGAGCCACAGGTTTTATCTTGGCCATCCGATCCTTGATCGGATGGCCTAGAGGAAAGCGCATAGAGCTACCGGCTGATGTGGCAACCAATTTAATAACTTAAATAACCAATCTCACCATGCCATGTGGAAAGCGCGCACCATGTCAGCATTCCACGAGGCGTCAATGAGATTAGTTAATTAATTAGGGCCATTTTATTATCCCTTAATCACTAAAACTTCATAAATTCATAATTGAATACAGAAAAATCTAAAAAATGCAAACTCAACTTCATTTTAAAGATAATTCAAAGGGGAATTCAATAAAATTATTTCTAATTGATTTTGAATAGTAAATTTTTCTTAATTAAGGTTTAATTAAAAAATTAATAACCTTAATTACTCCCAAATAATTTCATTAATCAATTCCAAGCTTCTCAAACATGTTTAAAGGGATGACTTCTACCTCCCCTAATTTTCTTGGAATTTATTAATGAGTTAATTAGGAAATCAATTAATGAATCCCTAATTACCCTCTTAATGTAATTAAGAGTAATTAAGCATATGAACAGTGGATTAATCACTTAATTAAGATAATTAAGCATTATTTAAGTAAAGAGAAGGTTTATAGAATGGGTTCAGGGTATTTTCCCTATGTTATTCTCTAAACCCCTTTTCTTCCTTAATCCAAACATAATTAAGGTTTAACCACTAATGACCTACTTAATTAATCTAATCAAACTTTCAAAATCAATCTGAATTTAATCAATTTCTTGCTGGGTAAATCCTTAGGTGTTCAAAAGCCTAAGGTACATTTAAGGAAATCATTTCTAACTCACATGTGTGGGAAGGTTATAAAAGTACTTAATTAAACTCTTTAGCTTAATTAATCAATAATTGTGAGCTAATTGCATTAGGCCCCTTTCTTTCTTAAGAGCATTGATGATTTAAATTTCATGTGGTTGCATATCATATGTTGGCTCATAATTGTGTGAATAATTATTGTCAAAGTGGTGTAGGTAAGGAGTAATTAATAGATTTAATTCACACCTTAACCTAAACAAAACATAAAATTAATCTAATTGTTCTAAAAATTAAACTAAATCAATTCACATGAGAAAAATGGGTTAGGACCAGTAAACTCTTTTCACATTTCCTAAATCAAATTCAAAAGAAAAATAAAAATCTCTTTAAGAAATGTTGATTAACTTTAAATGATCTTATTTCATAGGATTGTCTTTAAGAATTAATTAGAGTGAATGAAGTTACATGCTTAAATCACTTTATTTCTTTCTAAGCATACTAAATATTGTATTTCATATGAAATCATGCATTCATATCTTTTGAAAATCAAAATAAATGAAATGTTTCCTTTATGTCAAATTGCATATTTTGGCTATAAAGTAAGAATATGAGTAGCTATTAACACTATTAAATCAAAAATTATTTTCAAAACTTATAAATCAAAAATTATAAATGAAGGTATGCTACTTATAAATACTTATAAGCTTGCATGTGATTATAGCATAAAATGTGTTATGTGATTTTCTTCTCTTTTCTTAACATAGTTTTGCATAGGATTTGCAAAGTGTATAGTTCATTTGAAAAGAATATAACAGTTGCTTAAATCCATTCCTATACACTTCTATGTTATGTCTTAGGAAGGATCTTCATCTTGCACATGTAAATTAAACAACTAAAATCAAACAAACAAACATAAACCTTTTGCATAATTCTTCATCCATTTGTTTTCTTTTGTACATGCACATGTATTTAACAAAAGTGGTATATTAGTCTAGACATCCCGAGATTGTGAGGCTTTAAGTAGCCCTAAGAAGGTCTTGTACTTTATACCCTTGATGTAGAAATTAATGGCGTCATACTCACTTATGTCTTTCATACATGTAAATTGCATTTGATTAATGGATAAAAGAATCCCTCTCTTTTCTACTTAACAAAATCATGTATCATGAAACATCCAAATTTTCATAAACAACATTTCTTAGCATTCATCATCAAAGTGTTCTAAGGTTTGCATTTGCATGTATAGATATCCTTAGGATCATTCATATGCACAGTACACATGTTGGAAAGAAATAAGTGGTTGTGTGTTTTGTGATAGTAACTCTCCTTAATTAATCATAAAATGGCTTTCTTATTGAATAGGTTTATTTAGAGAAAATCTAAACTTAAGATTAATTAAAACACATAATAAAACATTCACTAAAGAAAAATGACTAATAAATCTACCTTATAAATTACTTAAGGTAGGGAGGAAAGAGAGGTTCTCTTCTCTTTTCTCTCTTTACAACACTTAGTAATTAAGAGTAGGTTCATTCAAATCAAATCAAATCATCAAATAAAATTAACAAATCAACTAAATCACTTAAATGAAACCACCATCTAAGTTGAATTCTTTATACTTAGAAAATTTCAACCTTAAAGCCTAGTTAGGATATGCCACACAAGCCTTAAATGGCACACACATTAGGCTAAGTCACCATTTCTAGCTCTATGTTAAGGCGATGCATGGTTTGATGCCTGATTTTATTTTGTGATGTAATGTGTTAGTCTGGATGTTAGGGTGTATGTGTATACACTAGATGATAGGATGATCTTAGTCTAATTATTATTTTTTTGTAGGGGATTGTGCTTATAGGGAACTGTAATAAAAAATATACAAAAATACTTTTGTTGTACAGGTTGCTTATATCCCTAAGCATAATCCAAATTAGGGTAGGTGGACTTGGTTACCCATGTGTGGGGTGCTAAGTCCAATTCATTAATATAACTGCTTGGGATTGTGTGATATGTTTAGCTAATCTTTATTTTGTAGGTTTAGTTAGATTTACTTTCCCTTTTTCATGTAATTTTGCAATTAATTGGAATGAATGTAATGGGAGAATTAGGATGAACATTGGTCATAAGACTATGTCTTATGCACCATGTGAAGCCTTGGAGCAACCACATCCCAACCAACCAAAAGAATGAAAGAAAGAAAAGAAGAAGGAAAGAAAGAAATGAAGAAAAGAAGAAAAGAAGGAATGAAGAATGAAGACCCCCATAATATGAATTCTTTCTAAATTGTAATTAATTCATTTGTAATTCGGGTTGTATAAAGGTAGAGCTTCGCTACCCATTTCTTTTCAAGTTTGTGTGATGGAGCTCGACCAAAAAAGCTTTATATTCTTTTGCACTAGCTTTATAAAATTATTTAATATTTGTTTAGCTTGTGCATTAAGATGGCATGATTTTTTGAGTTTTTTCATTGTTTGATGAATGGCCTGGATGCGATTAGGCTCTTAGGGAAAAAATAAATTTTCTATCCAATTAATCAATAACCTCACATAAAGCTAAGGTTATAAATCAAGATAAAAGATTTAGTAACCCTATTTGGATGTATATTTCATCATCATAAAAGCATCTTGCTTCTTCTTGCTTATGGAGGGCTTCCACCTTTGCCAAAGAACTTGGCTTGACCTTTGAGAGCCATGGTGGAAACACACCTCCTTCTTGCTGGTTTTGGCCTATAACCAATTTCTGATGCATTATGCATATAAATCCCATAGCCTGTATCAAATGAATTATCCAAAAATAAAAATAAAACATAAACAAAATTTGCATTATATTAAGTCATTATTCATACCCTACATGATCTAGTCTCTTAGGGAGTGAGTTTAAGGACTTAGTCTTCTTTAAAATAAACAACAACCTAGCTATCTTGCAAAAGCATAATACTTATGTATATTTATTTAAAATTATAGGAGGAGTTAGTTAGCTACCACCCTCAAGCAATTGTAACTCCAATAGTCAGGTGCTTTATCCTCTCTTGTGGAGGTAAACCATAAACCCATTTTCACCTTAGATTTAGGTCATTCTTTGGCTCTCACCAAAGCTCCATAGATTTAGGTCAAAGGTTTCTACTTCTCTTTATAGGCTATAAGCATAAATCCTCGCCTCTTAGGCATTTCCATGATCTTGTATTTTAAAATTATAAGCCATAGATTTCTAATAAAAGTTTAACTCCCAACAAATAATTTCTCTCAAATTCTAAAAATATAAAGCTCTACCATAGGATAGTTTAGGATGCTCCCTAGGTTTCCTAGCATCATGAGCATCCCCTACTTATCTCCCTTTGATTTAAAAAATAACTCCTCCTTTTGATCAATCCCATTTGATCTCCAAAAATAATCAATTGATTGATAGTCCTATCTTTGAAATCTCTGGAGACAATGATCATTTACCTTAATCGAGAGTATTCTTAAAGAATCTTATTTCTTAAGATGTAATTAACTATAGGAGCTTGCCTCTATAGGGAACTTAACAAACCCAATTTAAAATAAACCCTACTTTACTTTTCATATAAAGTAGAGGAAGAATCTCTGGTACATCTAAAGACCCATCATCCTTAGAGTCCTTATTTAGGTGATTAGGTCTATTGTAGGATGGTGATTTCTATCTCTCAAGATAGTACATCATTCCTCAATATCGTACCCGATCACCCTAATAAGAACATCTGTAGATCTGTGTGGTGTCCAACAAGTGTATTTTTGTTTTTATTTATCTTCCAAAGATAGATAAAGATAAGAATATAAACAAAATTCACCACAAATTTTTCTGGCGACCCCACTGGGAACGGTTCCTCTCTCCATCTTTAGCAAATGATCATTGTCTCCAAGTATTGATAGTGGATTTGTATTTCATATGAGTCTGAGACTATCCTTCTTTTTCGATGGCACTTAGTATATTTTATTCTTAAGCTAAGCTAGCCAACATCCTTTAGGTTTTAGAACCTCACTCCATGTAGGTCTTAAAACCCCAATAGGTGAAAATAAAATTTAATGAAAAGAAATGACTAAAGACTTCCTCCTTACCATTTCTATGATAAGGAAATGTTCATTCCAAAAAAAAATATAAATAAATCCTTTATAAAAAAAAACACTTTCCAAGAAGCACTTTTTCAAAAAGCTCACATAATAAAATATTTCAACCTCATCTAATAATCTTCAAGATTGTTATATGTCGGATCATTTCAAAAATCAAAATCTACAATCATATTTTTGAAAGCACAAATGAACATCCTCATTCAATTTATTGAATGAAGATTTCATTACAAAAAAAAAATCAACAATCATATTTTCAAAAAGCACAAATAAACATCCTCATTCAATTTATTGAATGAAGATTTCTTTTTACAATAAAAAATAACAATCATATTTTCAAAAAAGTACAAATGAACATCCTCATTCAATTTATTGAATAAAGATTTCATTCTCATATAAAAATCAACAATCATATTTTCAAAAAGCATAAATGAATATCCTCACTCAATTTATTGAATGAAGATTTCATTTTTAAATAAAAAAATCAACAATCATCATTTTCAAAAATAAAATCAACAATCATCTTTTCAAAAACAAAATCAACAATCATCTTTTCAAAATAAAAATAAAAAATCACCTTTTTAAAAGCACATATTTGAAAATGAAATCCTCTTTCAATATACCCAAACTTATTGAAAGAAGATTACATTTTCAAATAAAATCAAATCATAACATTGAAATTCCATTTCAACATATCCTACATATGTTGAAGTTGGAATTTCTTTCTTTCAAATATATATATATATATATATATATATATATATATATATATATATATATATATATACAAAGTTGAAGATAAGACTCTCCATTCAATATATTCAAATATGTTGGAAGGAGGATTTATTTTCAAATAAAATTACACCATTTGAGATTCCACTCAACACATCCCACATGTGTTAAGTTAGAATTTCTTTCTTTTTAAAAAAAGCAATGACCACACACAAAATAAAATCTCATCTTTGAAAAATATAACATAATTGACTCCCATTTGACATACCCAAATTTGTCAAATGAGAATTTTATTCTTTCAAAATAAATTTGGATTCTTCATTTAGCATACCCAAATTTGCTAAGCAAAGATCCCCTCTTCAAAAATCAAAATATCAAAATCAAAAATACATTTGAACTTTATTTATCATGCCCAAATTTGCTAAGAAAAATTCTCATCTTTCAGAAATCAGAACATCAAAATCAAAAACATATTTGAACTCTATTTAGCATACCCAAATTTTCTAAGTGAAGACCCTCTTTTTAAAAATCAAAATAAAACACATTTGGATTTCCTTTATTTAGCATACCTAAATATGCTAAGTGGAGAATCCTCTTTTCAAAAAACAAAATAAAACACATTTCGATTTCTTTTATTTAACATACCTAAATTTGCTAAGTAAAAAATCCTCTTTTCAAAAATCAAAATATAACACATTAGGATTCTTTATTTAACATACATAAATTTGTTAAGTAAAGATCCTCTTTTCAAAATCACCAAACAAAACACATTTGGATTATTTTTTTAGCATACTCAAATTTGCTAAATAAAGATCCTCCTTTCAGAAGAAACAAAACACTTGAACTTTATTTAGCATACAAGAATTTGCTAAATAAAGATTCCATTTTCAAATTCACATATGATTCACAAACAAGCAAAAGAAGAAGAAAATTGTTTTCAAACAACTCATTTAGCATGCTCAAATTTGCTATGTGAGCAATTTCAAACAAAATCAATTGACCCTTTACTTTAACATACTCAAATTTGTTAAATGAAGGGTCCCCAAACACCAAAAATCAAAATCAAATATGAACCAATGGAAGCATCAATCTCTTCAAAATATTTGAACCCATTTTCAACATACATAAATTTGTTGAAAATGGATTCTACATTCAAAAGGCTCTTCTCCAATTATAAACTCAAAATCTCTCTCCCAATTCAAAGAAACTTAACACATTAAAATTATTGAGTGTGGGTTCAAATTCTAAAAAATAAATTAAAGCAAAATATGATTTGAACTTATTTTCAAAATTACAGAAGTTCAACCTTGTTTTAGTCAATTTTTAGTTTAGTATATATGGAAGCTCAGAAGTACGTGTTTACTTTTCCTTTTGGGGTGGAGTTGGCCTTGGATCGGGCTAGCCTCCCACAGGCTGACTTTTCCCACCTCATTCATTTTGACCGAGGATTCGAGGGGGATAGAATCACTTGTGAGGGGATCACCCTCACAACCATCAACAGGAGTGTGGTGATTGGGAAGAAGTCGGTCATCCATGTTGAGATGGCATCAAATTCATAGTTTCCATCATTGAAGAGGAAGTCTATGACAGTTCCTGAAGTAGTTATAGTTTCAGTGCCAGTGCGCTCAATGGTTCCCTTTACTGCCCTAGAGAGGTCTAGCACCCACTCGTTAGACTCTTCCAAGGAAGACTTGCCTATCTTCAGGGATAGTCTCCCCTACCAATGAGGTAGGTTCTAATTCCTACATGGTTCCTCCCAGTAGGACCCAGCGCCATAACTGATGCTACAAGATCAAGTGACATCACATACACATAGCAAAAGAGCTAGAGGCAATTTCCTAGGTTTCAGTAGAGGAGTTACCTAAGGTAGTTTCCCTCGATCACAGAGAACAAGTCTCACCCCCTCTCTAGATCTGATGGGGAGGAAGATATTAGGAGGATCTAAGTTTCACCTCCAGCTGTAATACATTTTGAGGCTCTTACTAGAGACAGGAGGAGGTCATATGCTAGCCTTAGATCAGTTCTATGTCGAATAAGTGAGACTTATGGACAGTCAGGGCCCAATTTGATTTATGATGTCATCCCTCGTAGCATTGGTGAGCACATCAGATAGGAGAGGGCCAAGGAAGAGTGTATCGATAGGTTACCAAAGAGACATGGTGTGCTATCGATTATGCCATGCCCTCATGAACTTTTGATGTTGACTACCCGGTCATACGATAGCATTCTGGGGTATTACCCACCACATAAGAGGAGCTCATGCACACAAAGTCAGTGGTGCCTCCGCCACATTGCTCTACTCTATGCCCACCATTTCTAGTACAAGTTCCAACATCTATAGTTCCAGCAAAATACATGAAGGCAAATTCTAGGGAAAAGAGAGCCCCACTAGTGATCCGGCTATAGCCAAGAGATCTCATTCCATCTACACCACTAACTGAGTCGAGGATGAGCTCTACTGCTCAACCTCCTGCTCCAATTATGGTGAAGAGGGAATCATGACCTCAAAGCATTATAGTTGTGCCATCACCACCACCACTACAGCAAGTCATGGAGATAACATTAGCAGCAGAGGGACAAGGAGACAGTACCATTGTCCTTATGGCCATATATCCTCTCAGGGTCACCACTCCACCCAAATCTAGTGACAGTCAGGAGCATCTATCCTCCAGTAAGCATAGTCCTCACAATATTAGCTCTCTAGTAGAATGGGAGGTTAGATGTCTCTCATTCATGATAGTGATCTCACCACCAATCAGCCACGATCATTTATGCCCGTGTAGTTAGACCGTTCACTAGATGATATTGTAGCACACTATCTTATGGAAAATAAGGAAATTTTAGAATATGCCTAATCTGATTTAGAAGAAGAGAAGGTCAGTTTTGATCCCAACAAAGATGATTTGTTGGAAGATTCAGCCGAGCTGCACATGGTAGACACCAGGGGTTCCCTTCTTTGGGATCAGTAGACTTTGGAAGGTGCTGCGGTCGAGCAAGATGACACAGCCTACTAGACCCAACACCTCCTTCAGCAACTAAAACAAAAGGATGAACAGATCGATAGGATGGGGAAGAGGCTTGATGATTTGCTAGCAGCAATTTTGGCACTTCAGAACCAAGCCTCAATAATGCATCCTACTATTGCAGAGACAGGTCAGCCTGAGTTATTGCATGTCTTGGATTAAGCCAAGACTTCACCTCCGGTAGAGTTGGGCAGTACAAGCTTGTATAGGAAGGTAATGGATAGTACCTCCATACAAGAAAAGGATATTAAACACATGGTTGAGCAGCAAGTAAGAGAAGCACTGGTGCAAGCCCGGGGAGGATCATCGGTTCCAAAGGGTAGACACTACCCAAAGGAATTCGATGTCATCCAATATCATAAGGGTTTTGTGCCACCTTTTTCAAGAACTTTGATGGCAGCGAGAACCCACGCTAGCACATAGCATACTTCATGGACAGCTATTGCAATGCTGGTGGGAGTGATGTGCTACTCTTTCATCTTTTTATCAGCAACTTAGCAGGCATAGCCTTTGATTGGTATGTTGAACTCTCAAATAGTTCAGTGAAGACTTTTACTGAGTTGGAGCAACTCGTCATTAAGAGGTTTGCTAGAGCTTAGCAAAGGGTGACTGTAGGCAAACTCATTATGGATCCACAATACCCCGGTGAGTCCCTCATTGATTATATTCTCAGATGACACAATTTGAGTATGAAATGTGAACCACAACTGTCTGAACAACATGTCATTGAAATTATACTAAAGAATATTCATGGTCTGGTTGCCTTCATGCTCAAAGTTTTACCATCAAGACATTTGAGAAGCTAATCAATAAGGTGGCTAGCTTACAAGAAAAAGCCAAACAATTGCATTTTTCAGATCAATCAACAAAGCCAAAGCCACATAAATCTTATAAGAAGTTAGGGGCAGTAACAGTAGTGGATAAGGGGAAGCAACTGGCCAGAGATCAACATAAGAGACCTCGTGCTCCACACTTATCACTTCCACCTCCTCTACCACCACCTAGGCCATCCTACCGGCCATTAGAATAGCCTCCATGGCCTTTGCCGCCTCTTTTTCAACCATATTCACAACAACGATACACATACTCTACGCTAGGTAGTTACCATCCACCCACTCTTTTGGATAAACTAGACAAACCTTATTAATTTAAGAGGGAGGTAGTTAGGAAAATATTTAAGAACCTCTTAAAGAAATATGACTTTTAGCTACCTGAGCCTAGGAAGCCGGAGGAAGTGGGTAGGAGGAATAATCCTAACTTTTTCCCCTACCACGGCATGTTAGGCTATATTTTAGAGGATTGCTTTATATTCAAGGACTAGCTTGAGCAGAGCTACAAAATAGGTGCCATAGCTATCCCAAAGGAATACTTAGTGGAACAACCATCTAGTTTCATTAGGATAATATTTGGGGATACATGCAATCCTCTCAAAACCAAAGAAGGTTGGGATATCTCCTTATTCCGAACCTCTAAAAAGATTATCTCAAAAATCAAGAAACTTTCCTTCCAGGTGCCTGAGGCAACTCAAACCTCCAACATCAAGGAAGGTTTGCAAGTTGCCAAAGATAACTTGGGGAAAGGGGAGCTCAGCAACAACCCATACTAGCCCGCGATAGCCAATTAGTGTAACCACCAACCGAGCCCATCCTCCATTCCACCGTTGCAGCTACTAGTTCAGTCAACACTTCTATTTCAGCTAGCTCTTCTTCTAGTAGACATCTTGTATCAGTGGATGAGGGCATCAAATCTCTCACCCCACTTACTTTACTTGATTTCTGCTATGTACATCCTTCAAAATCCAAGAAATTGAGGAATAAAGCTAGTTTGAATTACATTTATGTCACTTCTGATGGGTTGTTTAATTCTACTCTTATAGAAAACTATTCAAGTCTAAATAATAATTATAACACCTCCAATCTTCTCTTTCTGATTCAGAGTTGGACTTTCCTTCTCTGAATACTATGAGTTTACCTCTTGAGATAGACTTGGAATCATCGATTAGGGTCTTATAGGAGAAGGCTAGGTGAGCGAGAGTAAAATCTTCCACTAAATTGCAATAAGAGATCACTGAAGTTAACCTCCATAGTGGCAAGGTTCTACCTCCTAGGATAGTACCTCAAGATAAGGGGAAACAAGTCATTGGTACTAATGATCAAGAAGCTCCTCCATAGGATGCTCTTCCTATGGATATGCTTATGTAGGATTAGCCCAAAGTGGATTACAATGTCCTCTCTCACCTAAGAAAGTTGCCATCTAAGTTAAGCATATATGATGCTCTTGTCTTATCCAAAGAGATGAGGGAATCATTAATCAAGGCTCTTCTTATTCTAGAGATATGCCTAGCTCAGCTGATTATTTTTGAAGATGAGGCACATTATTCAAGAGAAGCCCAGGGAATCACCTTCAAAGATGAAGACCTTCTTCTGGGGGACATGGAGCACAACCATCCCCTCCACATTATAGTGGATATGGGCAGATTCAGACTTTCTAGGTTTTAGTTGATCTAGGTGCATCGGTGAATATTATGAGTCTAAAGACCTTTTACTATTTGAAGATCGACATCTCTACAATCCAAGGAGATTGGATGATGTTGAGAGAATTCAATGAAAAGGGAGGGCTTTAGGTTTCATAGTGTTACCTTAGGAAATAGGTGAATGGAAGACTGAAGTCAAGTTCCATATAATTGATTCGAATACTTCATTCATTGCTTTGCTTGGTAGGCCTTTGGATACATCAGAACAAGATGATTTCATCCTCCCTCCATCAATGCATCAAGTTCTAAAAGAATGGGTTCGAATACTGTGTCGAAGGAGATGAAAAGCCATTTTTAGTTAGAGAGGTTGAGATATATGAAGATGCGACTACTATCTTTCTAAAAACACATTTTCTCATGAACTTGGTCAAAATTCAAATGCAAAAGAAAAAGAAGAAAAAGAAAAAGGAAAAGAAAAAGAAAAAAGAAAATCCAAATGAATGAGAAAAGTAAATCAAGGAAGAAGTAGAGCCGCATGTCACATTTTACCCCAGTTCCAGAGGTGGGAGACCACCTGGTTGGAATCCAACACGGAGGATGAGCCTAATGTGATTAGCATACCAGCCCTCTTAACGGGTTACATTGGAGGTGACATTCAAGCCAGACAGCGATGAAGACCAGGCCTCCAAGCAAAGCACAAAAGTATTCAATCAAGTTTATGTAAAACTATCAGGAAGCAGTTAGGAACCTTAGCTCCAACCTCACTTTCCTCTCAAAAAGTTGAAGGTTTAGCAGTTAAGGAAGCTCCTTAGTCTTCCATTAATGTGAAGCTGAAGTGATTCCTACTAGGATCATCATCTTGAAGTCCTAAAGTTGATGTAGAACTTGAGGATAATTCATATAAAGAATTAATAAAATTGTCTTTTGATTGGTACTCGCCTTGTGTTCTTAATCTTGCAAAGAATGATTTGATTCTTTATACATGGTCCAAGCATAGGTTAGAGTACTTCGAAAAGGTGTAGAACAATAGAGGCAGAGATGCACATTCAAGATCAGGACTAGGATTTGGTACACTGGTTACTGTCGATGATGACGATTACTGCTTAGTTATCACCAATCATCTAGAGTCTGAGAGGTTCTTCTCAAACTATACTAACACTTTTGAGGAGGTGTGTTTAGAAACTTCATATAATCTAGATGATCTCCAAATCAAAGATGCACTGCTAGAATTTAAAGAAAAAATCCATTCAACAATCGATAAGCTTAATGAAATTAACCTTAGGATGGAAGAAGATCCACTCCCAATGTACATCAGTTCATTGCTGAATGAAGAAGAAACCAATGACTTAGTTAGGCTATTGATTGAGTTTAAGGACTACTTTGCATGGAGTCATGAAGAAATGCCTAGATTATCTCTTGACATAGTAGTCCACAAACTAGCAATAGATCCTGACGCTAACCCTATCAAGCAAGCTCATTAACACATGCGATTAGAAATTGAACAACAGGGCATTTCTAAAGTCAAGAAATTGATCGATGCCAGTTTCATCAGGAAAGAAAAGTACCCTACCTGGTTAGCCATTGTCGTACCAGTTAAGAAAAAGAATGACCAAATTCACATATGCGTCGATTTTAGGGACTTAAATAAGGCATGTCCTAAGGATGATTTTCTTCTTCTTATAACAGAATTAATAGTAGACATCATCTCATCTCATGTAGTATTCTCCTTCATGGATGGGTCATCTGGCTATAACCAAATCAATATGGCCCCCAAGGTGAAAGAAACACTTCTTTTTGAATCCCGATCAGAATCTATTGTTATAAGGTCATACCTTTCGCCTTAAAAATGTCTGTACCAATGCCATGACTGATCTTCAATGAACTCATTCATCATCAAGTTGAATGCTATGTTGATGATCTAGTAGTCAAGAGCAAAGAAAAGGAAGACCATCTCTTTGACTTGAGAATAATTTTTGAACGGTTAAGACAATTTAACCTCAAAATAAATCCCCTGAAGTGTGCATTCAGAGTAGCTTCAAGAAAGTTCCTTCAGTTTATTGTCCGACATCAGGGAATAGAGATAGATCCAGAAAAGATCAAAGCTATCTTAGAAATATCACCACCCAAAAGTTTAACTCAACTCAGATCTTTCCAAAGGTGATTGGCATATATAAGATGCTTTATCTCCAATCTATCGGGAAGATGCAAACCATTTTCAGCACTTGCCAAAAAGGATGCCAAGTTCAAGTGAAATGATAAGTACCGGCATGCCTTTGAATATATCAAATAGTATTTGGTGAATCTGCCAGTTCTAGCTACCCCTATTCCGAGCAGGTCGTTGATCCTCTACACTACTACATTGGATGACTCCCTCGGCCCTTTGTTGGCCCAAGCCAATGATGAAGGAAAGGAGAGCACTCTCTACTACCTCAGCCATCATCTGGTCCCTACTGAGGAAAACTATCCATCTATTAAGAAACATTGCCTAGCTTTAATCTTCGCATCCCGAAAGCTATGACACTATATGCTTTCTCATAAGGTGAACTTGATTTCAAGAATCAATCCACTACATTATCTCATGACATGGCTGACATTATCCAGATGGTTGGCACAATGGATCATGATTCTCTCATAGTTTGACATCATATTTATATCCCTCAATGTGATGAAAGGTCAAGCACTAGCGAATTTCTTAGCATCACATCTAATTCCTACTAATTCCCACTTAGTGATGGTCTCCCTGATGAACAAATTATGAACTTGGGGGAGGTTAACAATTGTCATTGGGAGATGTATTTTGATGGTGCTTCTTCTTTCAGAAAGGAGAATAACCACGATCTACTCTTCCAAGAAAGGCACGGGTAGGAATAATTCTCTTAACTCTAGACCGATGTGATGAGATTCTCATACTATCTCTCTAATCTGCACTAACAATGAAGTTGAGTATGAGGCTCTGATTGTCAATTTGGAGTTAGCCATTACAGTGTGTGTCAAGAGCATTAACATCTACAGGGATTCTCATTTGGTCATCAACCATATTGTTGAGCCTTACAAGGTTCTAAAACCTAAGCTTTGGCACTACCACGAGTATACCATAAAGGTGTTGACCCAAATCCATGAAGTCACCATTATGGTGAAAAAATTTTAATGCATATTTCTCTAAAGAATAAGATATATACTTCCATCTTCACTCCATTCGGGATGAAATGAAGATCGAAATATACATCTCTTCTTTTTATGCAATTTTGACACCATGTAGTTCTGCAGATGTTCTTATTGAGGGTGATCAAGGATGATATTGAGGAGAGGTGTACTATCTTGAAAGATAGAATTCACCACCCTACAATGGACCTAATCATCTCAAGAAGGACTCCTAAGGACAATGGGTATGCATGTGTACCAAATATTCTTTCCCTTTTTACGTGGAAAAATAAAGTAGTTTATTTTAAATTGGGTTCATTAAGTTCCCTGTAGGGGCAAGCCCCATAGTTAATTACATCCTAAGGAATGAGATTCCTTAGGAATACTCTCGATTAAGGTAAATGATTATTGTCTCTAAAGATTTTAATAGATAGGACAATCAATCGATTAGTTTATTTTAGAAGATCAAATGGGATTGATCAAAGAAAGAGTTATTATAGAAGCTAAATGAAGATAAGTAGGAGATGCTCATAATACTAGAAAACCTAGCAAGCATCTCAAACTATCCTATGGTTGGGCTTTATATTTTGAAATTGATTTAATTTGTTTGAGTTGAGTTTTTCATTAGAAATTTAAAACTTATGATCCCACAACACAAGATTGTAGAAATACTTAAGAGGTGAGGATTTATATTTATGGCCCACAAAGGGGAGAAGCAACCTATGAACCTAAATCTAGGAGCTTTGGCAAGGACCGAAAGCACAACCTAAATATAAGGTGAGAAATGGGTAATTAGTTTGCCTCCACAAGAGAGGATAAATCACCCAATTTCTTGGACTTACAACCGCGTGGGGGTGGCCGCCAACTAACTCCTCCTATAATTTTAAATTAATGTAGGCAAGTCATATGCTTTATGTATGATAGCTAGGCTATTATTTATTTAGAAAGAGACTAAGTCATTAAACTCACTCCCTAAAGAGACTAGATCATATAAGGGTATGCTTCAAATGACCTAAATCTAATGAAAATCATATTACATTTTATTTTTATTTTTGGATAATCATTTTGACTCAAGCTAAAAACAAATTGGGAAGCCGATCTCTACCCTTATACATCCCATATTACAAATGAATTTAAGTAAATTAAGCAAGAAACTCATTATTATGGGGGTCTTCAAGCTTCATTTTTTCATTCTTCTTTTATTCTTTTTTCTTCTTTGGTTCTTTCTTTTGGATGATTGAAAGGTGGTTACTCTAAAGGCTTCACATAGTACATAAGAGGTAATCTTTTGACCAATGCTCATCTAATACCCATAACAATCATTCCAAAATCCTAATTGCAAAAATTACATGAAAAGGAAAAGTAAATTTAGCTAACACCTGCAAAATAGAGATTAGCTAAACAAACCACACAAATCCCAAGTATGTATATTGGACTTATCACCCCACACATGGGTGATTAAGTCCACCTGGCTGATTGAATTATGCTTAGGGGTATAAGCATCTACACAGCAAAAGCATTTATATTTTAATTTATTATAGCACCCCTTAAGCATAATCCCCTGTAGAAAATAATGATTAGACTAAATCATCCTATCATTCATTCTACGCACATACATTTTAATCATCTAGACTAAAACATATATCACTAAACAAAAGCAAATATCAAACCATGCATCACTTTAACCTAAAGCTAGAAGTGGTGACTTAGCCTAATGTGTGTGCTTTAGATGTGTGTGTGATATGCTTAGTTATGGCCTTAAGTTAGAATTTTCTAAGTGTGGAGAATGTTCAACTAGAGGAAGGTTTCATTCAAATGGTTTAGTTGTTTTTGGTTGATTTTACTTTATGTTTTGATTGGGTTCAAGTGAATCTTACAATTAATTACCAAGTTATAAAGAGAGGGAAAGAGAAGAGAACTTTTCTTTCCTTCCCTAACCTAAGTAATTTCTAAAGTGGATTCATGTTTTAGTTTTGTTTAGTGAATGTTTTATTATATGTTTTAATTAATCCTAAGTTTAGATGAACTCTAAACAAACCTATTAAAAAAAAGGCATTTTAAGATTAAGTAAAATGAACTAAATTCACAAAACATACATCACCTCATTTCTTTCCCAACATGTATAACATGCATATGAATGAGTCCTAAACATATTTATACATACAAATGGGAACATTTAGCACACTTTATGATGCATTCTAAGTAGTTCATTTAAAAAATTTTGAATGTTTATGATGCATGATTTTCATTAAGTAGCAAAGGGTTTCTTATCCAATTTTCACATGCACATATGAATGAATGAAAGGCATAAGTGAGTACGACGCCATTGTTCACCAGGGGTGTAAGGTACAAGATCTACTTAGGGCTACTTAAAGTCTCGCAACCTCAAGATTGTCTAGACTAATATACCACTTTCTTTAAGTACAAGCATGTGTACAAAATAAATGAATGGAAAAGAAAGAATGCAAAAGTTTGTGTTCGTTGATTTATTTTTGTTTATGCAATTTATATGTATAAGTATAGGTATCCTTCTTAAGTAATAGCATTGAAATAAATAGTAGATGGAATTAGGCAAGTGTTAGGTTCTTTTCAAATGAACTATACACTTCACCAAATCATATTCAAAATTATACTAAAAGAGAGGAGAAGGAAAACCTACACTAAGCACATCCTTATATTTTACTCACATGCAAGCTTATAAGTAAGATATAAGTAACACACTTTCAATTTTGATAATTGATTCATATATTTTGAAAATAATTTGAATTTAATAGTGATAATAGCCACTCATATTTTTTACTTTAGCCAAAATATGCAATTTGACATAAAAGAAACATTTTCATTTTAAATTTGATTTTTGAAAAGAATAAATGTATGAAATCATATAAGACACATTTAGCATGTTAGAAAAAAACTAAAATAATGAAAGCATGTAAACACATTCACCTTAGTTTGGTTTGACTGATTTGAAATGCATAAAGGAATCAGTGTAAAAAGATTACTTTATAGTTGTTTGGTTGAGTTTTACAAATACATGACTTTGCCTTTGTGTTTGGTTGACAAATGTAATGTAAAATAAATTGAAGGTTTACGAAGAGGGTCGTAAATGACCGGCGATAATGGAGATACGATGATGTAGCGAAGAGAATGGCAGTGGCAAGAGCTTATGGAAAATGATTATGGCTAGGGCAAAAATGAAACCGGCTTTATACTCACCGAATCATGAGCCAAGCATAATGGCGGCCATAAGCACATCGGCTATCTATTTTAAGCAGCATAGTGATCATTACGGCATTGCCATGAGGCTTCTGGGTGAAGATATTTTACATTAGTATAATTCCTTTGATTTAGAATTTAAATACAAATCTTTTGGTGTATTTGAAATGCAATTTTACTTTACTTGAACCAAATGCTTGAAAATAAAAACGTGCATTTGAATGAAGATTCCAAATGCAATACTACCAACATCCTTAATTAATTCCTAAAGGAAATCTTATGAAATAAGAAAGCTTAAAGTAAATTAAAGTTTATTTAATGTATTTTTTGTTTGACTTTGAGTTTGATTTAATTTGAAAATGTGAGGTGAATTTGTTGTTCCTAGCCCATTCCATATGTATTTGATATTTTTGTTTAATTTTTAGGTGATTAGATTCATTTTATATTTTGATTAGGTTAAGGTATGAATTAAGCATGTTAATTACCCCTTACCTACACCACCTTAGCATAGTTAATCAAATAATTATGAGCCAATGAGATGACATAAAACCCCACAAGGAATTTAAATTTGCAATACACCTAGGAAGAAAAGGCCTAATGCAATTTGTTCATGATTAATGATAAATTAAGCTAAGGGATTTAACTTGAGTAATTTCAAAGCACCGCTCACACATATAAGTTGAATTTTTATTTCCTTAATTGAACTTAAGCTCTTGAACACCTAAGCATCTAGTGAAGAAGAATTAATTGAGCTCTAGAAAGTTTTTTAGAATTTTTTAAAATTAATTAACGGGTGATTAGTGAGTTAACCATTAATTAAAGATGGATTAAGAAATAAAAAGGGAGTTTAAGGAATATCTTAAGGAAATGCCTCAAAATTATTTCCTAAATCTCTTATTCATTTAATTAGACCTTAATCAACTCAATCAAAAGGTTAAACCACTAATTACAACCTTAAGACCTTAATTATATTAAGAGAGTGATTAAGGAATGAATTAGCAATTATGCTAATTAAGCCACCAATAAATCCCAAGAAAATTAGGGGAGGCAGGAGTCATCCCTCTAATTATACCCAAGAAGTTTGAGATTAATCAGTGGATTAATTGGAGAGTAATTAGCAAATTAATATTCTCAATAAAACTCAAATTTAGAGAAAAGAACTATTCAAAATTAATTTTATAATATTATATATTCAATTATCTTTCTAATGCAATTTATTTCATTTTTTTTTTTTGATTTTTTTATGTTGAGATATGAATTTTAGAAGCTTAGGTGATTAATTAAAATTATTTAAATCTCTAATTAAATCCTTAATCCCACAGGTGCCATGCGTCATCATCTGGTTGATTATTTAAAACATCACATTGTAGTCCCGCGTGGCGGCGGTTACGCTTTCTCCTTAGCCATCTGATCAAGGATCGGATGGTTGAGATTACAGCTGCAGATTAGAGGGGATAAATCATGGATATTACTCATTTTAATCTCAGTTGTCCATCCAAAATGCATAGATGGATAGCCAGAGATCCATCCCTGTAATTGCTTGTGAGCCATGGAGACCGTTCATGTTTGAGGTCGTGATCTGAGCTCAATCGAGCTTGGATTGGTATAAAACTCAACCCACACCATCAACATGCATCCTTGATGACATCTAATGGTCAAGATCCTATGCCATTAAAATTTCCTTCATAAAGCTCCAAATCATATTGAATTAAAGCTCGAAAAAATGGCATACATCGCCGGAGGTGATCGTCGGTGTTCGTTTCCCTTGGGGAAGCTTCATCTGGTTGAGATGAAACTTTGTTGAAAGTTTGAGGGGATGAGGTTGAGTGGATTCTCCTATGGGTCACCTCCTCCTTGCCTTGAGCTCGGCCTTGATCGAATTGGCTCTCCCTTGCTTAAAGAACTTGAAAGAGAGCTTGGGCAAGCTCGATTAAGCTCACTAATGGAGTGTGCAAAGGGAATTGCATTGATTTTGAGTATGGAGTGAATTGGCTTTTCAATAGACCTCCCCTATTTTCAAACTCTGAAAACCTAGAAATGAAGTTTTCAAATCCTCTCTAGGAAGCTTGGGAAGACTCTCTAAGGCTTGCTCTGAGTTCCTAACCTTCAATTGATAGAGGTGAAGTTAGAATTGAAATGAATTAGGAGGAGTATATCTCCCCCTTTAGCAATCATACGGTCAAGCATAGGCTTTCCATTTTGATCCAATTGCCTTAATTCAAAGGGTTTGTTGGGCTGTTAGGACTTCCCTTGAGTTTGGTTTGGCCAGAGGAGTGGGAATATGAACTCCCCATGTGTTGAAAACAAGTGGAGGCATGATTCCCATTTGGCAATGTCAAGGGGAGTGGTCAATATGGCCATTGGGTCAAGTTGGGCTGACCCAAACCCATTGGGTTGGGTGCCATCCTCCCTAGTGTTCACTTGATCTATTAAGAGAGTATCACATAGGTATGAAGAGGATTTGACCAAATTCTAAGTAGAATTAGCCAAAATTTATTCTATGGCCTAGGGGTAAAATGGTTATTTAGCTGATTTTTGAATTTTGGTATGTTTGGTATGTTGAGAAAATAGGTTTGGCCAAGTTTCATTGAATTTGGAGTTAGTTTGGTAAGGTTTGGCTCATGTTGGCCCATTTAGGTCAAAATAGGTCAAGTTGACCAAGTGGTCAAATTGGGTCAAACCAAGGGTTGGGTCAAGTTCATATGACCATTTGAAATATTTTGGTGGCTTTGGTTTGATTCAATTTGGTTTGGTTTGAATTTGATTCATATGACTTCATTTAGCTCAAATGGGTCAAGTTGACCAACCATTTGACCTATTTGAGCTAAGTCATGAGTAAGTTTAGGTTTGGTTAGTCATATGAAGTGGATTGTTATCTTTGTTTTCAATCAATTTTGGTTAAGTTTAAATTTGGCTCAATATGACCCTTTAGGTCAAGTTGGGTTCAAGGTCAATCAAAGTAGGTATAGTTGGCCAATTGAGGCTTTGGTCAAGTTCAATAAGTGATTTAGAATGAACTTGACCATTGGTTTCAATCAATTTGGCATAGATCAAGTTTTGACACATTTTTACTTTTTAGGTCAAGTTGAGTCAACTTGGGTCAAGTGGCCAATTGAGCTAGGTTAGTCTCAAATGTTGACTTGGTTAAGTTCAAACATTGATCATGAATGAAATTATATCATTTGTTTCAATCAATTTGGCCTATGGTGGATTTTGGCTTCATTAGGTTTCATTTTGGCTAAGTGTTGACATGATCAACCCTTAGATTTGACTTGGTTTGACCCAATTTGAGTGATTGATCATCACATGATGATTGTTGATCATGATGAGAGGCTTAGGTGGGCTTAGTTCAATCAAATTTGATTTGGATTAGAATTTGGCTGATAAGGACACTTTATGTAACTTTAGGCTAAGTGGGCCTAAGTGGGTCAAATAGCCTCGCCAAAGCTTGATTTGAGTTTGATTGAACTTGTATATGGACTTATGATTGAAATATAAATCCATTTGTAAGTGGTTTGAAGTCAAATGGGTTTTGATTCATTTTTACAATTTCAAGTTCAAAGGGTGAACATGAAATGGATTTTGGCTTGATTTTTTAGTTGAGTTTTGATTTGGTTATTGAAGTTAGTATTTATATTTGGATTCATGATTGAAGGATTGATTGAATCATGAAGGAAAATCAAGTGTTTGACTTGATTTGAAATTTATTTAGCTAAGTCCAACATTTTGACTTGAAAGGCTTAAGTTGGATTTTGAATGAGTTTGAGTTTGATTTTTGGAATTGGTTTTGATTGTTTGAATTTATATTTCATTTATACATGTGAATAGATGAGAATATAAATGGGTCATGAAAAAATTTTATGAATTTGAAGTGATTTGATTATGATCTAGGCTTAGTCCTTAAGAGGGAGATTAAGAATTTAGGAAAGATTTAGTGAATTGATTTTGAATTTAGGATTTAGTTTGATTGATTTAAATTTATATTCCATTTATATATGTGAATATAAATGAGAATATAAATGAGTTATGAGAAAATCTCATGAGTTTGAATTGATTTGAAGATGATTTAGGCTAAGTTCTTAAGAGGGGATTAAGGACTTAAGAAAGATTTTGAACTAGGAATTTGAACTTTAGATTTGGTTTGATAGATTTAAATTTATATTTTATTTATATATGTGAATATAAATGAGAATATAAATGAGTTGTGAGAAAATCTTATGAATTTTAATTGACTTGAACATGATTTAAGCTAAGTCCTTAAGAGGGGATTAAAGGACTTAGGAAATATTTGGAATTTCAATCATGGGCTTCAATCATAAGTTTCAATTATTTGTTTCAATCATTTGGCATTGATTTGAGTTTGGAGAAAAAAAATAGCCTATAATTGGTTTAGGTTAGATGTTGATTTGATTTGGAGTTTGACTTGAAGGACGGAAGCAAGGAAAGTGGTTCAAGCTATAGGGTAGGAAAATTTTCCTAACACCCCTAAGGCATGACCTATTCCTATGGCTAACTCTTCTAAGTCTGTAGGGCTAGGTTAAGTGTCCACCTAATCACTAGATATGTCTTAAGACTAAGGAACTCTTAAAGTCTAAGAGATGTCCTATGTCTAGGGGGGGCGGTTGAGAGCTCATCCAAAAAATGAGGTCAACAACCATCTACAAAGTCCCTCGAGGAGAGAACGCAGTAGCAGATGCTTTGGCCAAACTTGCCAAGGAATTGGCATGTCCGGAAAATGAGCTCATTCCAATAAGGGTCCAAAATAGACAAGTCCTATCCCTTATTGACATTGAACTCATCGAGAGGCTTTCTCTTGAAGGGGAGGTTGTCGTTGCTAATAAAGACAAGGACCTGGATTGGAGGCAATTGTTCATAGATTACTTGAACTTCAGCAAACTACCTCAAGAGAAATCACAAGCCCATCAGATGAAGTAGAGAGCTCTCTCGTATGCTCTCTTGGATGGCACCTTGTACCAATGGTCTTTTGATCAAATGTGGTTACCTTGTTTAGACAAACATGAAGCTCATAAGATAGGACCGAGGTACATTCAGGTATATGCGGAGCACATCAATCTAGTCTGAAGATGAAAGCAAAGATCAATAGACTAGGATACTATTGGTCTTCAATGATTACAGACTGCATTGATGTATTTAGAAGATGCCATAGTGTCAGGTACATGGTGTGGTCCTACATCAACCACCCAATATTCTACATCCTACATTGGCCTCATGGCCATTTGAGTGTTGGGGTACCAACATTGTGGGTCCTATCGATCCTCCTTCTTCAAAGGGTCACCAATTCATCTTAGCTACCACCGACTACCTTTCCAAGTGGGTGGAGGCAATCCCACTCAGAGAAGTCACAGCTCAGCATGTGCTCTAGTTTTTCAAGAACCATATATATAGGTTCGAGATGCCTCGATGAATTATGTCTAATAATGGTACTGCATTCAAGAGCACCAAGATCAACAGCTTCGCTAGAAGACATGATATAGATTGGAGAAACTCCACCATATACTACCACAGGGCAAATGGCCTAGTAGAAGCATTCAATAAACTCTCATCCAAATACTAAAGAAGACACTTGATGATAACAAGCAATAGTGGCATGAGCAGTTAGTTGAAGCTTTATGGGCATACTGCACCACATACAAAACTCCAACTTGATCTACCTTGTTCTTCTTAGTGCATGGGTCCGAAGCTGTTCTACCGTTAGAAGTTCAACTCCCATCACTAAGGATAGCATTAGGTAACAAAATCACTACAAAGTAGAATGCCAAGTTACAGTTAGAAGAGCTCAAAAGTTTGGAGGAGAGACGCATACAAGGCGTGCCAGAACCTCGAGTTATACAAAGCCAAAATGATTCAAGCTCACAATAAGCTGGTCCACCCTAGAGCTTTTCAAGTAGAGAGCTTGTATTAGTTTTAAGAAGACCAATTATTGCCCATTAGAAGATGGGAGGCAAGTTTGAACTCACTTGGGAAAGTCCTTTTGTCATAGAGAAGGCCTACCAAGGAGGATCTTATAAACTTATTGATTGTAAAGGGGAACACCCGATGCTTCCAATTAATGGGCTCTATTTGAAGAAATATTACCCATAAATCATGTTTGAAAATAATTATCATCAAAAGAACACAAATTTCATTCCAATTCATCAAAATCTTCTCTTCATTTGAAGTGTTGTTTGCTTATTTGCAAATCTGCCACGACGTGTGTTTAGGGTAGGTGTAAAAGAACCTAAGAGGCAACATATCCCTCTTTCACAACATGAACACAAATTGAACATAATTCCCCAACGCTACTAGAATAGGTGTGAGAGAACCCAAGAGGCATCCTATTTTGACTAGCACAACTAAGTTAGGTGTAAGAGAACCCAAGCAGCATCCTTTCTTTGTGGGATCACAACTACCATTCACGGCACCATTTCATGAATTCCCCACATGTTTTTAGGATAGGTATAAAAAAACTCGAGAGGCATCCTTTTCCTTCTAAAAAAAACACAAACAAGAACAAACACATATCATTTGTCTCAAGCTATTTTGATGTGGAGCAAGCCTCCTATGGCACCCACTCATTAACTACTCTAGGCTGGGTTGACATACTACCTTGCTAGTACATCACCACTGTGGTCACTTGTTCAGTGGCTGTGAGTCTCATCGCTTTCTTCCTGACTTGACCATTGCAAACCAATGAGTTCTTTGTTAGTTTGGTAGGCATCACTACCCTGCAAGTAAACTATGTCATGTTGATTTTTTTAAGAAGATGTGAGTCCCCATGCTTTCTTCTTGAACTAACCATCATGCACTGACTATGTCGAGTATATTTGAGATTTAGGATAAGTCCCTAAGAGGCTCCTTTCCACTTGACTACTGTTGAGCTGAATTAAGTCCCCAAGTGGCATTCACTTAGTAGTCACCTTGGGTCGAATAGCACCTGTTGAGCCAAAGACTGACTATCCCGACAATCAGTTCCATTATAGGAGGAAGTGAGCCCCGATGCTTTCTTCCTAGGCTGATTATTGCAAACCAATGGAACCTTAGGTTGGTTGATGTTTGTTATGCTGACAGCGACTCACCCAATGGATACACCACTCTTGGTAGATCTGAGTCCCCACACTTTCTCTTTGAGTTGGCCACCAAATACCTATAGTATTATCTTCTCCAGGGTTTTGGATAAAGCCCTTATTGGCTCCTTTCCCTGTGGGCACTCTATTTGGATCACATCATTTGCGACCCCATTTAGACACTACCCGTGTTACTCTTGGATTGGACAATCCCCCTTTCCTAGTAGCCACTTCTGTAGTTGGAGAATATGTTCAGCAGATACACAGATTCTTTCTTTAAGAATTTGAGATAGTAGGCTAATATAAGCTCTTCGCATGATCCTCGTAAACCAACAGGATCCTGATAAACTAACAAAATAAATAAATTAATTTGCTTGTGGATTAAGATTTCAAGCCCCTACGGGTCCCTTCCCCAAGCAGGCATCCTATCTTTAGGGCAATGTCAGCAGAACTACCTATAGGAATTGCCTGACTACTCTTGAGTAGAGATAAGTCCTCAGGTCGACACTCTCTCAGTAGTCACCCTTAAGTCAGGTTCAATCTGTTTCTCCATAAACAGGTTCCCCCGACAGTCATTTCATATTGAAGATGTAAGTCTACTATGCATTATTACTAGCATGATTGTCACAAACCGACGGGCAGCCTTAGGTCGGGTTGATGTGTTACCTCGCTAATATATCACCCCAGTAGTCTTTTATTCAAGAACGATTTGAGTCACCGTGCTTTCTTTTCTAAATTAACCACTGCAAACTGAAAGGCACCCCTTAGGTTTGATAGTTCTCCCCTCCAGAAACTACTCCCTTTGGATTAGTAAATCTATGTTAGACCAAGGCTAATGGCCCCTACTCAGTGTCATCCATCTCAAACCAATGGGATCCATAAAAATAATTTAAAATGAAATTAACTTTGACTATCTTTAAGCTTATTTAAGTCCCGGTGGCATTCACTCAATAGTCAGCCTTAGGTCAGGTTCAATTTATTGCACAAGTAGCCAATCACCCCAATGGTTCCTTATTTTGGAAGATGTGAGTCCCTGTTCTTTCTTCTTAACTTGACCATAGCAAATCAAAAGGCAATCCCTTTGGTTGGATAGTCCTACTATGTGGTTGGTAGACTATCCCTTTGGATTAGTAATTTTGAATGTAGTTCAAGGCTGATATGGCCCCTACTTAGTGCAGTCCATCACAAACTGATAAAATCCATCAAAAATAATCAAAAATGAAATTAACTTTGACTATCTGTGAGCTGATTTAAGTCCCCAAGTAGCATTCACTCAGTAGTCAGCCCTAGGTCAGGTTGGCGTGTTACTTTGCTAATGTGTCACCCCAATGGTCTTTGTTTAGGAAGATGTGAGTCCCCATGCTTTCTTCCCTGAATTAACCAATACCAACCAAAAGGCAACCCCTTTGGTTGGATAGTCTACTATGTGGTTGGTAGACTACCCATTTGGATTGGTAAATCTATAGTAGATCAGGACCAACATGGCCTCTATTTAGTGCAGTCCATCAAAACCAATAGGGTCCATCTCAAAATTCAAAATTTAAAAATCGAAACAAATTGATCAACTTCCCTAACAGAGTAAAATCTGAAATAAATTCAACCCTCCTCCCTCAGTGGAGTCTAACTATACAAACAAAACAAAACAAATCCAATCAACCTTTCTCAGTGGAGTCAAATCAAACCAATCAAATCAATCAACTTCTCCTCAATGAGATGCAAGTCTTTTCGAGTGGACCATTTCTGTTAGTGCTTGTGATCATTTGAGTGTTTCTAATCATCTCAGTCAACACTAATATGTACGATATTCCTTGTCAGTCACACCATGCCTACTGGGGGCTTTTTGTTGAGCTCACTTTTGGAGTGAGCTTTCAACTTCTCCATCTTAGACATAGGACTCCTCTTAGATATTAAGAGTTCCTTAATCTTAAGACACTTCTAGTGATTAGGTGAACACTTAACCTAACCCTAGAGACTTAGAAGAGTTAGCCATAAGGAATAGGTTATGCCTTAGAGGTATTAGGAAAACTTGTCTACCCTTTAGCTTGAACTAAATCCTTACTCTCTTCTTTCAAGTTGAACTTCAAATCCAAATTTGAACCAACTTCAAATCCAAATCAACCTCAATCTTAAATCAATTTCAACTTAATTGATTTTTCACATGTTCAAATCAACTCCAAGTCAAACCTTAAATCAATTCCAACCCAATTAATTTTCTCAAATCATCAAATCAATTCCAAAATCCAAATCATGAATTAATTCCAAATGATTGAAATTCATGATCAATCTAAATCGAAAATCTTTCCTAAGTCATTTTGATTTCATCTTATGGACTTAGCTCAAATCAAATCCAAATCACTTCAAACTCAAAAGATTTTCTCATAACCCACTTATATTCTTATTTATATTCACAAATATAAATGAAATATAAATTCATATAACCAAAACCAAATTCAAAACTCAAACCTAAATCTAACTCAAATCCAACCTATACTTTTCAAGTCAAATTCTTGAACTTAGCCAAATCATCCTCAAATCAATTCAAACCTTTGGGTTTTCTATCCAAATAATCAATCCTTCAATCACAAACCAAATATAACATAAACTTCAATCATCAAATCAAAATCAAACTAACCCAAATCAAACCCATGTTCATCCTTTGAACTTGAAATTATCAAATGAATCAAAACCCATTTGACTCCAAATCACTTTCAATTGGATTTATATTTCAATCATAAGTCCATATGTGAGTTCAATCAAACTTGAATTAAGCTCTCATCAAGTCAATTGACCCATTTAGGTTCACTTGATCCAAAAGTGACCTATTGCACCTTTTTTTAGCCAAATTCTAATCCAACCCAAATTGGATTGAACTAAGAACATCTAAGCCTCACATTATGAGCAACAATCATCATAGGATGATCAATCACCCAAATTGGGTCAAACCAAGTCAAACATATCCTTTGACCAAGTCAACACTTAACCCAAATAAAACCTAAACTAGCCAAAATCCACCATAGGCCAAATTAATTGAAACCATTTATCTAAACTAGTTCATGATCAATGACTGAACATGATCAACCATCGCTTGAGCCAAACCTAGCCCAACTGGCCACTTGACCCAAGTTGACCCAAGTTGACCTAAAAAATCAAAATGTGTCAAATCTTGATCTAAGCCAAATTGATTACAACCAATGGGTCAAATTCATTCTAAATCACTTATTGAACTTGACCAAAGTCTCAATTGGCCAACTAGACCCAACCTAACCCAATAGACAATGAACCCAACTTGACCTAAAAGACCAAATCAACTTGAAATCAAACTAAACTAAAATTGATTGAAACCAAAGCTTGCAAAATATTTCAAATGATTAACCAAGACTAAACCAACCCATGACCTAACCCAATTGAGTTAAATGGGTCAAATTGGTCAACTAGACCCATTTGACCTAAGTGAACTCAAATGAACCAAAACCAAATATAAACCAAATTGAACCAAACCAATGATACCAAATCATTTTAAATGATCATTTTTACTTGACCTAACCCTTAGTTTGACCCAATTTGACCAATTGGTCAACTTGACCGAAGTTAGCCCATTTTGACCTAAATTGGTCAATTTGATCCAAGTTGACCCATTTTGACCTAAATGGGTCAACTTCAGCCAAATCATATCAAATAAACTCCAAATTCATTGAAAATTGGCACAACCCATTTTCAATTATTCCAAACATGCCCAAAACAAAATTAGAGCCAAATGACCATTTTACCCCTAGATCAAAGGGTAACTTATGGTTAAATCCACTTGGAATTTGATCAATTCCTTTTCATGGCCACTTGGTCTCCTCCTAATGAACCATTTGGACACCAAGGGAGGTGGTGCACATGACCCAATGGGTTTGGGTCAGCCAAACCAAACCCAAGACCAAAATTGACCCATCCACTCAAATTTCTCCACATGGATCACCACCCACACTCATTTAACACATGTGCAACTCCACATTTCCACTCCTTTGCCAAAATTGAATCACATGGAGCTCATAACAACCAAAACAACCTATTCAATGAGGGCAATTTGATCAAAATGGAAAGAAGGCTCTCGATCATCCGATCCAAGTAGGGGGAGATATACTCCCCCTCATTCCATTCCAATTCAACACACTTGCATTCGATTGAGCTCAGAGGGTCAAAGGCAAGCATCCACAAGCTTCCCTAGGCATTCTCAAGCCCTTTCTATTATCTCTTCTCGATTTTGCTTAAACCAAAAATAGGGGAGGTAGGAGAGATTTCCAACTTAGCCAATTCTCAACCAAAGTCTAATTCACTTTGCAAGCACCATCAGTGGGGCAACTCAAGTTCACCCAAGGTTTTTTCCAAGCATCCAAGCCACAAGAAGGAGGACCTAGACCAAAGTCGCAAGCCATTGGAGAAAGCCTTGGTCAATTGGAAGATCCACTTCATCTCAAAGCTTGAAACCTTCAACGGGGCTTTGTCTCCACTAAACAAAGCTACCTCAACCATTGGAAGCGTCGGTGATAGCCTCCGATAAGGTATGAATCAAAACTGAGCTTAGGTTGAAAAATCTTTGGTCCTTTGAAGGGAATTATAATCCCATTGAAATTCAACCGTTGGATGTTCTTCTCCTTATTACTAGATGGTGTAGGTTGAATCTCAGTCTTATCTAAGTTCAAGTTAGCTTGGATCAAGCCATGGAGGATGAATGATCTCGGTCTCCCACAGGCAAAGGCAGGGATGAATCATGGACCATCCATCCTGCATGTTTTGGATGAACTGTCCTAATCAATCCGCGTAGATCCATGGATTAAATCCTTCAAAGCCACGGCTTTTATCCTGGTCATCCAATCCTTGATTGGACGGCCTAGGGGAAAGTGCGTAGCACAGTCGGCTGACGTAGCAACTGATTTGACAACTTAAATAACCAATCTCGTTGCACTGCATGGAAAGCATGAGTCGTGTCAGCGGTCCACGTGGCATCGATGGGTTTAGTTAATTAATTAGGGCTATTTAATTATCCCTTAATTAGTGAAACTTCATAAATTCATAATTAAATGCAGAAAAATCCAAAAAATCAAACTCAACTTCATTTTAAAGATAATTCAGAGGGGGATTCAATAAAATTATTTCTAATTGATTTTGAATAGTAAATTTTTCTTAGTTAAGGTTTAATTGAAAACTTAATAACCTTAATTACTCCCTAATCATTTCATTTTTTAATTCTAAACTTCTTAGACATGTTTAGGGGGATGATTTCTACCTCCCCTAATTTTCTTGGAATTTATTAATGAGTTAATTAGGGAAATCAATTAATGAATCCATAATCTCCCTCTTAATGTAATTAGGAGTAATTAAGAATGTGAATAGTGGTTTAATCACTTAATTAAGATAATCAAGCATTATTTAAGTGAAGAGAAGGTTTACATAATGGGTTTAGGGTATTTTACCTAAGTTATCCCCTAAACCCTCTTTCTTCCTTAATCCAAACATAATTAAAGATTAATTCACTAATGATCTACTTAATTAATCTAATCAAACTTTTAAAATTAATCTGAACTTAATCAATCTTTTGTTAAGCAGATCCTTAGGTGTTCAAAAGCCTAAGGTACATTTAAGGAAATCATTTCCAACTCACATGTGTGGGAAGGTTATGAAAGTACTTAATTAAACCCTTTAGCTTAATTAATCAATAATTATGAGCCAATTGCATTAGGCCCCTTTCTTTCTTAGGAGCATTATTGATTTAAATTCCATGTAGTTTAATATCATATGTTGGCTCACAATTGTTTGAATAATTATGTTAAAGTAGTGTAAGTAAAGGGTAATTAATGGACTTAATTCACACCTTAACCTAAACAAAATATAAAATCAATCTAATTGTTCTAAAAATTAAACACCTATGGGCAAAATGGGTTTGGACCAGCAAATTCTTTGAACATTTCCTAAATCAAATTCAAAATAAAAATAAAAATCTCTTTAAGAAATGTTGATTCACTTTAAATGATCTTATTTCATAGGATTGTCTTTAGGAATTAATTAGGATGAATGAAGTTACATGCTTACATCACTTTATTTCTTTCCAAGCATGCTAAATGTTGTATACCATATGAAATCATGCGTTCATATCTTTTGAAAAATCAAAATAAATGAAATATTTCATTTATGTCAAATTGCATGTTTTAGCTAAAGAAAGAATATGAGTGGCTATTATCCCTATTAAATCAAAAATTATAAATGAAGGTATGATACTTATAAATACTTATAAGCTTGCATGTGATTACAGTATAAAATGTGTTATATGATTTTCTTCTCTTTACTTAACATAAGTTTGTATAGATTTGCAAAGTGTATAGTTCATTTGAAAAGAATATAACACTTGCTTAAATCCATTCCTATACATTTCTATGTTATGGCTTAGGAAGGATCTTCATCTTGCACATGTAAATTAAACAAACAAACATAAACCTTTGTAGGATTCTTCATCCATTTTTTTTCTTTTTGTACATGCACATATATTTAAGAAAAGTGGTATATTAGTATGGACATCTCGGGGTTGTGAGGCTTTAAGTAGCCCTAAGAAGGTCTTTATCTTATTCCCTTAGTGTAGAAAATATTGGCATTGTACTCACTTATGTCTTTCATACATGTAAATGTGTATTTGATTAATGGATAAAAGAATCCCTCTCTTTTCTACTTAACAAAATCATGCATCATGAAAGAAACATCCAAATTTTCCTAAACAACATTTCTTAGCAGTCATCATCAAAGTGTGTTAAGGTTTGCATTTGCATGTATAGATATTCTTAGGATCATTCATATGCATGATACACATGTTGGAAAGAAAAAATGGTTGTATATTTTGTGATAATAATTCACCTTAATTAATCTTAAAATGTATTTTTCTTATTGAATAGATTTATTTAGAGCAAATCTAAACTTAGGATTAATTAAAACACATAATAAAACATTCACTAAAGAAAAATCACTAATGAATCTACCTTAAAAATTATTTAAGGTAGGGAGGAAACAGAGGTTCTCTTCTCTTTTCCTCTCTTTATAACACTTAGTAATTAAGTGTAGGTTCATTCAAACCAAATCAAATCATCAAATAAAATTAACAAATTAACTAAATCACTTAAATGAAACTACCCCCTAAGTTGAACCCTTCACACTTAGAAAATTCCAACCTTAAAGCCTAGCTAAGACATGCCACACAACCCTTAAATGGTAACACATTAGGTTAAGTCACCATTTCTAGCTCTATGTTAGGGCAATGCATATTTTGATGCCTAATTTTATTTTATGATGTAATGTTTTAATCTAGATGTTAGGGTGTATGTGCATAGACTGGATGATAGGATGATTTTAGTATAATCATTATTTCCTGCAAGGGATTGTGCTTAACGGGCACTATAATAAATAAAAATAAAAATGCTTTTGCTATGCAAGTTGCTTATATGCCTAAGCATAATACAATTAGGACAGGTGGACTTGGTTACCCATGTATAGGGTGCTAAGTCCAATTCATTCATATAACTGCTTGGAATTGTGTGGTATGTTTAGCTAATCTCTATTTTGCAGGTTTAGTTACATTTACTTTCTCTTTCATTTAATTTTGCAATTAAGATTTGAAATAAATGTTATGTGAGAATTAAGATGAACATTGGTCATAAGACTATATCTTATGCACCATGTGAACCCTTGGAGGAACTACATCCCAACCAACCAAAAGAAGGAAAGAAAGAAAGAAGAAATGAAGAAAAGAAGAAAAGAAGGAATGAAGAATGAAAACCCCCATAACATGAATTCTTTCTAAATTGTAATTAATTAATTTGTGATCTTGGTTATATAAGGGTAGAGCTCAGCTACCCATTTTTTTTCTGGTTTGTGCAGTGGAGCCCGACCACAAAAGCCTTTTATTATTTTGCGCTAGCTTTATAAAATTATTTGATGTTTGTTTAGCTTGTGCATTAAGATGGCATGATTTTTCTTATTTCTTCATTATTTGATGAATGGCCTGGATGCGATTAGGCTCTTAGGAAAAAATCAAATTTTTTATCCAATTAATCAACTCAAAATTAAAATTAACAACTCATAACCTCACCTAAAGCCTAGGTTATAAATCAAGATAAAAGATTTAGTAACCCCTTAGCTAGATGTTGTATGTTTCACATCATGCATAAAAAAGCAACTTGCTTCACTCTTGCTTATGGAGGGCTTCCACCTTTGCTAGTGAACTTGGCTTGACCTTTGAGAGCCATGGTAAAAATACACCTCCTTCTTGCTAATTTTAACTTATAACTAATTTCTCATGCATTATGCATATGAATCTCATAGCATGTGTCTAATGAATTGTCCAAAAATGAAAATAAAATATAAACAAAATTTGCATTAGATTAAGTCATTATTCATACCCTACATGATCTAGTCTCTTAGGGAGCAAGTTTAAGGACTTAGTCTCTTTCTAAATGAACAACAACCCATATTCACAATCATTTTGCCCAAGATTTAGGTTTGTAATTCTTAGCTCTCACCAAAGCTCCCTAGATTTAGGTTCAGAGATTGCTACTTCTTTTTGTGGGCTACAAGCATAAATCTTCACCTCTTAGGTATTTCCATGATCTTGTGTTTTAGAATTATAAGCCTTAGATTTCTAATAAAAATTCAACTCCCAATAAATAATTTCTCTCAAATTCCAAAAATATAAAGCCCAACCATAGGATAGTTTGGAATGCTCACTAGATTTCCTAGCATCATGAGCATCCCCTACTTATCTTCCTTTAGTTTCGATTATAACTCCCTCCTTTTGATTAATCCCATTTGATCTCCCAAAATTAACCAATTAATTGATAGTCCTATTTTTGAGAGAAATTTATCTTCCAAAGATAGTTGAAGATAAGAATATAAAAAAAATTTACCAGAGGTGTATGCTATGTAGACAAGATGTTGGGCTGCTATTAGCCTAATCATATTTTTTGTAGGGGATGATGCTTAAAAGTAAATATAAATGTTCTCTTTGCAAGTTGGTTGAACCCCCTAAGCATAATCCAAGTTTGGACAGGTGGGTTTGGTTACCTATGTGCAGAGTACTAAGTTCAAATTATACATGTAACTGCTTGGGTTTGTTTGTATGTTTAGCTAACCTCTATTTTGCAGGTGTAGTTAGACTTACATTTCCTATATAAATGTAAGTTTATAATAGAATAAGGATTAGTGTTATGGGAGATTAGGATGAGCAGTGGCTACAAGGATTCACCCTAGGAGGCTCCATGATGCCATAGAAGGACAATCAAATCAGAAATGAAGAAGTAAAGACCCTCATAGCATTTATTCATTCCAAATTATAATTATTCTTTTATATTCTGGGTTGCATAAGAATAGAACTTGGCTACCCATCTTTTCCTTTTTGGAGTGTATGGCAGTACCTAACCACACTGACCTATTATTCTTTTATGTTGGTTTATAAAGTTCATGTTATGTTTAAACTACACAGTAGGATTACTTGATTTTCATAGCTTCTTTATGATTGATGCTTTAATGTGTGGCTAGATGCGGTAGGCTCTCAGGACAAAAAATAATTTTTTACCCAATTAAATCACTCATAACTAATATTTTAAATAACTCACAACCTCATCATAAAGCTTACCTATATGTTGCATGTCTCACATCATGCATGCATCTCTATCACTCTTGTAAAAATGAGGGTCTCACAATAGTAAATGAGAGAGCACCCCGATAATGGAGCTTCACCCTCTTTCTCTCTTGATTTGTCCAACAATCAATTTTCATCATGCATTTAGGCATATAAAAATTCCAAAGCCTTTTTCTAAAATAACTTGTTAAAATGAAATAAAATTTGGAAAGACTTTGCATTTATAGATTAAGTCATATTCTCATACCACTCATGCTATAGTCTCTAAGGGAGTAGGTTTAGGTTTTTAGTCTCTTTCAAACTAAATAACTATGCTAGCTATCTTACAATTCATAAGACTGAACTACATGATTTTAAAGTGTAAGAGGTGTTAGCTGGCGGCTACTCCAGGCAGTTGTAAGTCCATGTCATTTTTAGAATGAGCTCTCAACCTCTCCATCTTAGACATAGGACTTCTCTTAGACTTTAAGAGTTTCTTAGTCTTAAGACACATCTAGTGATTAGGTGGACACTCCAACCTAGCCCTAGAAGACTTAGAAGAGTTAGCCATTGGAATAGGTCATGTCTTAGGGGTAGTAGGAAAACTTCCTACTTTTTGCTTAAGCCATTCCTTACTCTCCTTCATTCAAGTCAAACTCTAAATCAATTCTATTTGATTTTCTCCAAATTCAAATGAACTCCATGATTGAACTCCATGTGACTGAAATCCATGATTGAAATCTAAGATTGAGACCCATGATCAAAATCCATCAAACATTCCTAAGTCCAAATTTTGCCTAAGTCCTTAAGCTTCCCTTAAGGACATAACCAAAATCATGATCTAAACCAACACAAATCATTGAGATTTTCTCATGATAATTTATATTCTTATTTATATTCATATATAAATGAAATATAAATTCAAACCCATCAATCAAACTCAAAAATCCAAATTAATTCATACAAATTTTCCTAAGTCCCTTTAATTTTCCACTAAGGACTTAGCCAAAATAAATTCTAAACCTTGATCAAATCACTTCAAACTCATGGGATTTTCACAAAAATTATTTATATCCTCATTTATATTCTCATATATAAATGGAATATAAATATAAACCAATCAAATCAAAGGCAAGAATTAAATTCCAATTTTAAAATCCTTGAAATTCCCTTAAATCCCTTAATTTTTCATTAATGAATTTAACCTAAACTTTGATCAAACCATTTTAAACTCATGGGATTTTCTCAAAACTTATTTGTATTCTCATTTATATTCTCATATATAAATGAAATATAAATTTAAATCAATCTAATCCAATTCAAAAATTAAATTTCTAAAATTCCCTTAATTCCTTTAAATTCCCTTTATTGGATTTGACCCAAATCATGATTAAACCACTTCAAACCCTTGAAATGCTCTCATGATCCATTTATATTCTCATTTATATGCACATATATAAATGAAATATAAATTCAAACAATCAAAGTCAATTCCAAAAATTAAACTCAAATCCATTCAAAATCAAATCTAAGCCTTTCATGCCAAAATCTTGAACTTAGCCAAAACACTTTCAAATCAAATCAACCTCTTGATTTTCTCTAATGATTCAATCAACACTACAATCATGAGCTTAAATATAAATCTAAACTTCAATCACTCAATCAAAACCCAAAACAAAAATCAAACCCAAAACCCTTTCATATTCTTCCTTTGAATATAAAATTTTCAAATGGATCAAAACCCATTTGACTTCAAACCACTTATAAATGGATTTATATTTCAATCATAAGTCCATATACAAGATCAATCAACTTCAAGTCAATCTTTGACTAAGACCATTTTAGGCTCACTTGACCCAAAGTGACCTAAAGTACCCTTATGAGCCAAATTTTGATCCTAACCAAATTGGATTGAACCAAACTCATATATCCCTCTCATCATGATCAACAATCATCATGGGATGATCAATCAATCAAATTGGGTTAAACCAAGTCAAACCTAAGGGCTGACCAAGTCAACACTTAACCCAAAATAAAACATAACATAGCCAAATTCCACCATAGGCTAAATCAATTGAAACCATTGATCTAAGTTCACTCATGACTTATGTTTGAACTTGACCAAGCCAACATTTGAGCCGAACATAGCCCAATTGGCCCACTTGACCCAAATTGACCCATTTTGACCTAAAAGGTCAAAATGTATCAAAATTTGATCTAAGCCAAATTGATTGAAACAATTGGGTCAAGTCCATTCCAAATCACTTGTGGAACTTGACCAAAGGTTTAATTGGCCAACTAGACCCAACATAGCCCAATTGACCATGAACCCAACTTTACCTAAAAGGTCAAATCAAGACAAAATCAAACCAAGCTAAAATTGATTGAAACCAAAGCTTACAAAATGTTTCAGATGACCAACCAAACCTAAACCAACCCATGGCATAACCCAATTGGGTCAAATGGTTCAAATTGGTCAACTTGACCCATTTGACCTAATTGAAATCAAATGAATAAAAACCAAATATAAACCAAATTGAACCAAACCAATGATACCAAAACATTTCAAATGGTCATATGAACTTGACCCAACCCTTGGTTTAACCCAATTTTACCAATTAGTCAACTTGACCCAAGTTGACCCATTTTGACCTAAATGGGTCAACATGAGCCAAATTATATCAAATCAACTCCAAATTCCTTGAAATTTGGCACAACCCAATTTCAAACTATTCCAAATTTGCCCAAATTGAAATCAAAGCCAAATGTCCATTTTACCTCTTGGTCAAGGGGTAACCTATGGCCAATTTCAATTGGAATTTGGTCAAACCATTTCATGGCCACTTGGCACCCTCTTAGTGGACCAAATGGACACTAATGAGTGTGGTGCACAGGACCCAATGGGTTTGGGTCAGCCTAACCCAACCCAAGGCCAGAATCAACCACCTAATAGGAATTTGGCACATGGAATCACTCCATACTCTCAAACAAACACATGTGCAACTTCACCACTCCCCTCCTCTGCTAGAACCGAATCACATTGCACTCAAAACCACCTAACAAACCCATTCCATGTGATGAATTTGATCAAAATGGCAAGGAGAAGCTCACCCGTCCAATCCTTGTAGGGGGATATATGCTCCCTCTAATCCCACTTCATTTCACATCTCTTACTGTCGATTAAGCCATAGGAATCTAGAGGAAGCATTGCCAAGCTCTCCCAAGCATCCTCAAGCTCTTTCCAATTCTCCATTTTCAGCTTTGCCAAAATTGAAAATAGGGGAGGTGAGTGAGAAATCCACCTTGCTCAATTCATAACCAAACTCCAATTTCTCTTGCAAGCACCATCAGAGGAACCAATCGAGCTCACCCAAATCAAATCCTAAGAAATCAAGCCATGAGAAGAAGGAGTTTTATTGGGATCTAATTATGTTAGTTACTCTTTAATTACTTCAATAATTAATTCCAAACTCCTTAGGGTTAATTAGTGGGATGACCTCTACCTCTCATGCTTTTCTTGGAATTTATTATTGGATTAATTTAGGTAATTTCTTGCATCATCTCTAATCACTCCCTTAATCAATTAAATGATTAATTAACCTATTAAATGATGTTAAATTCATTAATTAAATTTGTTAATCATCTTGAGACAGTGGATATACTTAGTGAATGAGATTAGGATGCCTTTTCCAAATCTTTTCCCTAAGTTTATTTCATTTGAATGAAAACTTAATTAATTTATAAATTGATTAATGATTTAATAATTCCATTTAATAAGTTAATTAACCAAACTCCAAATCAAAAAATTAATCCAAAAATTTAATCACTTAATCAATCCTTTCTTGGGTAGATACTTAGGTGTTCAATAACCTAAGCAAGCTTAAGGAAATCATTTCCAACTCACATGTGTGGGAGGGTTATGAAAGTACTCAATCAAACCCTTTAGCTTAATTAATCAATAATTGTAAGCCAATTGCATTAGGCCCTTTATTTCGTAGGGTGTATTGCTGATTTAAATTCAATGTGATTGCATATCATATGTTGGCTCATAATTGTTTGAATAATTATGTTAAGGAGGTGTAGGTAAGGGATAATTAATGAACTTAATGTACACCTTAACCTAAGAAAAACATAAATTCAATCTAATGACTATAAAATTTAAACTAAAACAACATACACATGTGAAAGATGGGTTAAGACTAGCAAACCTTTTTACATTTCCTAAATCAAATCAAACTTAAAATCAAAACAAAATTTCTTTAAACAATTTGATTCACTTTAAATGATCTTACTCCATAGGATTCTCTATAGGAATTAATTAGGGTGAATGAAGTTACATGCTTAAATCACTTTATTTATTTCCTAGCATGCTAAATATGGTTTATCATATGAAATCATGCATGCATGCCTTTTGAAAAATAAAATTAAAATGAAATATTTCCTTTATGTCAAATTGCATGCTTTGGCTAAAGTAAGAATATGAGTGGCTATTATCACTATTAAATCCAAAATTATTTTCAAAACTCATAAATCAAAGACTACAAATGAAAGGTATGCTACTTATAATTACTTATAAGTTTGCATGTGAGTATAATATAAGATGTACATTATGTAACTTTTCCTTCTCTTCACTTTAAATATAGTTTTGAATAGGATTTGCAAAGTGTATAGTTCATTTGAAAAGAACACAACACTTGTTTAAATCCATTCCTATTCATTCCTGTGTTATCATTTAAGAAGGATCTTCACATTTACACATGTAAATTGCATAACCAAAATCAAACAAACAAACATAAACTTTTTGCATGACTCTTTTTCCAATCATTTCTTTTTTGTACATGCACATGTATTTAAGAAAGGTGGTATATTAGTTTGGACATCCAGCGATTGCGAGGCTTTAAGTAGCCCTAAGAAGGTCTTTTACATTATACCCTTGGTGTAGAAAATAATGGCACCATACTCACTTATGCCTTTTATACATGTAAATATGCATATGAATAATGGATAAAAGAACCCCTCTTTCTACTTAACAAAATCATGCATCATGAAGTATCCAAATTTTCTTAAGAAACATCCCTTTGCATTCATCATTAAGGTGTGCTAAGACTTTGCATTTGTATGTATAGTTATGCTTAGGATACATTCATATGCATGATATACATGTTACAAAAAAATAAAGTGTGGTGTGTTTTGTGATAGTAATTCACTTCAATTAATGCTAAAATGCCTTTCTTATTTGAATAGGTTTATTTTAAGCAAATATAAACTTAAGATTAATTAAAACATATAATAAAATATTTACTAAGAAAAAATTATTAATGAATCTACCTTAAAAATTACTTAAGGTTATGAGGAAAGAGAAGTTCTCTTCTCTTCTCCTCTCTTTACAATACTTAGTAATTAATTGTAGTTTCATTCAAACCAAATAAAATCATCAAATAAATTTAACCAAATCAACTAAATCACTTAAATGAAACCACCCTCTAAGTTGAACCCTTCATACTTAAAAAACTTTAACCTTAAAGCTTAGCAAAGACATACCACACAAGCCCTAAATGGCACACACATTAGGCTAAGTCACCATTTCTAGTCCTATGTTAGGGCGGTGGATGGTTTGATGATTAATTTTGTTTTTTGATGTGACATTTTAGTCTGGATGTTATGGTGTATGTGCATAGACTGAATAGTGGGGCGATCTTAGTCTAATCATTATCTTTTGTAGGGGATTGTGCTTAAGTTGTGTTATATTAAAAATATAAATATTTTTGTTGTGCAGGTTGCTTATACCCCTAAGCATAATCCAAAATAAGTCATGTGGACTTGGTTACCCATGTGTGGGGTGCTAAGTCCAATTTATTCATATACAGGCTTGGGATTATGTGGTTTCTTTAACTAATCTCTATTTTATAGGCTTTAGTTAGATTTACTTTTCTCATTTTCATGTGATTTTGTAAATTAGGATTTGGAATGAATGTTATGGGGGATTAGGATGAACATTGGTCATAAGACTATATCTTATGCACCAAGTGAAGCCTTTGGAGCAACCAAATTCCAGCCAACCAGAAGAAGAAAGAAGAAAAGAAGAAGAGGATAGAAGAAAGAAGAATGAAGAAATGAAGAATGAAGAATGAAGAATGAAGATCCCAAAACATGAATTGCTTCTTGATTGTAATTAATTCATTTATAATCCGAGTTGTCTAAAGGTAGAGCTCAGCTACCCAATTCCTTTATGGGTTTGTGTGGTGGAGCCCAACCACAAAAGGCCATTTATTCTTTTGTTTTAGCTTTATAAAATATTTGATGTTTGTTTAGCTTATGCATTAAGATGGCATGTTTTCCTAGTTTCTCCTTACTTTGATGAATAGCTGGATGCGATTAGGCTCTTAAGAAAAAATAAATTTTCTATCCAATTAATCAACTCAAAATTAAAAATTAATAACTCATAACCTCACCTAAAGCCTAGGTTATAAATCAAGATAAAATATTTAGTAACCCCTTAGCTAGATGTTGTATGTTTTCACATCATGCATAAAAAGTATCTTATTTCACTCTTATTATGGAGGGCTTCCACCTTTGTCAGGGAATTTGGCTTGACCTTTGAGAGCCATGGTAGGAACACACCTCCTTTCTTGCTGATTTTGGCCCATAATCTAATTTCTCATGCATTAGGCATATGAATCCCATAGCCTATGTCAAATCAATTGTCCAAAAATAAAAATAAAATATAATAAAAATTTGCATTAGATTTAAGTCATTAATCATGCACTACATTATCTAGTTTCTTAGGGAGAGTGTTTAAGGACTTAGTCTCTTTCTAAATAAATAATAGCTTAGCTATCTTGCAAAAGCATATGACTTGCCTACATATATTTAAAATCATAGGAGGAGTTAATTGGCGGCCACCCCCAGGCGGTTGTAAGTACAAATAGCTGGGTGGCTTATCCCCTCTTGTGAGGTAAACCAAATACCCATTTTTGCCTTAGATTTAGGCCGTTCTTCATCCCTCGCCAGAGCTCTCTATATTTAGGTTCAGAGATTGCTACTTTTGGGCTATGAGCATAAATCCTCACCTCTTAGGCATTTCCATGATCTTGTGTCATTAAATTGTAAGCCTTAGACTTCTAATAAAAATTCAACTCAAACAAATAAATCACTTCAATTTCAAAAATATAAAGCCCAACCATAGGATAGTTTGGGATGCTTACTAGGCTTCTTAGTATCATAAGCATCTCATACTTATCTTCCTTTGATTTCAATAATAACTCCCTCCTCTTGATCAATCCCATTTGATCTTCTAAAAATAAACCAATTGATTGATAGTCTTATCTTTGAAATCTTTGGAGACAACAATCATTTATCTTAATCGAGAGTATTCTTAAGGAATCTCATTTCTTAAGATATAATTAACTATAGGGGCTTGCCTCCATAGGGAACTTAACGAACCCAATTTAAAATAAACCCTGCTTTACTTTTTCATGTAGGAGAAGTATTCTAGTACATCCAAGACCCATAGTCCTTAGGAGTTCTTATTAAGGTGATTAGGTCTATTATAAGATGGTGACTTCTATCTCTCAAGATAGTACATCATTCCTCAATGTCATACGATCACCCAAATGAGAACATCTGTGGATCTATGTGGTGTCTTACCAAAGTGTTTTATTTTTTATCTTCATTTTTTTTCATTTAGATGAAGATGAAAATAAACACCACAACTCTTTAGAAGGGGAGATTACCATTGTAAAAAAAGATGAGGAGCTCGATTGGAGGCAACCATTCATGGATTACTTAAATAAAGGCAAACTACCTCAAGAGAAGTCTCAAACACAATAAAGGAAATAAAGGGAACTTTCTTATGCCCTCATGTGGTGTCTTATACTGGTGGTCTTTCGATCATATGTGGTTATGTTATTTAGATAAGCACGAAGTCCATAAAATTGTGATCGAGGTGCACTCAGGATTATGTGGAGCTCACCAATTCGGTCCCAAGATGAAAGCCAAAATTAAAAGACCAAGGAGAATTATATCAACTTATTAATCATAAAGGAGAGTGTCTGATGCTCCCAATCAACAGGCTCTATCTAAAAAAATATTATCTATAAAATCATGTTTGAAAGTAATTACCATCAATAAAAATTTTATTTTGAATTCAATCTCTTCAAATTAAAAGAACTTCTGTCTACAAATCTTCCATGATGTATTTAGGGTAGGTTTAAGAGAATACAAGTGGCATCCTATCCTTCATCAACACAACACAAACATAAATTACACACAAAACACAAAACAAACATATATCTTTTGTCTTGGACTACTTTGAGTTGAGATAGCCGATCCTCACTAGTGTGATTCACTAGCTAGTGTCACCCCAATGGTCTTCTTACTTAGGAGGATGTATGCTATATTTTCTTCTTGGCTTAACCACTACACACTTATGAGTGCATTATTAGTATGGTAGGTCTTATTGTGCTGCTAGTGAGCTACCTCATGATAGCTTTGTTTAAGAAGATGTAAGTCTCCTACACTTTCTTTTTGAACTATCTTTCATGCACTAACTGGGTCAAGTATATTTAAAGTTTAGGGTAAGTCCCCAAGTAGCTCCTTTCCTCATAACCACTTTAAGTTTGGGTCCAGTCCTTCCTCGGGACTCCCCGCTTAATTGTCAGCCCTAGGTTGGATAGCATCTATCCTGCCGACAACAGACTATCCTAATGATAATTTCTACCTATGAAGAAGTAAGTCTCCTACGCCTTCTTCTTAGATTGATCATCACACCCCAATGGGCAACTTAGGTTGGTTGGTGTTCTCTATGCTGACAGTAACCCACCCGGTGGAGACACTACTCAAGGCAGATGTAAGTCTCTGTGCATTCTCCTTGAGTTGGCCACCGTACACCTATAGGATTTCTTTTTAGAGATTAGAATAATGCCCTTAGCAGCATCTCCCCTATGGGCACTATATTTGGATCATGTCCTTGCGACCCCATCTAGATATTACCCGAGTCACTGGATTGGACAATTCCCCTTTCCTAGTATCCACCCCTATGTTTAGAAGGTTTGTACTGTGGATGTGCAAACTCTCCCTTTAGATTGATAAATCTAAGAGATCTAGGCTAACATAACCCCTTCTCAGTGCCATCCATTGCACACCAATAGGTTCCACGAAAACATATAAACAAATAATATATGTATTCACTTGTGGATCAGGAGGACACCCCTAGCTGTACCTTTTCCTAACCAGGCATCCTATCTTTAGAATAGTGTCAGCAAGACTCAATAGGAATTTCCTGACTACTCTTGAGTCAAGGTAAGATCTCAATTGGTACTCACTCAATAGTCACCCTAAGTTGAGTTCAATTTATTGTGCATCCAACAGGTCACCTCAGTGCCTTTTCCTCACTTCGGAAGATGTAAGTCCGCTGCACTTCTTCTTAGCATGATCATTGCACACTAAAAGGTAACCCTTAGGTTGGTCAATCTCACCCTTTGGCTGGTAGATTACCCCCTTTAGATTTGTAAATCTAACATAGGTCTAGGCTGACATAGCCCTTTCTCAGTGGATCCATTGCACACCGATAGGGTCCATAAATTAAATCAAACTAACTCAAATTTGATCAACCATATCAAATTAAATCAAATCAAATCAAATTAATCATTCTAACTACACTTGAGTCGAGGTAAGATCCCCAGTAGCACTCTCTTAGTAGTCGCCCTAGGTTGGGTTCAATTTTGTGCATTTAATAGGTCACTTCGGAGGTTGTATTCACTTTGAAAGATGTAAGTCTGATATGCTTTCTTCCTAGCACAGTCATTGCACACCAAAAGCCAACCCTTAGGTTGGATAGCTCTACCCCCAGCCGGTAGACTACCCCTTTAGATTTATAAATATAAGATAGATCAAGGCCCATGTGGCTCCTTCTTAGTGGGTCCATCGCATACTAATAGGGTCCATAAACCAAATCAAAATCAAACCAATCAAATTCAACCAAGCTCATATCCCCAGCAGATATGCCCTTAAACCTGATCAAATTAAATCCAACTTGATTCTCCCTAGTGGAGTTAATTTAACACCAACCTCCTCAGTGGAGCCATAATAAATTAAAATCGATCTTGATCCCCAGTGGACTCAGGCCCATATCCCAAGTGGATATGCCCCACATTTAAACAAATTAGATTAAATTAAATCCAACCTTGATTTCTAGATTCAAGCATGTATCCTGAGTGGTTCTCCCTTCCATAAATCAAATCTTAATCCCTAGTGAATTTTTTCTTTATGTCCTAGCAAAAGTTTATCTCATATCCAATTCATGTGTGATTCCCTAATGAATTCTCTTTCATGTCCTTGACATGAAATGCTCGTCAAATCTTCCTAGCTCTCTTATGCCCTTCATAAGACGAGTTGCATTGCACTAAGATAGTGATTTTTTCTACCTCTTGAGTTTAGGTATAGATCATTGCCATTAGCCTTTGTGATCTTTTGGACATTTTTGATCACCTTGGTCAATGTCGATATGTGTGATGTGCCCTTCAGTTACACCACACCTATTAGGGGTCCTTTTGTTGACCACACTTCTAGAGTGAGGACTCAATCTCCTCTCCTTAGATTTAGGAGTCTTCTAAACACTAGATTCTTCTTAATCATAAGATACTTCTAGCAATTAGGTGAATACTTAACCTAAGCATAGAGACTTAGAAGAGTTAATCATAAGATTAGGGTATGCCTTAGAATTAAGAAAATTTACCTAGCCTATAGCTAAACCGAACCCATACTTACCTTCTTAAGCTAAACCAAATCCCAATCCAAATCAAATCCAAAATAGAACTTCAAATTCAAATCAACTAAACCAAACCAAATCAAATTAATCCTTCTAAGCCACATGATTCAAATCCCACAGACTTAGCCAATTCCCTTCAATATAAACCAAATTCAATTAATTTTCTTAAAATTAATTTGATTCTTCTATCATCACCCCAAACCTAAATCAAATTTATAATCTAAATTCAAATCAATCCATCCAAACCAAATTCTAAATCAAATCAATCCTTTCTAAGCAACATAATTCAAATCCCATGGACTTAGCCAAATCCCTTCAATATAAATCAAACTCAATTGATTTTCTCATGAATCAATTATTTTCCCAATATAAATCAAATCTACAATCAAATGAACCAAACCTAAAATCAATTCAATCAAACCTAACCTAACCCATTTGACTTGAAATATTCAAATGAGCCAAACCCATTTCAACCTAAATCAATTGCAATCAAAGCTATAAATCAATCCTAAATCCATATATAAATCCAACTAAACTTAATTCAACCCAAAATCAATTCAACTAAGCCCAACTAATTCACTTGACCCAAAGTGACCAATTTGACCTATTTGAACTAAATTTCAATCCTAACTAAATTGGATTAAACCAAACCTACCAAAACCTCCAATGATGATCATCAATCATCCCTGATTCATCAATTATCATCAATTGGGTCAAACCAAGTCAACTCACTTAACCTACATGAGTCAAACTAAAAAAAATCTCAACCCAAGATAAATTAATTGAAACATATGATTCACACCAACCTAAGAGCAATCCTTGAACATGACTTGATCATCAATTTAGCCAAACCTAACCCAATTGGCCCTTTGACCCAAGTTGACTCAATTTGACCTAAAAGACCAAATTATGTCAAATCAAGATCTAACCCAAATTGAATGTAACCAATGGTTCAAGTTCATTCCAAATTTATTATTGAACTTGACCAAAGCCTCAATTGAACCCAGTTTAACCAATTGAAATCAATTGACCCATTTAGCCCAAGTTGACCTAAAGGGTCAGATTAGCTTAAATCAAATCTAAATCTAAATTAATTGAAATTGAAGCCTACAATCACCTTCATTTGATCAATCAAACCCAAATCATTGCCTAACTCAAGCCAATTTGACCAATTTGGTCAAATTGGTCAACTTGACCCATTTGACCTATTTGAACTCAAATGAGCCAAAATCAAATCCAAACCAAATTGACTCAAACCAATTGACCCAAAAACACTTCAAATCATCATTTGAACTTGGCTCAAGCCTTAGTTTGACTCAATTTGACCAATTAGTCAACTTGACCCAACCTAGCCCAATTTTACCTATATGGCTCAATTTGAGCCAAACCCACTCAAACCCAGTTCAAACCGAATAAAATCTGACCCAACCCATCTTATAATCACCTTGGGCCAACCCAAAATCAACCCAACCTGATTTAAACCCAATCCAACCCATTATCCAATGACTAAAGCTCCCTCAAATGGGATCATACCCAAATAGGCAACTCAACTCCCCCTCTTTTCACTTGGCAGCCACCCCATACCCAAAATAACACTTTACCTACATGGTTAACCAACCCCACATGGGATAGGTCAGCTATGGACCAAGGGGATGTGAGTTAACTCACCTCCGCACACTAGCTGAACTCAATGGACATAAGGAAGGAGGGGACTACCTTGAGCCACCAACAAGCCTTTAGCCAACCAAACTGAGCCACATGGGACTGACCTTGACCTTTCGATGCCCTGTATTGGCCAGACGACCAAAAATCATGGCTTGAATTTGAGCCGTTCGATCCAAGGGAGGGGAGATATACCCCCTCATTTTGATCCAATTCAGACACACTCACCATCAGAGAGCTTCAGAGAGCCATTTCAAAATCCCCATAGAGATTTTTGAGCCTCCCAAGCCTTCTCGTCATCGGAATCTACTAGCCCGAAATAAGACAAGCCATTCCTCCATCCAACTCCACCAATACTCAACCAAACATCAATTAACTTTACCCACACCTTCCCCTACCTCCGTCGAGTGAGAACAAATCTTCTCTCGAGCTCCTCGACCACCAAGGTGTGACTTTGATCAATGTCCATCGACAAAGTGATGGTACTTGGTCTATAGAGTAAACATAAAGGAGGCATCACACGAGCTTCTCAATAGGGCCTCACCTCGTCCATGCAAAGCCACCTCAAGCGTTGCACCGTCGGTCTTCAACTCTGATGAGGTACATTCCCTCAAACTGAACTTTTGCCAATTTTTTCTGAGCATTTTTAAAGGAAACTTGTATGTCATGCAAATTTGATCAATAGATCCTTGGGATCCTCCTTGTGATGGTGTGGGTTCAATCCCAAGCCAATCGGAGCTCGACGAGCTCGAATTGAGTGACAGAAGGTTGATGGTGTCCATCTTCCATTGCTCAAGAGGTGATGGATCACACATCGTACGTTCCGCGGATCAGAATGGACGAACGTGGTTATTTGCTAAATAAATCTAATTTAAATCACATAAGAACTGCGGATTTAATCACCACCGTCTGATCTTAGATCGGACAGCGGGGATGAAACTGCGTCTGTCATCGCCACGTAGGCCCTAAGTCAGACGCGCATTTAAGTAACCTATCCCATGGCGCCACATGACAAGTGTGCCACATCAGCGATCCGCATGGCGCTGATGGGATTAGGCTTAATTAAGGCTTAATAAATTAGTTTAATTACCAAAACTTTAAAAAATCAAAATAAATTATAGAAAAATCAAAAAAATATAAATAAATACTCATTTTAAATGTAATTTAGAGGAGAAAAAATTAAAATTAATTTTAATTAATTTTGAACAATAATTAAGTCTTAATTTAGGTTTAAATGTAAACATAATTAGCTTAACTAAGCCCAAATTACTTGAGTAATTAACTTCAAACTTTTCTTGTTGATTTAATGGGATGACCTCTACCTCCCATGAATTTCTTAGAATTTATTGCTTGGTTAATTAGAGAAATTGATCATTTGGACCCTAATTACTCCTTTAATTAATCTAATGATTAATTAACACCCTAAACATCAATAAATTAATTAATTGAACTCACTAATCAATGTTTAATGGTGAATGGATGAGAGAGTGGGATTAGGACCTCTTTCCCAATTCCTCTTCCCAAGTCCATTTCATTTTAAACAAGGGTTAAATAATATGGAAGTTAATTTAAATTTAATTAATCAATTAAGTGGTTTAATTAATCAAATTAAAATCAAAATCACATTAGATATTTATAATGAGATTAAGGGTTTCTATTTATTTTTTTAATAACATAAAGATCCTTAAGGAAATTATGATTAGCCCATAAGTGTGAGAAAATCATAAAAATACATAATTAGGTTCTTTAATTTAATTAATCTTTAATTATGAGTCATTTGCATTAGATCTTTTTAGGGGAATTACAATTTTATTTTCTCACATGTTCATGTCATTTGTGGCTTATAATTAAGTGGTTAATCAACTTAGAGTATAGGTAAGGGTGATTATTTGATTTAATTAAGGATCCAACCTAATTAATTCATAAAATCCACTTAATTACCTTTTATTAAACCAAATCAAATTACTAATGTGTGAATGGGATTAAAATAGCAAATGATAAGTTCTCCTCTTTAAAATTAAGCAAAATTCTAAATCATAAATTAATAATCAACTTTGGTTTTCTTTAATTGAGTTTATTTAATGTGATTGTCCTTAGGAATTAGTTTAGTTGAATGAACCATGTGTTTATATTTAGTTATTCCTTTCCAATTGATTTAAATGTTGTATGTCATATGGTTTCATGCATTCATTCTTTCAAATTAAATAAACCAAATGAAAATTACTTATATAAGCTTGCATGTGTTGACTTAATCTAATTATATGTATGACTATTATCACTATTAAATCCAAAGCTATCTTCCAATATTTATAAATGGATAATAACATTTGTAGTGATGATAGTTATGAATATATAAGAGGTGCATGTGCTTATAGCTTAGGTATGTGAAGTAAAGTCCTCTTTCTTCCATTCATATATTGATTTACATAAGCTAAAATGTTAATGGGTATATAGTTTGGACATCCCAGAGATACGAGGCTTTAAGTAACCCGAAGGAGATTATTTGATTACTTCACATCCTTGGTTAACAAAGGCACTTATCCATTTGATTTCATTATTATGCATTTTGATATTAAAATTTGGATAGAGCCTTAATTCATATGCATAAATAATTCAATCAAATAAAAATATAACTTTGTGTGATTCTCCTTTTTCTAATTATTTATAAATTCATATGTGTTTAAATTAGCAAGTATATAGTTTGAATATCCCAAGAATACGAGACTTTAAGTAGCCTCGATGAGGTCATTTGATTACTTTGGTTCCCTAGTTAACAATAGTACATACTTGTTTATGTCTTTATTCATGTGTATGTATATGTGATTAAAGAAGGGGAATACCCTTTTTCTATTAAAAAAAGTGCAGGAATCTATAATTATTTGAGTTATTGAATTGATTAATCATGTAATTTGGAGCTTCTTTCCTATGTTCATGTATGCAAATCTACATATGTTTGAATGTTAATAAGTATATAGTATGGACATTTCAATAATACGAGACTTTAAATAGCCCCATAGATGTCATTTGATTACCTCACTTCCCTAGTTAGCAATGACACATACTTATTTGATTTCATTCCTATGTATTTTGGTATTAGAATTTGGATAAAGCTTTAAATTTACATGTATTAAATAATTCAATCAAGTGAAAAATAATTTCTAAATGTATACATTCATCATTCAAGTATGCTAAAACATGTTGTATGCGTAGATACACTTTGGATTGAATCATGGGCATGTTACATGTGATGGAAATGAATGATTTGATATATGTCATGTGATACTAATTCAATTATATTAATCCTAAGATGTCTTTCATATTGAATAGAGTAATTTAAAGTTGAACTTAAACTTAGGATTCATAAAATATTTAATATGCCATTGATTAAAGAAAACAAAATCAAATTAATATGCTTTAGAAAGTGGCTTAAGGTAGATATGAAGGAGGGTAATCCTCTTTCTTCTCTTTATAACACTTAGATGCTAAGTGTAAATCAAATGAAACAAAATAAAACACAAACTAAATAGTCATAAATTTATTAAATAACTTGAAATGAAACCAACCTATATGTTAAATTAAATTTTTCCACTATTTGATATATGTCATGTTAATACATACTACATAAAGCCTTAGCACACACATTAGAATTAAGCCATCACTTCTAGTCCTAAGTTAAGACAGTGTATATGTGATATAATATTTTATTTTGTGATGTAATATTTTAGACTAAATGTTATGGTATATGCATCGTAGACTGGATGTTAGGTCGCTATTAGCCTAATCATGTTTTATATAGGGGATGATGCTTAAGGGGTTGCTTAAAAATAAATCTAAATGCTCTCTTTGCAGGTTGCTTGAACCCCATAAGCATAATCCAAGTTAGAAAAAATCGGCTTGATTACCAATGTGTAGGGTGATAAGTCCAAATTATACATGTAACTTCTTGGCTTTGTATGTAAGTTTAGTTAACCTCTATATTCCATATGTAATTAGACTTACTTTTCCTATATAAATATAATTTTACAATAGGATTAGGATGAGCAGTTGCTATAAGGCTTCGACCTGGGAGGCCCAATGAGCACCTTCAAATTATAATTATTCATTCAAGGTTGTATAAGGGTATAGCTCGACCACATCTTTTTTTTTCAAGTGTATGGCGCATCTCACGCACTACTATTATTGTTTTACGTTGGTTTATAAAGTTGCTTGATGTTATGTTTAAACTATGCATTAGGATTACATGATTTTCATAACTTCTTTATGATTGATGCTTTAATATGTGGCCTGGATGCGGTAGGCTCTTAGGATAAAAATAATTTTTTTGCTCAATTAAATCACTCATAACTAAAGTTTTAAATGACTTACAACCACATCATAAACTCTAAGCTATAATCAAGATAATTAAAAGATTTAGTAACCCCTTAACTGTATGTTGCATGTCTCACATCATGCATGCATCTTCTATCACTCTTATAAAAATAAGGGCTTCCATCCTTACATAATAGGGACTGTTTGATCCATGAGAACAACCCCTAACGATGGAGCTTCATCCTCTTTCTCTCTTGATTTGGCCAACAATCAATTTTCTTCATGCATTTAGGCATATAAAAATCCCAAAGCCTATGTAAAATGACTTGTAAAAAAATAAAATTTGAAAAGACTTTAAATTTGTAGATTAAGTCATATGCTCACACCACTCATGCTCTAGTCTTTTAGGGAGTGAGTTTAGGACTTAAGTCTCTTTCAAACTTAATAACTATCCTAACTATCTTGCAATTCAGACTAACCATTTTAAAGCACAGGAGAGGTGTTAGTACCACTGTGAGGTTGTAAGTCCAAAAGTCAGACAGGTTTATCCTCTCTTGTGAAAATAAACCCTTATGTCCACCTGATGCTTAGATTTAGGTTGTGCTTTAGCTTATACTAAAGCTCCCTAGATTTAGAATCTGAGGTAGCTATTTTTCTTCTGGCTACAAGCATAAATCCTCACCTCTTGGGCATTTTACAATCTCGTGTTGATGGATTATAAGCCCTAATAATCTAATAAAAATTCAACTCAAATAAAAAATCTCTTCACTTTCAAATATATAAAGCCCAACCATAGGATAAATTGGAATGCTCACTAGGCTTTGTAGTACCATGAGCATTTCCTACTCATTTCCTTTGGGCTCCAAAAATAAGTCTTCTCTTTGAACTCTCCTAATTAACTTTCCAAACATAACCAATCCTTTAATAGTCTAACCTTGAAACCTTTGGAGATAATAATTGTCTACTTTAATCGAGAGTATTCTTAAAAAATCTCATTTTTTAAGATGTAATTAACTATGAAGGCTTACCTCCATAGAGAACTTAAGAACCTAGCTTAAAATAAATCCTACTTTATTCATCCATGTGATTTAAGAATACCATTTCTTATCTGAAAGCCCATTCATGCCATACTTCATAGTACTCACGATTCTGTGTGGTGTCCCCCCTCCCCCACATCCAAAAATAAACACCACAATCACTTATGAAGTTGTTATCTAAGATATTATTTAATCTAAGTAGCCATTCCAAATGCATCGTTAAGAGAATAAACTTCTCAAGTTAACATTTCATTACAAATAATAGCTTGTAACTCTAATCAAAATCTAGAGATTATAGTACGGTGATTATTTCTAACATCATAACAAGTTGTCAATTCAATAAAATATATTATATACTCAATAGTTAAAGATCCTTATTTAATCATGATTATCTCATCCATAAGATAATCATAAAATTTAATGATAAATATTTTAATTTTAATTTTTTTTTCATCTCATTCCAAGTAATATATGGTTGTTGTAATCATTGAATTTTTGTGTAAGATTAATCTAATAAGTCTTAGTGTGGCTAGTTAGTTTCATTCAAATAAAATGAATATATCTTTCTTTCAACATGGACATTCAATCAAAATATTAGTCTATATCTACTAACCAATCCAAAAAAAAAAAAAAAACATTTGGATCAAGTTGTTCATCAAAAGTAGGAGAATTAATTTTAACTATGAATAACATCATCTTCAAGTTCTTGAAGTGTACGCCAAGGGGAAATATAACAAAATAACAACTCCTCATAATATTGAGGATAATGTTCACAAAATATTTGAGGAGCAAAGCCAACATCTCATCTTAATTTATTTTCTATTCATTGAGGTGGACAAAGAAGTTTCTCATCCATCTCAGGATGCTTATTAAAGTTATCCTTAGTGAGAAGGTGACAACTGGGTCTAAGAGGGGAATGTGGATGAGTAGGGGAGAAAGAGGAATGGGGTCAACAGGATGTCCTATTCTCAATTCAGGCTGGTGTTGTAGGATTAGGCTAGCTTCTAGTGAGGATAATGCTAGCTACCAACTTTTTGTTCTAAGATTTCAAACTTTTTTTAAAATTCATTATAGGTATGTTGGTACGTAAGGGTGAACTTTCTTATTTATCTAGTAAAAATTAATAAGAATTATCATGTTTTTTTCTTTTAAAGATTTATATTGATACCTATCTCTACTATGAGTTGATATATTCAAAAAAAATTTTATATAACTAAATGGTTTTAATATATAATGAAATGAAATTGAAGACATGATGAGTAAATAATCTAATTAAATATTGATTTTATTTTTAAAATAATAGATTACAAAAGTAATCTATACAAAAAATAAAACTCAGTATCAAATAAGATGTTCTCGAGAAAGCATACTTACTCTCATACCAAATATGATACAGGAGAAGAGTGACTTTTTATGATATGAAATTGATTACATCGATAATTCTTATATTCTTACAAAAAATGATGATAAGTGTGTAGTATTATTGAGCTAATCATAATATCAAGAATTTATTGAAGAAAATGATTGAAGCTAATGTTATATAAATTGCATCAGAGATCTACTTCTTTTATGTGTAAAAATAATTAAAAACTATGGACAATCTAACCTGTGAGAGAATTAAATTAATTAGTAGAGAAGTAGGGATAAGAAAAGTCAATCTCAACAAATAGTTTATTGTTGTGGAGATCTCATTCTGTCCTTAGAAGACCTTTTTTAAGGGTTATGAGCTCACACACTCAAGTAGTCTATCACTTGAGAGGAAAGTACACAAAGAGAGTAAAAGAAACTCCTGAAAGATAATTTTATTTCCAAGTCAAGTGTCATGATCATAATAGCCTCCCTATTTATAGGATTGAGGGGGTTGGGTTCAAAATATTCAAACCTAACTCCAAATTCAAACCTACTACCATCATAGCCACACCTACACTATTATAAAATATACTACCAAACCTACCACTATTATCATACCTACCACCTTTATCATACCCACCATAAACCATATCTACCACCATGAAATGAGCCATGTCATAAAAATAGTTAATACATATAAGCCCAAAATATAAAAAATATGATACAAAATATAAAAGCCTAATAATATATAACCTAAATTATAACATAAAAGCTCAATATTTATTGAATACATAAGTTTAAATTCTATCAATGATGGTATCGACAATGGTGATGATGATGTCCTACATCAAAACTACATATTGAACTCCCACATAGGCAATCACTTAAGCATTGCCTTTTAGGACAGACGTGGTTATTCTATTAGATGTTAATTACCATCATTGCTTATAGTCAGTACCCAGTTTAACAATAATATATATATATATATATATATATATATATATATATATATATATATATATATATATATATATATATATATATATATATATATATATATATATATCATGCAAGAATAATATTAGCACATGATAAACTTATTAGACCTAGAACTTTTGATCTTGGTGATCTATATTGGTCTTGAAAAGATTGAAATAACTCACCTTTTATGCTTGAATTGATTTTGTATAGATAGGTCTATTTCTGGTTGAAATGGTATATGAAGGAGGAAAAAATCTCGTAGTATTGAAAGATGGCACTCATCCATTACCTCCTATAAATAATCATTTTTTAAAATTATTATTATTTATTTATTTTCTTATTTTTAGAATTCTACTAAAATGCTAAGAGATCATTTATATTGTATTTTTATTAGTGCTTAATTTTTATATTATTATAAAAAAAATTAATTTCAAAATAAAATTAGAGGAAACCCTAAGTATATACCACTTGTTTAGTCACCTGAACCTTCACAGAAAATATTAAGTTAGTTTTTTTATATTATTGACTAGCTTAAGAGTGAGTTAATATTTTATTTTAGTGGAGATTTATGTATATGTTTAGCTTCTCCCTATAAAGATAGGCGTTCAACCCCATGTTTAGTTCCTAGAGGAGATAGATACAGGTCAGCAGATAAAGCCCTTGGACAATTTCTACAAGAGGGATGGCCATGAGGGCAAAAGCATTAAGAGACTATGCATTTCCAACTGTGCATAGAATCTCCTATACTATCATCAAGTTAGGTGTATAAGCAAACATTTTCAAAATCAAGCTTTACACCATATATATGATCTAGAGTTGGGAGCTCATCAACTAAAGACCTAAATGCACATATCAAAAAAATTTAAAAAAATTGTGTGATACATTCAAGTATAATGGAGTCTCAAACGATGCCAATGAATTGATTTTTTTTCATTGAGGGATCAAGCTGAAAGTTGACTCAACTCAGTGCCAAGTGACTCCATCATGATCTAGAATGATTTGGTGTGAAAATTCCTATGCAGGTGCTTCCCACCACTTAAGATAGCTAAGATGTGGATATATATTTCATGTTTTGTGTATATGGAAGGGGATACCTGCATCATGGCCTTCTAAATGGATATAAGGACATTGAATGATACTACATCTAGTGGCACCTATATAAGAAAAACTCAAGAGATAGCTTATGGCTTACTAGAAGAGATTACCATGAACAATTACTGGTGGCCAAGTGATAGGATTTTATTAATGAAGGTTATAATTGTAGCATAGGAGATGGATTATATTGCAACCCTCATTACATAGGTAGTTTCATTAGTGAAGCAATTTAATACTCTTATAACACCTGCAACACATGCTACAATATTTTATTAAGACCATTATATGGAAGGTTACAACAACATAGAATTCCAAACTAACATCCTCTATGTGTAATATTACTTATATCAAGTAACTTCAACATCTATAATTCTAAGTAGAGAAGCAACCCCAACCTTTCATGGATGAACACTCAAGTTGGGCAGCATCCATGTAGTTACTAAGAACCACCTAGATTTTATCAATAAAGAGGCTACTAGCCACCTGGTTTCACCTAATGGTCAAGCCCGCACTAGCAAAAATTAGAAGAACAATTATTGAAAGATGCCTTAGAATAACTGATAGTTATTACCCCTCAGTTTACAACACATACACATGCCACACTTTAGAGACATGCTTTCTCCCTACAAAGAGAAGAGATGAAGTCAAGAACATTAAGTTCCATATTTGGTATCGTTCACAAAAGCTATATAGCTATCAGATAAGAGCACTCCCAAGAAACATAGAGGTGAATTCTAGGGAGTATGCCAAAGCTATCTTGTCAAGGAGTGGAAGACAAATAGAGAACCATGTGGGCTAAGAGAGGTTCAAAGTCAAGCTCTTAGAGAAGCCTAAAGGAAATGAGACTAAAGATCAACAAAAAAAGAATGGCATAAATCAAAGTTATTTCTATATAACCTACATATGTGCCACCTTTTCTTTACCCCAAGAGATTCCAAAAAAAGATGCAAGATCAATAATTTTCAAGGTTTCAAGAGGTATTCACAAAATTTTATAATAATAATCATTTTATTGATGATTTAAAATATATGCCAAACTATATAAAATTTATGAAAGATATTTTGGGCAAAAAATAAATAAAATTAAAGGAGCATGAAATAATAGCTTTATCTAAAGGATGTATAATAATGCTAAAAGGAAGCTGCCACCAAAAAGAAAGAATCCAGTTAGTTTCACTTTTCCTTACACTATAGAGGGGGAGTACTTTGAAAATGCATTATTTGATCTTGGAGTAAGCATAAATTTGATGCCCTTCTCAATATTCAAAATATTTATAATAGGGAGAAGCTAAGCCCACTACAATGTCCCTATTGCTCACTGATAGCTCAATAAAACAACCTAAAGGAATCGTGGAGGATGTGTTGGTCAAAGTGGGTAAATTCATCATTTATATTGACTTTTAAATTTTGGCTTGGATGGGGATGAGTCTACATACCCAATCATTCTAAGAAAACTATTTTTTTAATCAAGCAACTCAAATAGATACTAGATAAAGAAAAAAGAATTCAAATATTATTCATATGTTTGAAAAATTAGAATATATGTTTGAAAAAAAGTTATAATCATAAAAGAAATATATTGAAGAAGAAGAAGCTAAGAGCTTTAATCAAGACGAACAAGTTAGATTAATGCAAGTGTGGATCATTAAATCTATGATGAAAGAGTACTTGAAGAAGCAATAGTAGAGATGCAATAATTGCAGTAATACATGCTACCTAGTAATGCATAAGAAGCGCAAAATAGGTATCAGGCTAAGGACGTTAAACCAACCACTTTTTGAAGGTAACCCAATTCTCTCTAATGCCTGGTGCCTATGTGGCAGCGTCATTGTCCTACCAATTAGAACAAGTCGAGCCAAATAATTGCTAGGTAAAGGTATTGGCACTTGTGAATGATCAAAATCTCTACTTTTGACTATTTTGAGCTTGGCCCCTATGCATTGACCAACTGATTGACTAATATTTTATTATTTTGTGCAAGAAATGAAGCATGTTTCCATATGATTCATGGACATGGACCTATGAGAAAGTTTTTGAGATGCTTCTCTATTACGAGGACTTCTTCTTTGATTTTCTCAAATGTTGAAATAGATGTTCCATTAGAGTGTAGATATGATAAGTAATAATTACAGCTTTATGGACATGATTTAAAGATCATTAATAAAACCAATTACTCAAATCACACGTGCATTGTATATCAAAGGTTGTCTTCATGCATCTCCTTATAAATTTGTGAATCCTAATTTGGAGTTGAATAAAACCTGGTATGATATTGAATAAAGTATACTACTATAAAAGTGAGTCTTTAGAATGTTCTCAAGCAAATGTAGTAACTGCTCGGTAGTACTCATGCGAAGAATGATATAATATTTTGAAGGCTTAGAAGAAGATACATGATATATATATATATATATATATATATATATATAGAGAGAGAGAGAGAGAGAGAGAGAGAGAGAGAGAGAGAGAAAGAGAGAGAGAAAGAGAATAGTTCAACCATCAATATTTAAACAAATCAACTTCAACTTTAGCATTGAATAGAAGAATAGTCTTCTTCAACAGATGCAACTAAGTCTGTACGTTATGGCCTTTCACAGAACTAATAAAATTCTATGTAATGAATTAAAAAGCCTTTTGTTTTTGTGCATATATGTCATTGTAATTAACTTTTCTCATCTATATCTTCTCCTGGAAATGTTTTATATGTACGGGCTGTTTCAAAATGTCGTGGAGTGGATTATAATAATAATATGAACAATCAGGTATTCGACAGAACTAAGCAAACTATGATAATCAGATTTTCAGACAAACTAAATAGATCATATGAAATAAGAATTCAGATAGTATGAGATTCCTTTTGCTTAGTTGTGAGTCAATATTGACTCAGTTTCTTAGGAATTATTTCTTAATGATTATTGGAAGACGAGAGCCTGCGTTGAACTAACTACAAGCCTTTTTTTTTTGTTTGTTGTTACCCACTTGCTTAGGAGTCGGAGCTGCTGGCATTTAACTTGTGGAATCTTGTTAATTGCATCTGCCTGCGAGATTGAGCTTAAGAAACTTTTCAGTTGCAATCCTTTGCTTGTCTAATGGCAATAGGAGTCGAAATATTTTACTTCTTTGATGCATGCATGGTTTAGGGACCTCCTTTCTAATTCCTTTATAATTAGAAGAAAATTTTATACAGCATAATTATAATTAGAGCCCTAAACGCAATTACAAAAAAAATTTAAGATTGTTTGATCATCAGTCATACGTATGAGAGTATTCTCATCAAACGGCTCTAATTGTATAAGTCATCACCGAAGAAACTTTAATCATATAATTATAAATAGAACAGCTCACAAGTCAGAATGTATGCATTATGGCAATATAATAAATATTAAGAGAAATAACTTCTAAAATAGTAAAATTAAAATAAAATCTTATTAATCATCCAAAATAAATTGTCATGTTTGACAATTAAACAAGTAAATAAGCCAGCTAACTATTACCCAGCCTCAATGCTGGCCGTTGGTCAAATGGAACTCTTTTTCAAAGAGGGAAAACAATGTACGGCTCCCTCTGATGAATCAGTCTCTGATGTTTATTATAAACTTAAAACTTTATTCCAGCTGTGGATGACATCAAGCTCAAAAAAAAAAAAAAAAAAAAAAGGAAGGTCAAGTTCAATCTTTACAGCTGTTTACTTTATTTTTTATTTTATTTATATAATTTGATTTTTTTGCCCTTGAAGCCATGATCTGAAAAGTGGAACTTCTTCAACTACTGACAAATAAAAAATCCATCCATATGTGACAAATAACGGGATGAAAATCTAAATCAAACTTCACAAAATATAAACAAAAAGGGAAAAATAAAGAATACAGAACCAAGTCCATCTCTATAAATTCTCCTGTATCACTTAAAGCTTCCTGTTGGTCAATTACCCTTCTCTTCAATCAACTCTCACCTCCAAAATCTACCCACTATGTACAGATTGCTCCCTCAACCTAAAACTCAGCACATCTATGGCGATAACGATGACGGCCACTCCTCTCCTTCCTATCTCCCACAGGCTGGGTTTTCAAAAGACGCCATTTTTGCAGGAGGTGAGATCATTCATTTATTATTTATTAGTATCTGTGAAGAAAATTTCTATTTTGATGCTTCTTTCTTCTGATACTGGCTTGCTTGTCAAAGAAACTGTGAAACTAATTTTATTTTTATGTTCCATTACTTAGAAAGTTGCAGCTATTTGCAGGCAGTTTCTGGGAGCTGGAAGCCGCCTTTTGCCGCACCGACACCGGTGTGGAGAGAACCGCGGTGGGCTACTTTGGAGGAACAATTGCAAAGCCAAGTTACAGAGAGGTGAGAAGAAGAATAGTTAGTTCTTCATAATCCATATTGCATAGTTATTATCATTCATTTGATTTGTTGTATTTTTCATGCAGGTATTGGAAGGGAAGACAGGGCACACAGAGGCTGTGAAGGTGACTTATGATAGAGGAAGACAACATATAAATCACTCTGCAAGGTCTTCCTTGAAAGCCATGACCCTACGAACAAAGATTATTTGGTAATTAATACTGTTTTTTCAGTTTTTATCTAATCATACAGGGTGTAGGAAAATTTAAAAAAAAAATACTCAAATTTAAAGTTTGTCTAAGTGATCTTGAATTTTTCCTCTAATTAAAATATATTTGAGTCCATCACAAAAAAAATTATCATTGCATTAATATACTGGCTGTCGAAAACTGATATGAAAAATACAAAACAAATAGTTTCACACTATTTGCCTAAAAGAAAATTCGTAAGTTACATCCAGATTCATTATTTTGCAAGCAAATAGTAATTAGTTTCTCTATTTCTAAAACCTTATTCCTTACTTTAATCAGTTCGTCAATTTTCTTTTTAAAGATAATTTTTCCAAATCCTATCTTCAAATGATAATAAAAAGAATATATGATGGTAAATTAAGGAAAAAATGAACGTTTAAATTTCTATCATTCCCAGCAATTCGGAGCCAACACTCACCATCGATCAGCCATATTTTATACAACAGAAGAGGAGAAGAAGCAGGCGCAGGAGTCTAAGGTTGAGCAGCAGATGAAGCTGAACAGGAGAATAGTGACAAAGATTATCCCTGCAAATATATCAACTATCCACTTAGCAGAAAGCCAACATCAAAAATATTACTTGCAGGAGCGCCAGCTTCGCTTATGTGAATCCCTCAGCTTGCGCAGTGCACAGCAGTTTGCTGATTCTTATCTTGCCTTGAAGCTTAATGGGTAAGATACTATTTTTTGTATTTTTTTTCTCCATCAAATGATTTGACAACTAACGCAAATAAATTTTATCAAAAACTTTGTTCTTATCGAAATAAGACTAAAATATCATTAACAAAGCTGATGTTTAAGGGTATAACCTAAACAACAAAACAGTTCTTCTGCTCTCAACATATACTATTAATTATTGTATAAATTATTTTAGTGATTTAATTCTTCTCATTTTATCAGAATATTTAGCATGGAGAAGAAGAATGCAGAAGAGAAGCTAACAAGTTTTCTTTTCAAATATCAAGTTCCTGATCAAGCGAAGCACGCTTTGGTAGAAATTCTGAGTGATTTGAAGCTTGCGAATGCTTTGGAACAGTGGATTTAATTCGTAGAATTGCATGCCAATGGACATAGATATAACAGATATGTAGAAAGAGAAGAAAGGTAGAAGCTTTTTTTTCGGCATTAATAAGTGAAATTTTTAAAATTATATTTTTTTAGCAGAAACAGAGGGATACAAGCACTGTAAAGAAGATATTTATAATAATGATTCTATCCGGAGTCGTCGCGATAACAGTTTAGTTCATTGGGTAACTGCCATTTTGTGTATTGGGGAATTTATTAACGTTATATGAGTAGCCATGTTTAGCACACAATTCTTTTGCATTTATATATCTAATATTTAATGTTTGATATTTATAAATATAACATTTTTTATGCTTGAAGAGGTGTATTTTATTTTAAAAATTAATAAAAAAATTTTGATATAATATAAAATCAGATGTTATATCTGTAAATATCAAAGTTTAGGTATTAGATCTGTAAATATATAAGAATTGTATATTATGTATGTAAATGTCTCTTTTTTTTTTGATAAAAAAACTATGTAAATGTCTCTTTTTTTATTGATAAAAAAATTATGATGTCAAGTGTATTTTTATTTTGAATTATATATAGGAGTTAGAAGTTTTTTGGTGTTTAGTTGGATAAAAAAATAAAAACCAAATAATTTATTAGTGTATTTTGAATTTATCTTTTAATTCATTTTGTAGATTTTAAAATCACCTAAAAATAAAAATTCTAAACATACCATACCAAGTGCTGACCTTTTGCCCCGACAACAATGAGTTCTACAATAACAGTGTACTCCATAACATATGGGTGTAAGTGAGTTGAGCCGACTCGAGCTTGTTTCATTTACAAACTCAAACTCAAATTATAGTAAATCTTATTGGAATGTGGATTTATTAAATTTAAGAACTTAAGCATGCAAAGGCTAGTGATTGGAAAGAAGAGTGTTACATTTGCTAATTCTCTTTGGTGTTGAGTTGGGGCGAAGCAGAAAGGGTGGAAAGACGATAGTTTTCAATGCCAAATCTTCTCAATGCCTTCGATAACGGGCTGAACTTGAGCTTAGCTTATGAGCTCAAGTCAAGCTCGAGCTTGAGCAAAAAGCTTGTTGTTCAAGTCGAGCTTGAGTTTAATATAACTCGAGCTCGACTTGACTCGTTAACATCCCTACCACAACCTAGTGATCACTTTGAAGCCTTTGCACTTGACTTCATCTTTGGCTCTATTACCAATGATAGCTTTTGCTTTCAAGTGTTGATCATTACTTGTCACTTCGCTCAATTGGTAACTTAATCATAACTTTCAACTCAGCCTTAATTCCCATAATCTCCAATAGCACTTAACTCCTCTTTGTTTGAGTTTTATCAGTAACTCTCATACCCTAATTTCTAATGAATTATTTTTTAAAAAGTAAAATTTATATGCATAGCCCATAATTATTATGCATTTATATATTTAACATCTAAAGTTTGATATTTACAAAAGTAACATTTTTCGTATGCCTAAAAAGGGCATTTCACTTTAAAAAATAACCATAGTGACATTTTTGATGCAATAATAGAGATTTGGGTACTATCTAAGTATATATAAAAGTTTATAAGAATTATATGCTATGTATTTAAATGCCCCTTTTTGAATTAATTTTTAATTTTCCTTAAACCAAATAAAAGATAGTTATTTTAAATTTCATGTACCTTATTTTTAAAATACTTTGAAATTTTAAATGTTTGCAACTAAATCACCTCCTGATATATATGTGTGCTCCGAAAATTTGCCACTAACCTCTCAACAAATATTGAATTGAAGAGAGTATAGTTTAAGTTTTGGTGTAATTTTTAGAAGTCAGATGAGATAGTAGATAAGACACTACCCAGAGATTTCATTCTCATTTTGTGAGGACTTTAGATATGATTCCAGGTTTCCTATAGGCGCAAGCCCTTATAGTTAATTACCCCTCCCAATAAGTGAGAGAGAACTTTCGATTAAGGCTAGTCATTAGATCGCTTAATGTGTAGTGTATAATAGCAATATATGGAGTTTCAGAATTTATATTATGAAATTCATCATTTCAGCTTAAACCGGATGGTTGGGGGAATGATGACGTGAGTGATCTAGATCCCATGGTTCCGTCATCCCGGTCATTGTGGTCCTTAGTCTACTTAGTCAGAGAAGGTAGTTGACCCAACTTGATCGAAGAATTCTCATCAGCAACACATAGATTACGTCGTCTAAGAAATCCTTGTAAACTTGAGGTGATGTTTGTCTAAAGAGACAGTCTTAAGTCTACCTTAGCTGATAGAGGGTTGTTTTTTCTATCAGGTGTATCCTATGATTCACAACTCAAAGGGCTGAGTCATTGGGGAGCATACAGGTTACGGTCATTATTGTAATATAATGGAGCTTGACTGGCCAAACCACCCGATTAGAGGATTCTGGTCGTAATTATTTTATTTGTGGAGCTTACTGGCCAAGCCACATAGTGAGAGAACAAGGGCCACATCCTTACTGACAAGAGATCGATCGAGAGTGAACATAGCATAACACTTGATTTGACATTGGCACCTTTATGAGCTCAAGTTTTTTTAATTTGTCACCCCTGACAAATAGTTGCGGAAGGTGGATGGATTGAGTTTGATTTAAGTTTCTAATGATAGGGTTTCATTTAAGCAGTTTTAGATTGCTACTTAATTTGATTTAAAAAATTGATTAATTTGAATATGTTTAAGAGTTTTAGATCTTGTCAACTCTGTTTAGCTGCTAATAGAGGATTAGATCTACTGTCAGCTAACAGAATCAGTTTCTTAGATATTTCACTGATTTGAAACTCTTATTATAGGTTTTTAAGTTTTGTTAACCCGGACCCACTCCTAAGACTAAACCGGGAAATAATTCGCGCAGCATCCTCAGACACTTGAATTTAAACATTCAGCGTAATGTTGAGGCCCATGCGGGTGTATTTAAGACTTTATGTAATGTTTATTTCTTAATTATAAGATTGATTTCAGATTTTCATTTAATTTCAACTTAGCCTGCATAGCCTTTTCCGACATTAAAATTTGCACTTCAAATCTCTATGTCTGAGCACATACAAGTATTTATACCTTAGCTAATTTTACCTAATTAATGATTTTGTTGATTTTGAAAATCATAATTTAGAATGAAGCTCCTCAATTTTTATATTAAAGGAAAGCTCCTTTATTCATGTGACATTTAGTTTAGTGTCACCTTCTGTCTGCTTGTACAAAGAATTGCAGATCTGGTGGTGAACCTTATTTTGAAGCTATAGATTCAAAAGATAGTTTAATTTGTTATTTTAAAAGAAGATTTATCCCTCACAGTAGTTTTCATTTTCCCCCTCTTTTTTTTAACTTTCCTACATTCATTTTTCCCCTTCTTTTTATTCAAACTTTCCTACATTCGTTTTTCCCCTCTTTTTCTTTTGAAAGTGACCTTTCACTATCCTTTCTAATTTCCATAAATAAGGCCAAGAGGGAGTATCACATTCCATTTCATTTATTTGAAGGTTTAGAGTTGGAGCATTTGAAAGAGAACGGTTAGAAACTTTAGTGGCTTTCAACTCTACTTAGATAAATTTCGTAAGTGCTTTTCACCTCTCTTTTTTTGTTTTACTTTTATGTTTGTTGTATGCCATTTTACTTTCCCCTTTTTTGATGTTTTTAATTTAAAATTAGTTGTAGGTTTTCTTACTTAGCATTCTTAAGTCAGTTCATTTCACTCTCCCATTTTCTTGCCAAAATATTTGGCCAATTTTTTGGACCTCCGGCGTCATCCCATGCTACATCGAGAGTTTTGAATTTCTCGGTACACCCTCATGAGTGTAGCGAGTGATGTTTTCGCGTCTCACCATCTTCACACCCTCATGGGCATTAGTAAGTCTTAACTTCTAGAAGAGAAATGCAGTGCAAAGTGTATTCATTTCATTTTTATTTTCTATGTCTAGAAATTAAACAAAATTTCGGCAGCATTTCATCTAAGGGGAGCGACATCTACCGGATGTTGACTTACTCGGTACGCCCTCATAAACGTAACAAGTAGTGTCTTGCAACACCACAGCCAGTTCTTCATCTCATCACACCCTCATGAGCATGACGAGGCCTTCAAACCTGCAAAGAAACACAAACATGTATATAAATCCACATTCATAGATTCTACATGTTCTGACTCATTTTTGTGTTGCAGATCGGCAAAAGATGGGTTAGATATGCAGAAAAATCACCTCTTGACGGTGTTGCTTCTCTAGCTGCAGTGAGGTGAATTTGAAGAGGTAATGCAATGAATGTGATGCCGAAAACTGAAAGAAAAACCCGTCTCTTGACGAATTGCTTCTCCTGATTGCGGCGAAGAGAAGATTGGAAGGTTGATGCGAGGAGGCGATGCCAGAAACTGAAAGAAGAACCCTCCTCTTCACGATGTCACTTCCTCTATTTGTGGTGAAGCAAAAATTGGAAGGATAATGCGAGGAGTGTGATTGAAGAAAAGAAAACTTCATCTTGTCTTCATTGATGAAGAGAAATTTTAAATTGGCAAAGAGAAATTGAAATGGAGAAAAATGTGGGAATTTGAAAAATTGGGATTTTCAGTTTTGGGAAAGTGAGGGACTTGGGAAGAGATCATCAGGCAAGAAGAATGAGGGAATGAGGAGAAAATGAAAAGTAATTTTCGGCCAAAGAAAATTGAAGGAAATGGGGGGATTTTCGATTTTAACTCTTGAGGGGGAAATGGAGAGAATGAAGAAGAGAAGAAGGAGGAAGAGGAAATGGAAGGAAGAATTCTTACCCTATTTCAGTTTGGAGGAGGAAAGAAAAAACTCGTGGTTTGGAGAAGGGAGCAGAAAATCTTTTTGAGATTTTTAGATTAGGGCAAAGGAAAACTGAATGAATAAGAAGGACGGGAAGCTTGTCGTCGGTTTGGAGAAGGAGCGGGAAGTCTTGCATGGGAACGGTTGGAGGAATCGCTCGCTCGTGCATGGAGGAGGTTTGAATCGACGGGCGGGAAGGAGGAGGTGCGGCTTGCATTCAGTTCGCATGAAGAGGGGAGCCCCGATCGGAGCTGGCGTCACGTGTGAAGAGGGAGCCGGGTCGGGTAGAGAATGGGTGAGATTAAGGCCCATTCGGGTTGCCGGTCTGGGTCACTTAGAGAGGGATTTAAGTTAGGTTTATTTTTAAATTTATTTTTAAATGGTTAAAATGACTTTAATGAATTTTATTAAAATCACTAATATATATATATATATATATATATATATATATATATATATATATATATATATATATATATATATATATATATATATATATATATATAAATGTAAGATTATTTTATTGTTCAGAATGCGATAACGTATTAGTATTTTCGAGGCGTTTAGTTCAATTGGCGTCAATTGAGTCAATTTCAGCTCAAAATACGCATCGCCGCTTTCGACTGCTCGACATTCATGCAGACTCATTCAAATTTAGGGAGAATAATCTTACTTGATATATTTTGACATTTTGAAGCTAATGGCATGATAAATTTCATGAATGGAGGTCATTTGGTTTATATGGTGCTCACCGATATATGCAGCGATTGATGATTGGCGCTTGATCAGTTGATCATCAAGTTATGCAATATTTATATCTTGACTAGTTTTGACATTCTGAATGCGATGGCGAAGTCCGTTCATTGATCGGAGATCATTTGGGTTGATTTTGGCTATGTCCAGTGCATTTCAGCCTCGATTTTGTACTATCAATTCAAATCATTCTATATTTGCACAGACTCGCCTGAATTAAGTACGGATAGTCTCATTTGATAGTTTTTGATGTTTCAAAATTGACATGATCAATTTCATGAACAAAGGTCATTCAGACATCATCGTAGCTTCCTAACTCTGATATGTGTGTTGACACATTGAAAGCTTGATCGCTTGATCGACCGATCTTTAGATTTTGAAATATTTATATTCTAAAAAGTTTTGACATTCTGAACATGATGGACAAGTGTGTTCATCAATCGGAGGTCGTTTCGACCATTTTTAATAATGTCCAGTGCATTTTGAGCCTTAGTTTGCATACAACACCTCTGAAGTCCGTCGAACTTGACTTGTGGGTTGACCCGACTTATGGCACATATATGGAGGTCAACAAATGGCATCCAACAAATGTGATTTGCGCATAGAGTGAGTCACGTTTGTTGAAAATTGGTTGACTCTTTGATTTTCTTCTTTCTCCTTCCCACCCGGGTCTTTTGTTCCACTTCTTGTTATTGCGTCTTGAAAACCGGTGGACATACTTTATTACACTGTTATTTAAATTTTTATGAAATGTTTCTCGTATCACTTGGCAGGAGAATGTTTAGCTGGAGGAGACCTGATGATCTATCATCTGATGAGCCTAGCGAGGAGGCTATCTGGTCAGAGATTGACGGACATGATCCTCGTGGAGATGTTGATATGATCGAGCAAGACACCGATATGCTGAGGATGTGATTTTACGGGCTTCTTGCACGCTCTTCCCTACTTCCTGATTGTACTTCAGATTCCTTTTACTTTTGAAGATCCTGCAGACTGGGTAGCTACCCTTAAGCTGATGTAGGGAGACTACAATCCTTTCGATAGCACAGTAGCTTAGGTTAATTTTGGATATTGTGATGTCTTATAGCCTACTTCTGATAGCATTGAGCCAACAAGACAGTCTAGACTCCTGAGCCACCGTCAGCTACAGCAGGGCTCACTAGACCTGCTTCAAGATTCCTCTATTGATAGGATTCCTACTCTTCCCCGCGGATATGTCACATGGGCTAAGTATATTCTACAAGCTCACAAAGATACTTTATGGATAGTTGATATTTATGAGGCAGTATATGTATCATTATTTGATTTTGGGGTATGCCTTCTTCTTAGGCTCGTGGAGTAGTGGAGTTCTAGGATCCTAGTATTAACACTTGTTGGATTGGCCTGGAGGAGTTGATAGTCACTCTTTTGGACTTACAGGCTATGTCGGGTCTTCCAGTATTTGGTTATCGCTACGAGGAGTGTGTTCCATCTAATGGGTAGTTATTTCGTAGGTAGCCTTCAGATGATTGTGATTGATGAAGTAGGCTAGCTATGTCTTTTGTTTATATTGATCTTCTGGATCACTATCATCAGACCTTCACGGTGTTAGGGCACTCTATACAATCACGAGCTGCATTATCTATGAGTACATTGATTCAGAGCTTCTTGCGGATTATGCTCTATCTGAGGAGACTGTAGCACTGCGTGACCCTTTTCAATTGGGTGTGTTTCAAGATAGTTGCTTATCCGAGGACACTGTGGAGCCTATTTTATTAGCAGGAGTGACTTCTTCAGCACTACAGGGATTGAGCGAGGATCTATTCTTAATCAATTTTATAGTGGCATGGCTCTGCATTTTTGTGCTCCCCATTACACAGGGCTTCGTTCACCCAGGCACTTTATTAGCAGCCAGCAGGATCTCTCGAAGTGAGCAAGTTTCTCTTGCCCCAGCAATATTAGCCGGCTTTATAGAATATTGGGGGTGATTTCTACTACAGGTTCCCTAGAGCTGCGAGATGTGATCCTACCTTGGCAGTACTTATATGTTTGTGTTCATCTCCACATACACGGTGCCTTTACTTATTTTGAGTATCCAACATTCTTTTTAGAGTGAGGATATCCTGCCTATTATATCGGCACTCTATGAAGATGGAGAGGATTCACATGCTCTTTTTTGCTCCCCATTTGGTCAGAGATTGATTTTTGTTGGTTCACCAGCCGGATATACTCGACTTACCCTCTGACCTAATAAGGATTGATCTTATTGACCAGTCTTGATGAGAATGGTAGATATTTACTTCTCATCATATCGAGTACCTTTTCAGTATATGTCCAGGATGGTTATGTTATCAGTTTGGGCAGTTAGTTATTATAGAGGGCTATCAGCCTAACCGAGATGCACAACAATTTGGCTTCTTCCAATCGACTGCTCGTGATGGCTTCTTCCCCTTGAAACACGTTACTTTGCTGCTTCAGCCATTTGGCTACATTTATTGAGGCTTGGTACTAGTGCTCATTTTTGAATAGCCCCTCCACAGGGTCGCACAGGGGTTAGCTATACTTACCTCACCTGGGTACGGCTGTCTTTTGGCCCTTTTTTGGAGCGTGGTTCCAGAAGATATGAACATAGGATGAGGTCTTTGGACGTTCCTCAAGATCAGAGGACCCATCATCGGTTACCATTAGCAGGAGATTATAGAGGTATAATCACTATTCTCCTCTCTTTCAATACTTTTATCCTCTCTCTCCTCCTTTTTTTATCAAAATATGCTTAGTATGTCTGATACTCTAATTTGATTCTCGATGCACCAAAGTGTTAGGGTCGAGGATGCCACTTCTCGTGGAAGACTTAGAGCTAGATTCTCGCCTCTACACCGATTTCTTCACACTCATGACGTAGGTGTAATCAACCCTGAGCCTATGGCTTCGCATTATTCCATGAGTCCTCCCCCATAGTAGTTTATGACTTCTGATGAAGTGCCACAGGTGTTAGGCAGTATTGGAGATGTTATTGCAGACTCCGGAGTTGGGCTATCGCGCGTGTCGACCTTTGATATTATCACTTTTGATTTTATTACCTCTTCCGTGGAGCCACCTTTCTCTACTGAGCCTGACTCTACCCATTGCCTTGGGGGCTCTTCTGAGGTGGGGAACCTTATGCTTAGTGAGGCCTCTATTGAGCCAGCACATAGCCCTAGAGCTTATCAGATAGTGAGGGTCCTCAAGGATTATATCGCTTACGATACACCACTTCAGTCAGATTCATCATGTTTAGGTACTTTCTCCCCTTTCTTTATTTTTTAGCTGTACTTCTTTACATTTACTACTCTACTTTATGCTGATTATTTTCATTTATTCCTTGCAGTTCCTGATGTAAGTTATTAGTCTGAGATCTACCATTGTCATCCATATAGGTCAAATCCACGTGACAAGGGCATGCAAGATTGCAGCTTGGTGTTTTTGAGGGACGTGGTATCTCAGCTTACTTTGGACTCACCAGAGTCACTGGACAGCTTCACATCTTATGCGAACACCACTTTTGACCTTTTAGCTCATCGCTTGGAGGAGGGTCTCGTGTATCTGAGACTCTTTATAGAGACATAGAGTTCTTAATCCACCGATGAGATCGCCAGATTGTCCACTCGCACTTTACTAATAGCTTCAAGAGCGCAAGCCAGAGAGAGTCGACTGACCTAGCGCATGATGAGTTTGAGGAGAGTGCTGAAGCTCTACAACATGACCATTAGAGTTCGATATATGCTTCTTTTGAGTTAGATAGATTGACTGCCTGGATCAGAGAGCTGTAGGTTGAGCAGGATAGAAGAGCTCATGTTATAGAGTAGGAGTAGCAGCGTTATTAGATACATCACCGGGCGATGGTAGATGCTGAGGCTACTTTGATCAGATCTACTGATGCTTTACAGTTGGCTAAGAGTGAGCAGCCATCTTTAGTAGCTTATTTAGCATAATTTCAGTAGCTGTAGTCTAGGCATCCATGATGTAGTTTTATTTATCATCCATGTATCATCTTATTGTATTAGTGGATATCAACATTTCTCTATTACTTTTGTACTTTTTTGCTTTTAGGGATTTGATGAGAAGATCAATTTTGATTTGTGCTCTGGGCTTGATTTGTATGCTTTGTGCTTTGGGTTTAATTTGTGTGCTAGCTACAAAATTTGGATCATTTCATCTTCGATCGTAATAGCTTACGGAGATCATCTACTATCTACTTTAATGGCTTTACTGAAGATATACTTCTTTTATATCTTTATAAATTTGAGTTTCCTCCAACCCTAGTTTCATGCTTGGTTAAGTTTGATGGAGGAATTGGTCTATTTGTTTTGATGAAGGATTCCCTGGGGAATTGGTTTATTTGTGCTTGGTCAAATTTTAAATTCCTTCTGTCCTAGCTTTAAGCTTGATAGACTTGATGAAGAAATGACCTGATTTGTCCATATTGATTGGTCAGAAAGTGTATTTACACCATGAATCATGTGTTTGCTGCTTTGATGGATTCATTGAAGGGTGAAAACAGATGACCCAGCCTTCCGGCTTATATAGGGTCAATGTTGAGTTATTAGTCTAGTAACGTGTGCATTAATAGATTGAATAATCATGAAATTCTTTTAGTTCGGCCATTGACTTTGTATGAACTATGAAATTACTTCCTCAGTCTTGTGCTTTCTGCTTTGATGGACTTGATGAGGAGATTCGATTTGATCTATGCTTTGAGCTTGATCAGATCATTTGATAATAAATTGAGATATCACCCTGTGGGCAATATATAAATTGATTTGAGGCAGGCCTGAATTGAGAGTTTCCTCAGATTATCTTAGTTTATCGATCAAGTAGAAAGATCTCTTGGATCCTAGTTTCTTATAATCACTAAGCTGGATTTGGTTTGAGATTGAACATCTATCATCATTGAACTGACGAGTAGGGGCTTTATCACTACGACATTTTCTTCCTTGTTTGAGTGAGGAGAGCCAAAGAACTCGCCATTTGGAGTTCGACCTTTAGAACCTATTCGAGTCTTTAACTTAAGATGTGATGGGGTGGTAGTTTTATCATTAGACTAATGAATGTGGGCTCTTTCACTGTGGCCTCTTCATATTGTTGAGTGAGGAGAGCATCAGCAACTCGGCCATTTATGGGCTTGTTGAGTTCGACCTTTAGACCCATCCATGTCCAAACTTGGGATGTAGTTGATATTTTCCAACTCGATTGAAACTTAAAATCGAGTTCTTCTGACTTGATCTCCTATTTGGCAATTCTAGAAATAAATTTCTCAACATTTTAGGGTTGTCTTTTCCTGTGTAGCAATAGATTTTTTTTTCTTGTAAGAACCTGCAACTTAGCAATAATAATTATAGATATATTCAAGAATATTAGCATAAAGCTCGATGTCAACCTGAATCAGGATGTATTTGAGGATCTCGTCTTATAGCACGATGTCAACTCAAAAAGACTTAACATAAACTAAAAATGTCTCTCTGTCTTGCAGGGGGAATTCTAAAGCATATTTAGAGAGAGCAAATACATCAATATTTGAGTTGATATGCTATCAATAGAATCTTGACATGTAATATTAATTTTATCTATGTATAGAAATCTAAAATGCCCTTATGAAATAGGAGAATTTTCATATAAAAGTTTTTCATCTAGAGTGAGTATATTTATTTAGGGATCTCGGCAGGAAGCACGATATCGACCTAAATAGGTATACTAAAAAAATGCCCCCTATCTTGCAGGAGGATTTCTATTATACTTCGGGAATGTATTCTTCATATATAATAATTTTTTAAGTATCGACCATTAATTAGCGACATTGATCTTTCACCCTTTAGGTCAATGAGTTGGTATGCTCCTCCTTGGTACACTTTCTCAATGACAAAAGGGTCTTCCCAATTAGGCTCAAATTTGCCACCAAATTTTTGATTGGAAATAATTGGTCTTCTCAGCATCAGGACTAATTCTTCTTTTTGAAATGTTTGAGGTCGTACCGTATGGTCAAAAGCCCTAGACATCTTTGCCCGATAAACCTCCAGATTTTGATGAGCTTGCAATCTAACTTCATCAAGTGTGTCGAGTTTCTTCATCCTCAGACAAGAATTTTGATCTTCAGTTAGATTGTATTGGATGGCTATTCGGAGTGAAGGCAACTCAACTTCGAGCGAAAGAACTGCTTCAGTTCTAAATACCAATGAATAAGGAGTGGCTTTAGTCGGTGTCTTGTAGGTGGTTCGATACACCCATAGTGCCTATATTAGCTTAGTATGTCATTATCTCTTATTTTTAGTAAGGATCTTCTTGAGCAGCTTGCCTAATGTCTTGTTGAAGGCTTCCGTGAAACCATTTGCTCTTGGATTGCATATTGAAGAGTATCTCCAAACAATTTTGTGTTGATCAACAAATCTATAAATCTTTGCACTTTTAAAGGTTGTGTCATTGTCAGAAATTATTTGGCGTGACACTCTAAATCTATAGATCACATTATGTGTGAAGAAGCTGATCACTCGATCAACAGTAACTTCTTTAAATGGGGTACCTTTAGCCCATTTAAAGAAATCCGCCGCTAGGATAAGGTCCAATGATTGTGGATTGATTGGTCAATTACATCTGCCCAAAGATGAATGGCCAAGACGCTATTGTTGGGTGTAATGGATTTGGAGGTTGATGGATTATATTCCAATGTACTTGACATTCATTTCTTAGCATGATCATGTCTCACCATAGATGGCCAATAATAGCCCATCCTTTTGATCTTTACTACCATCTTGGGACCTAACTGATGTGCACCACAAAGTCCTTCATAAACTTTAGCCATCACTTTGCTAGTTTCATCTGCATTTAGGCATCATAGCTACATTTGTTCAAAGGATCTATGATATAAAGTGTTGTTGACAAAAGCATAGCGCAACATCCTCTTCTCAATTTGAGATGTCAGTGATTTATTATTTAGTAGTTTGTCTTCTTTAAAGTAGTTGATGAAGGGTTGCCTCCAATCATGTGGCTCTTCTATAATAAAGGCTTCACACTACTTCTCTAAAGTAATGTAATTCTTAGCTCTTCTTGGTACAACATCTTATTAATTTTGGGGAGTATTAGGAGTAACCTGAGTCGCATCCTACTGTGTTAAATTTGGTAACCCCTCTACCTGCTGGGATTGATACTTTACTGGCTCTAGGACTCATCGAGTAAATATTCTGATCATGACATATTTACCATTCATACTTCTCATTTCCTTAGCTAATTTTGCCAAGCAATCGACTTTACTATTCTCAGATCAAGAGACTCGAGTTAGTGAGATATTTGGCATCTACTTTATAAACTCAAAAACTCGCTTGTGATAGAAAGCTAACTCATGCTTGTTGATTCTATAGATGTCAAGTACTTGATTTATAATAAGCTGAGAATCATCAAAAATATGCAAGTTTTGAATGTCTATGAAAATAGCTTCTTCAAGACCTGTCACTAATGCTTCATATTCAGCTTCATTATTAGTTCTTGGCTTGGTCAATCCATATGAATCATTATTCCTCCTTCTAGTGTTATAAAGATGATGGAAATTCTTGCCCTTGCCCTTGAGAAATTTAGAGGTTTGACTTGTTTGATCGACGAGGCTCCATCAAAGTACATTTTCTAAATTTGTGATTTTTCTCTTCATGAATGAGCATAATTTGCTCATTAGGCAAATCATCATTAAGGGAAGGGTCCGTAGGGATGGGATGTACAGCAAAAAAAATTTGTTAAGACTTGTCCCATCATTGCTTTCTGCAAAATATATGTGATATCAAATTATAAAAGTAATAATGTCCATCTTGCCGACTTGCCATCAGGTCTTCAAATGGATCAATCCTTGAGATGAGTGTAATCTTATGAGATAACATATAGTGACGAAGCTTTTGTACTGCAAAGATCAATGCTAAATAGTATTTCTCTATCGAAGAGTATCTCATTTATGCTCCAATCAGCCTCCGACTGATATAATAAAGAGTATTCTCTTTGCTTTCTTTGTTGTGTTGTGCCAATAATGCTCTAAGGGACTCTTCTAATGCAACTGTGTATAGAATGAGGGGCTTCTTAGGAGTAAGAATGTAAGGATTGGTAGATTTAATAAATAGCTTTTAATTCTATTGAAGGCTTCTTGGAACTCCTTATCCCACTTGAATGGAGCATCCTCCTTCATCAACCTTGCAAATGGTTGGCAACGTCCTGATAGGTTTCATATGAATCGACGGATGAATGCAAGCTATCCTTGCAAAGAGCGAAGCTGATGTAAACTTTTTGGTGGAGGCATCTCCATAATAGCCTTGATCTTAGCAGGATTGATTTCAATACCTCTATGATGTACAATATACCCCAGAAATTTTTTCGGTGGATACCCCGAATGCATATTTTAGAGGATTCATCTTGCGATCATATTTTCTCATTCTCTCCAGTATAATTCTCAAATCTTTGAAGTAGTTTTCACGATTCAAGTTTTTTACTACCAGATCGTCAATATAACATTCCACCTTTTGATGGATCAACTGATCAAAATCTCCATGGTTCTTTGGTATGTAAAGATTTTTCAAGCCAAAGGGCATGACCGTGTAGCAATAGATGTCAATAGGTGTTCTAAACGATGTATATTTTTCATCTTCATGTGCCATTTTGATTTGGTTGTATTCTGATGATCCATTCATAAATGAGAGCATGTCATAATTAGAGGTGTTGTCCACTAATAGTTCTGATATTTAAAGCGAAAAGCCATCTTTTGGGCATGCCTTATTTAGGTCCCGGAAGTCAGTGTAGAGATAGATTTGGCCATTCTTCTTCCTAACTGGGATAATATTGGCTATCCAATCTGCATACTTCTTCTCTCAGATGAAGCATGCTTTAATTAGCTTTTTAGTTTCTGCAATTACCTATTCTTCAATCTCCAATTTCATTCACATAAGAGCTTTCTTAACTAGCGTTGCATCTAGTTTAATAGCTAGTTTATGAACTGCAATATCAGGGGATAAGCTTGGAATTTTAGAATATGTCTAAGCAAAGCAATCTTTGAATTCACATAGTAGAATTTTTAGCTCTTCAACTTTTTCATCAGGTAGAAGGGCACTGACGAAAGTTGGACGGAAATCATCCTCAACGCCTAGGTTGATTTCTTTAAGTTCATCCATAGTATCTATTTGTCCACCATCTTCAAATTCTTCAGGTATGGGCTTAGCTTCTACTTCTTTATCATTTTTAAGAAGAATTTCATGGTAATCATCTTCTTCATCACTATGAGTTTCTATCTTAACTTCTATTATATTATAACAAGCTCTATTTTGATGAGATTTGCGGATGAACCCAAGACCTTTAGTGATAAAATTATCACTTCTTCATGATGCCTGAGGACTTCTTTGGCTCCACATCTTGTTAAAGATTTGAGTCCTATGTTTAGTCATTCCAATATGAATTCCAAGCTTATGCATCATTCTTCATAATTTCTGTGGATAGTATATTAGTATTCTTGGTATTATCTCATCGATTTTCATCATGTGTCATCAAAATTTTGAGACTAAGACTCTTCAGATTTGTAAAATAGAGTTTCTACTTCGCCACTCTCACTCAACAGTGGCACATAGAATGTTATCAATTCTTCAATATTATGAACCTCCAGTGGACTGATTTCTTTAAAGCACTGCTGAGGGATTGGTATAATTTTGAGTGAGTCATCTGACTCTGCCAAGTGAGCTATCCTCCTTAATACATCCATTTGAACTCTATTTCCATAAGTAGATTCAAAATCATAGTCTGAATCAGAATCACTTATTTCATATTCTGCTTTTCTTGAGAGCTTATAAGTTCTCTTAGGTTTGACAGAAATATCTTCTTCTTCTTCTATCTCACTTCCCAAATGAGGAACTGATTTTTTTTTATTTATGTGTAGAATCAACTACTTTAGGGAGAATCGACATTCCTTTCTTTCTTCCTCTTTACTTCTGCTCTTTCACTTTGTGAAATTTCTTTTTAATTCCTGAAGTGGATGCTACCACTTCAAGAGGCTCTGTTGGCTTAGGCTCTTTAGGGATAAAATAATTTGCATCTTTATAGATCTTTGCCTCATTGACAGAGAATGGTTGTAGGTTAACAAAAATTCTGAATTCTTCTTTTTCTTTAGGTACTTCATACACTGATGCATAGTTTATGGGACCATGCCATACTCATGTAGCCACGGCCGGCATAAGAGAGCTCTAAATGATGTTTCGGCATCGATTACATGAAACTTGGCTTCTGTATATAAATCCCTGAACTTGAGCGGGTGAATGAAAGAACCTAGAGTTTTCTTCCCTTTTTCATTAAAATTATGAACCATCAATTTATCTCTCCCAAGATGTTGGATATCAAGTGATAATCCTCTCAATACATTTAGACTCATAAGATTGATAGAAGAACCTGGATCAATCAATATTTAACTAATCGAGATGTCATTACTCTCTATAGTAATATATAGAGGACAGTTGTGATCTGTTGTTCCCAACATGAGATCTTCTTCAAAAAATGTGATTACTGGGAGATCTTGAGTTTCCAATGCTTCAGTCATGCATTTTTCATCAAAGTAAGATTCATAACTTTCCGGATCTTTGAGAGCTTGTATCAAAAATTTTTGGAGATCTTTTGACATTAAGAGAGCCTCGTACACACTCAATTATGTAGGGATCTTTCTTAGTTGTGATAGAATATTATAATCTATCTTCTTACTTGACTTAGACTTTATCCTAAGATTTTTGGGAATGATATCCTCATTGACTTCAATTTGTTTGCCTTTGTCTTTATTTGTATTTCGCTTCTTTGATGAAGGTAGTAAAACTTTACCACTTCTCAACTGAACCTGAATCATCTTATCTTACTTAGATTCTTCTGAAGAGGTAGTTTCTTCAAGTTTCCTTCTTATTCTAGAAGATTGGCCAAAAGGACTAGACTCATTTTTCAATGTTATACATTTCATACGTGATGATATCGATGAGTTTGACTCTTCTCCGTCGAAAAATATAGATCTTCATCTGAACTGTTATTGTCTTGTTGAGTCATTAAATAAAATTCAGACGTTAGCTCCTCAGGCTCTTCTTAATTTCTTGATAAAAATGTTGACGGGTTGGTCAAATCTATCTGACTTTCCTTATCATTTTAGAGTAACTGATGTTGAAGAATATCTGACATCATGCTGATTATTCAGCATGTCTCTACTGGATATTATTCACCATTATCTTCTTCATCTGATTCAGCAATGCGAAGTTTAGGCATGAAGTCTGCAAGCCTAAATGGATGTTTTCTCGGCTAGTGATACTCTTCTAAATTATTAATGATCTTTTGAGTTGTAGTTCTCTTCTTGATCTTCTACCGACTTCTTTGATTCATACATTTAAGACCGCTTCTCATATTGTGATAAAGTAGCCTATCGAATGCCATTAAATACTACTTGGTTTAGGCATCTCTCTTAAGTCCAATATAGGTTCAAGTGGTGATTTCCACTTAACACTAGAAACATTTTTTAGCTGTTTCAGCATTTTCACGCTCTTTTTGGAGAGTATTATTTGTCATTCTTGAGTCAGTACTATTTTCTCCTTCTTCTTGTCATTGCTGGATGATACGAAAGAGGATATAATCATCCTTATAGACTCTCTTTTTGGGCTGACTAGAACACTATCAAATAGTATAAATTCACCTCATCGATACTTTCTTTTTAGCCATTCTTTGAAGAAATAACAGTCTTCGATAGGATGACTGATCATCCAATGATAGGGACGAATTTGGATCTTTGACGCCTTCTTTAGGCCTTTTAATTTCGTAATCAGAATCGACTTTGACCGTTTGCTAAAATAATTTAGCTACACTGTCCCTTTTAAAAGAATATTCTTTGCTCATCTTTTGTTTAAGAGATGGCCACATTAGCTCATCATCTCTTGTTGCTTATTTTGGACGCTCCCCACCACTTGAAAAAGTTCAAGGTTTGTCACTACCTCCTAATACCAATTTTGGCTATGGATTAGAATAAATAGGCTTCTTTCCCTTATCATCATTGTACATTGGCTACTTTCCTTTATCCACATTGTATATCACCCTCTTTTCGCCATTTGAGCTATAGGAAGCGGCATGAATTTTATTTCTTTTTAAGTCTGAAGGTTTGTTTCTCTGTGCTTTATCTGCATAGACTTTAGACTTAGAGCGATTCAACTTTTCAAATTTAGCCACCCTATTGAGCAAGTCTTAGAATATTGCAATCGATATCATGCATAAAAATGGTATCATTTTATCATCTATATTGCCCTTTAGCAATTGGATCGTATGTTCTTCTAATTATTGCTCGCACTTCATACTTAGGTTGCGCCAACGACTTATGAATTTTATCACTGACTCATCTTTCCACCTTTTTAGTAAGGCGAGGTTAGCAATTGTGATTTCTCAGCAACCTCTTCATAAATACTCTAATTCAAAGAAATATTTTAACGAATCATTTGACAATTCTACATACCATTCAAAGCAACGAGGTCGCTAACGAATTGATGAAAAGCAAGTGCATCGCCCCTCTGGTTACCACAAGTTTAAATTGGGCTAGTTGTTGTTTTGATTACCAAGCAAGTATTAAATTTCAGACCGAGTAACCTTTCAATGACATTTGGTCATATTCACTGGTAGATGACCAATCACTAGCTTTTGAGCCGCAAGGCTAAGGATCCTTATCTTTTCATTGATTATTATTTTTAGCTAAGCAGTTGTTACCGTTCCAGGTGTGCTAGCCAGATTTTAAATTATTGGGTGGAGAAGTAGTGGGTTAAATTCATTCCTCGCTTCATGCGTAGCATGTACTCTAGGAGCTTGAGGTACCATAGTGTTGGTGGTATAGAAGTTGTATTATTAGCTGTCCGTTGATTAGTAGACAAAATAGGTGCTGCACTTGATGTGATATTCGTCTATAATATTTCCATCATGATGTTCATTTGTACCATCATATCATTCATTTTGGTACCAAGCTGTACAATCTCCTTATCTTTGACTTTCATTTGACACTGCATTTCTCTTTGCTCTCTAGCTAGCGTCATGGAGTCAATTAGTACAGGATCTTCTTCTTCTTCTATTTCTTATTATTGTTCTGCTCCTTGCTCACTTTCAGGGGAAGAACTTGACTGCCCTTCTCCTTGTGCATTTGCAGGGGCAGCTATTGATAGGGCTGAATGATGACGCTAATTATAAAAGCATGTACCAGGCTGATCATTTCCTGGTTCAACCATATAGACAACATTGACACCCATGATATCTTTCTCATTCTGATCTTCTTCTTCTTCATCTTCAGCAAAGATCGAAGATCTATCTTCTCTTTGTTTTTATAAACTCTCTTCTTCATAAATGTCAAATTGTGTTCCCTGAGTCATGTTTATGGTGCCGAGAGAGTTCACCTATATCTCTAACCATATAGACAAGCTCCACTTCCATAGTGTTCTCTTCATTATTTTCTTCTTGTACATGAATTGACATATTTCCGTGGATCTGGTTCAATATGGAACAAATACTTCTTTTATTAAAGGACTGCGATCAAAGTCAACCTTCTCTTATAGGGGTGAATCTAATCGGTGATGGGACCCCCTAGAGGATTCTCTAGGGTGTCGACCATCATGTCTTTCATCAATGATTTCCTTTCTTTTGGGTATCCACTTCTGATGAGTTGTTCTTGAGGTGAATTTTTGAGTATATATATCAGATGTCACACCTCTTCCATTATCCAAAGTTTTACTGGGACTTGGCCTCCATATCTATTTACCCTATCACTGGAACTGAGTGGATTCTTGGACACGCTGGTCAAAGTGTCACACTCTCATGCTCACCATGCAAAGCCATTACATTCGATGGCTACCGAATAAATAGTAACTTTCTTGGTGGAGCTTCAGTATTTTCCATCATCACAGGGCTCTGAGATCTTCTTTTCATTAGGCCTTTATCCTTGGCTACTTTGAGAACTTTTTATATCCTGGCAGACAGTGTTTCAGGCTGTCTCCTCATCATGAAGTCAATTAGTACAGGATCTTCTTCTTCTTCTATTTCTTATTATTGTTCTGCTCCTTGCTCACTTTCAGGGGAAGAACTTGACTGCCCTTCTCCTTGTGCATTTGCAGGTGATATGAATGATGATGCTAATTATAAAGTGTACCATGATCATTTCCTGGTTCAACCATATAGACAACATTGACACCCATGATATCTTTCTCATTCTGATCTTCTTCTTCTTCATCTTCAGCAAAGATCGAAGATCTATCTTCTCTTTGTTTTTATAAAGTCTCTTCTTCATAAATGTTGAATTCAGGTTCAGGTTCCCTGGAGTCATGTTGTTGTTGATGGTGCTAAGCAGAGAGTTCACCTATATCTCTAACCATATAGACAAGCTCCACTTCCATAGTGTTCTCTTCATTATTTTCTTCTTGCACATGAATTTCTGATTGACATTTCCAGTGGATCTCTAGTTCAATGTGCGGAACAAATACTTCTTTTATTAAAGGACTGCGATCAAAGTCAACCTTCTCTTATAGGGGTGAATCGATGGGACCCCTAGGATTCTGGTGTCGACCATCATGTCTTTCATCAATGATTTCCTTTCTTTTGGGTATCCACTTCTGATGAGTTGTTCTTGAGGTGAATTTTTGAGTATATATATCAGATGTCATACCTCTTCCATTATCCAAAGTTTTATTACGGGGACTTGGCCTCCATATCTATTTACCCTATCACTGGGAACTTTCAGCAACGGATTCTTGGACACGCGGTCAAAGTGTCACACTCTCATGCTCACCATGCAAAGCGTACTAGGCTCGATGGCTAGTTACCAGAATAGATAGTAACTTTCTTGGTGGAGCTTCAGTATTTTCCATCATCACAGGCCTCTGAGATCTTCTTTTCATTAGGCCTTTATCCTTGGCTACTTTGAGAACTTTTTATATCCTGGCAGATGTGTTTTAGGCTATCTCCTCTGTGGTGGTGGAGCTTGATGTGGTTGGTTCTTCTAGAAAGACTATTTTACTTCACTAGTAGAGTTATTCTTTTTCACCTACTTTAGGTTGTCAAAGTTATTGTGGGTAAGGATACTCACTTCAAGCAGATATATTCACTAAAGGGGATCACGAGCCCTCATCGTGTTTCTCCTTCTTCTCTGTCTTCTAGTTAATTTGCTTCCTGATGAGGAAGCTTCATGATCATGCTTTCCAGGTACAAAAGGTTCAATCAACACAGCAGCTATACCATAAGGAATTAAAGACATAGTTTGTCCACTAATAGTTCTTTCATCACGGGAGCTTCAGATTGACCTAGCCTTTTGAAAATTGAAGTTCTCTATCGGAAGAACTCCTTGACAGTAGTTGGTTATTGAACCAGTCAGCACACATGGCTAGAAGGAGCTTCAATAACTTGAGATCTTCCAGTATGACCTCAGACGAATGTACCGCGAGTGGGTACTCCAGGAGTTACAGCTACGATAGCTAAAAAATTCAAGCTACCAAATTGAATGGTAGCTCCAATATCTCCTGTGTTGATGATGACATTGGCTAGGCAGATGTTCGCGCCATGACATAGATGAACGGTGAAAGGAGTGCTTTGTAGATCCATTCTGTAAAAGTGAAAGATGAGGATTAGTAATTAGCAATTATTATTTCACCCCATACTTTCAAGATGCATAGGCACTACAAGAACAAAATAATGGTGTAATAAAGATATACTCTATAGAATAATTCATTTTACATAGAGCCTCATATTGAATTTATTACACACTTAAATCACCATTTTGTTGTTTTGAATTTTCAAAAATTTTATCGCTATTATAGCACATATATGACTAGCCAAAGATGAAAAGATAATCTTATCCCCAGTGGATTCACCAGAAATCTATGGGCTCTGAAAATTTGCCACCAACCTCTCGACAAATATTGAATTGAAGAGAGTATAGTTTAAGTATCGATAATTTTCAAAAGATAGATGAGATAGTAGATAAGACACTACCTAGAGATTTTGTCCTCATTTGGTGAAGACTTTAGATCTAGTTCTAGGATTCCTATAGGCTCAATCCCCTATAGTTAATTACCCCTCCGAATAAGAGAGAGAACTTTTGATTAAGGCTAGCCATTAGATCTCTTAATGTAATAGTAAAAGATATGGAGTTTTAATTTAGATTATAAAATTCATCATTTCAGCCTAAACCATGGTTGGGGAATGATGACGCTCCATCGATCTCATGGTTTCATCCGGGTCAGCGGTCCCTAGTCTACTTAGTTAGAGGAGGTAGTCGACCCAACCTGACCGAAGGATTCTCATCAATAACACATGGGTTACGTCGTCCAAGAAATTCTTATAGACCTGGGGTAGTGTTTGTCTGAGGAGACAGTCTTAAGTCTACCTTAGCTGATATAAGGTTATTTTCTCTATCAGGTGTACCTTATGATTCACAACTCAAAGGGCAGAGCATATGAGCTATAGTCCTATTAATAATATAATGGAGCCTGATTGGCCAAACCACCCGATCAGAGGACTCTGGTCATAACTGCTTCATTTATGGAGCCTACTAACTAAGCCACGTAGTCAGAGGACACGAGCCACGTCCTTATTGACAAGAGATTGATTGAGAGTGAACATAGCAAAATACTTGATTTGACATTGACTCCTTCATGATCTATAGTTTTCTTCATTTGTCACCCCTAATAAACAATTGTGAAAGGTAGATGGATTAAGTTTTATTTAAGTTTTAATGATAAAATTAAATTTAAGCATTTTCAGATTGCTACTTAATTTGATTTGAAAAATTGATTGATTTGAATATGTTTAAGAGCTTTAGATCCTGTCAACTCTATTTAGCTGTTAACAGAGGATTAGATCTACTGTCACCTGACAGAATCAGTTTCTTAGATATTTCACTGATTTGAAACTCTTATTATAGGTTTTTAGATTTTGTTAACTCGGACATAATCCTAAGACTAAACCGGGAAGCAACCCGCACAACATCATCAAACACTTGAATTTAAACATTCAGCGTAATGTCGGGGCCCATGCGGGTGTATTTAAGACTTTATGTAATGTATATTTTTTAATTATGAGATTGATTTCAGATTTTTATTTAATTCTAACTTAGCCTACGCAGCATTTTCAGACATTAAAATTTGCACTTCAAATCTCTATGTCTGAGAACATGCAGATATTTATACCTTAGCTAATTTCACCTAATTAATGATTTCGTTGATTTTGAAAATCATAATTTTGAATGAAGTTCCTTAATTTTTTTATTAAAGGAAAGCTCCTTCATTCGTGCGACATTTAGTTTAGTGTCGCATTCTATCTGCTTGTACAAAGAATTATAGATCCGGTGGCGAACCTTATTTTGAAGCAATAAATTCAAAAGACAGTTTAATCTGTTATTTTAAAAGAAAATTTATGCCTCAGAGTAGCTTTCATTTTCCCTCTCCTTTTTTTTAACTTTCCAACATTCATTTTTTCCCCTCTTTTTATTCGAACTTTCCTACATTCATTTTTCCCCCTCCTTTTCTTTTCAAAGTGGACCATTCACTATCCCTTCTAATTTCTATAAATAAGGCCAAGAGGGAGTATCACATTCCATTCCATTTGTTTGAAGGGTTGGAGTTGGAGCATTTGAAAGAGAACGGTTAGAAACTTTAGTGGCTTTCAACTCTGCTTAGATAAATTACGTAAGTGATTTTCACCCCTCTTTTTTGTTTTATTTTTATGTTTGTTATATGTCATTTTACTTTCCCCTTTTTTTATTTGATGCTTTTAGTTTAAAATTAGTTATAGGTTTCCTTAACATTCTTAAGCCAATTCATTTCACTCTCCCATTTTTCCTAAGCCAAAAGATTTGATGCAATTTTGGCAGCCTCCCGGCGTCATCCCCGCATAGGGGGTTGCATCGAGAGTATTTTGGCTTTCTCGATACTCCCTCATGAGCATAACGAGTAATGTCTTGCGACACCAAAACCGTCTTCACACCCACTACACCCTCATGGGCAATAGCAGGGTCTTTAAACCTGCATAAAGAGAAACACAGTGCAAAGTGTATTCATTTTATTTTTTTCTAAGTCTAAAAATTAGAAAATTTCGGCAGTATTTTGTCTAGGGGGAGCGACATCTAACTGATGTTGGCTTAGTTGGTACGCTCATGAAGGAAGAAGCGGTCACCCAATTTTTTTCTTCCCTCATGAGCACGATAAGGCCTTGAACTTGAAGAAACACAAGCATGTATATATATATATATATATATATATATATATATATATATATATCACGATCTTATATATTTCGACTCATTTTCGACGTACCGCAAAAATCGACAAAGAGATGAGGTTGGATATGCCGGAAACCAAGAGAAGAAGAACACTTCTTGTCTTGTTGTTCTTCACGCTGAGGCAAATTTAAAGAGGTAATGCAAGGAATGCACAGAAATCGAAGAACTGCTGTTGCTCCCCATTTGCAAAGCAAATATTAGAAGGGTGATCCAAAGAGGGCGATGCTGAAAATCGAAAGAAGAACCCACTTCTTGTTTTCCTCCATTTGGCGGTAATATAAGGATATAGAGAGTGTGATGCGAAACCGAAAAGAAGAATCTTGATGTTCTTCCCGTCAAGTGAAATTTTCAAATTTCAGCAAAGCGGAATTTGAAATTTGTATTAGGAAAAATGAGAGAATTTTGAATTTGGAAAATTGGGATTTTCGATTTTGGAAAAGTAAGGGACTTGGGAAGAGATCATCAGCCAAGAAGAATTGAGGGAATGAGGAGAAAATGAAAAGTGATTTTCGGATTGAAGGAAATGGGTGGGGGTTTTCAATTTTGACTCTTGAGGGGTGATATGGCTCTCAAAATACCACTAGTCAAAGCACAAATCTTGATGTCGAAAGCGGTATAATTTTGAGTCAAAACCGATCGAGATCAAGCACTTGAAATATCATTGGAATCTTTGGGACATTAATTAAATCTCAAAACAGCTTTCAAATATAGAGTGTTTATAGTCAAATCGAGCGTCTCGACGAGCCGGATCTAACGAGCCTAAGATCTCATAATTCTGACATCATTTGGGCATCCAAATGCTCAAAATACATCAAATGATCAAGGAATCATCATCGTCCGATCGAGGGGAGTGGTATGGGCCTTACATGAATTTCCAAGAATGCCCTCCTCCCATCTATAAATAGGCCTTCATTCCTCACATGAAGGGGGCGAGGTGAAGTAAAGTGAAGTAAAGTGAAGTGAAGTGAAGAAGAGGAGCCACCGCCGACCACGCCAACCACCAGGCCACCGTGCCGGGCCGATCCTTGCAATCGCCGAGCAAGGAAGAAGAGGAAGAGTCCAAGCAAGGAAGAAGAGGAAGAGTCCAAGCAAGGAAGAAGAGGAGGAACCCAAGCAAGGAAGAAAGGAAGAGTCCGCAAGGAAGAAGAGGAAAAGCCTGAGGGAGGAAGAGAGAGCTCTTGAAGATCCTCCAAGCAAGATCGCACCCAAGATCGCACTCCGCTGGCCATCACCATCGCCTCACACCGTCGTCACTAATTGTACCGCATTCCCACCGTTACCCCGCATCTCCACCATCGAATAATTACAACCTCGATCATTGTTACACGTTGTTATTCCTCTCATATGTAATTTCAGTAATCTTATCGAAGATCTTGTACTCAAAAGCAGATACATAGTGGAAGCTTTTCTGGCTAGCCCCGTGGTTTTCCCCTCTTTCGAGGTTTTTCACGTTAAAATTCTGAGTGTCTCTTGTTCACTTTTAATCACTGTCTGGACTTCACAACAAGGCTAAGGCATAAACTTTCACTCTACCGCTGATGGTTTTCTAAGACGCAGCCATTGCCTGGATGAAAAATCCTTCAACCACCATTTCCGTGAACATCCACATTATGGGGCACAACACTGGCCAACTCTCCCGCCAACTCCGTCATTCTCAAAACCCATCCCTGAACCAAGGACGCCAAGTTTTTACCTCACTCCCCCCTGATAGGCATGACCATGTTGAGGGCGGGACCGGAATCTCTTTGGAAGATCGTGTCCATCGAATGGAGGAGTCTCAAAATAAGATGATCCGCTTTTGCAAGGACTACAATGCGCTACTACGGCAAGCATATCTCCCCAAGATCGCTTGCCTGAGGAGGTCAAAACGCTAATCCTCCCGACACTGAGTTCCTCCGCATGGAGACCGTAACGCGATCTCCTTGACACGCTAGTTCCACTCATCCATCGCTGCACAACACTAATCCACCGATTGTTGTTGATAGCTTCACACATGCTCATCTTGTTAATCCCGCCATGACATTCACAAGTACGACGCTTTAATACAAGATGAATTTCACCTTCAAGGCAAAATCATCTTCACCCACACCGTAGTTATGAGGAGTCCTCACCTTTCGGCTTTTCTTCGACATCCACCAGGTTTCAAGCTTCGAGCATTGATTCCTATGATAACGACCCACGAATACATCGACCATTACAGGACTATCATGCATATCCAACGAGCTCCTGACACACTGCTTTGTCAGGTCTTTCCCGTTACCCTCAAAGGGCAAGCTCGCGCTTGGTTCTACTCTCTTCCTAAGGGATCCATCCATACCTTTAACGAACTCGCCAGGTTCTTTGTGGAACAGTTCATTTCAAATCGGAGAATCATTAAAGATTCCTCCCATCTCTCCGGCATTCGTCAGAATGAGGGTGAATCACTTAAAGAATACTTCCAGAGATTCTTCTCAGAAGCTCGCCAAATACCTGGGATAAATCTTGAATTATTAAGAGGAGTTTTCCTTGGAGGCTCCGCGGCCTTTTATTCATCACTATAGACATACCGCCATACGAATTTTAGTTCATCGTGTGGAAGCACAAATCTCTGCCGATGAAGCTATTCATGCCCATCGCAAACAATTTGAACAATCTGTAGGGAAACGTAAGAGCATCCCATAAAATGCAGACCGACAGTCCCAAAAAAAAAAAAAAAAAAAACCTCGCAGTCGTGATCTCCCTCCACAACCTCCATATCAATCGACTCAAACGAACATGCCTCCAACTGGGGGGCAACTCTTAATCTCAAAAGATAAGCAAGTCAGCAACACCAATGAAAAGGCAAAGATCAATAGTCAACTCTGGCTACAAGCTCATACAAATATTCGACCTCTTCCATACGGGTTAGCCATCGTAAAACACTCGACTAACAACTGATAGGTCAAACATCCTTGGTGGACTTCTCCGACCTCTTCCATCTGTTAACGCCATCGAGTAAAACTCGACTAACAACAACCCGTGATAGGTCAAAACGCCCCTTGGTGGACTTCCACCTCTTCCATGTTAATGCCATCGGTAAAACTCGACTAACAACCCAGATAGTCAAAGCCCTTGTGGACTTCTGCGATCTCTTCCATACGGGTTAATGTCATCGAGCAAAACTCGACAAACAACCCGTGAAAGGTCAAAAGGTCCTTGGTGGCTTCAGGCCTCTTCCACAGGTTAAGCACGGTAACACCACAAACAACCGGATAGGTCAAAACTTTGTACCTAACAGTTAACGCATCGCTCGACAAACAACCTGGATCAATATCCTCGCTGATTCAAATCAACCTTTTCCACAGTTAACATCATGCCAAAATCCTATCGACCATCGCTGACTACCGACGCTTAAGCCATACCATCGACTATGCCGCTATTGCGCCGCTGACCACCCCCGGCCGCTAACTAATGTATGGCCACCGCGCTAACTATCATCCACCACCGCCACCATCGTCGAACATTGTCGCTGATACCCCCGTCGCCAACCAATGTGGCCACGCTGTTGACTACTGCAATCGACCACCCTGCTTGGCTGCCAACCACCGCGGTTGCCATCGCCGCTCCACTCGCCGCCGGACACCGCTGCGAGCATCACCGGCATCTCCGCTGACACACCATCGTTGCCGGTTATCTCGCCACCACCTTGTAAAGTCACCATCGCCAATTAATGTCGTCCTTATCGCCGAGCATCTTCCAACCCCGCTCGGTGATCGCCTCTAACCCGCCAACCCGGACGGTCCGACAGGTAACCGGAACCACGACGATACCGTGGCCTTGATCACCTCCTAACCCGGACGGGGACGCTACGGTAAGGAACCACGGTATATCGCAATCGCCTTCTAACCCGGACGGTCGACGAGGTGTAAACGAACCATGGACGATACCGTGGGCCTTGATCGCTCTAACCCGGACGGTCCGACGGCAGAACTGGAAATTAAGTGAAACGGCCTTGATTGTCTCCTAACCCGGACGGTCCGACGAGGCCGGTAAACCAAAACCACGACGTGTACCGTGGGCCTTGATCGCCTCCTAACCCAAACGGTCCGACGGGGCTGGTAAACCGGAACCATGACGTATACCATGGGCCTTGATCGCCTCCTAACCCGGACGGTCCGACGAGGTCGGTGACGAACCACGAATTATACCGGGGCCTTGATCGCCTCTAACCTCCCGACGCGCCGGTGAACCGGAACCACGATACAATCGGCCTTGATCGCTTCAACCCGTGACGATCCGACGGACCGAGAACGAGTCGGAATGGAACCACGACGCCCGTGGCCTTGATCGCCTAACCCGACGATCCGACGGATCGACCGGCCGGAAACCGAACCACGACGTACCGTGGGCCTTGATTGTCTTCTAACCCAGACGATCCAACGGGACCAATAAATCGGACGAGGCCGGAAAACCGGAACCACGACATACCGTGGGCCTTGATCGCTTCAACCTGACGATCCGACGGGACAAACGGACGAGCGGAAACCGGAACCACGACGATACCGCGTGATCGCTCTTAACCCGGACGGCCCAACGAGGCCGAAACCGAACCACACGTATAGGCCTTGATCGCCTAACCCGGACGGTCGCGGTATGAACCGGAACCACGACGATATTGGCCTTGACGCTTCAACCCGGGACGATCCGACGGACCAGAACGGACGACGAACAAACCATGACGCATCGGCCTTGATCGCTTCCTAACCCGATGATGACGGGACTGAATCGGACGAGGTCGGAAACCGGAACCACGCATGGGCCTTGATCGTCTTCTAACGATGATCCGACGGGACGAACGACGAGGTCGGAAACCGGAACCACGACGCATGGCCTTGATCGCTTCTAACCCGGACGATCCGACGGACTGCGAACCGGACGAGGTCGGAAACCGGAACCACGACGCATGCGGGCCTGATCGCTTCCTAACCCAAACGGTCCACGGCCGCGAACCGACGAGGCCGAACTGAACCACGACGTCAGGTGGGCCTTGATCGCCTCCTGATCGCTTCGACGCCTCTCTTGATCGCTTCCAAAGGACCCTCACTCAAGAAGAAAGGGAAAGGAAAAGGTGCCCTCCCTCCTACCTAGATTTATAGCCACTGGGCAAAAGGGTAAAATCTCTCAAAACGGCTCAAAATGGAAAAATCAAAACGGCACAAAATGGCACAAATGGCTCAAAACGGCAAAAACGGCTCAAAACTCGGTCGGGGAAGCAGACGCTAAGATAGCGGCCTCACCGCCGTCGCCCGGAGGTGGTCGCTGGCGACGACCGTCGCCCGACGAACGACCATGACCCGCACCAACTCATGACATCGAATCGAATTCGGAACGGGTTCAGCTGACGCGACAGCGGCAACCAATAACGCTGGCCACGGACGCTGCCAAGGCTGACGCCGCCGCTACCGCAGTCCCCTAAACGCCTGAAAACTTCCGTAAGTATTCAAATAGATTCGTAACCTCAAAATCTCATGCCTACGGCTACACATCTACTTCTACAATCATAATATTATATTTTCATGATGATTTATTCTCTCAAAATATATGATTCATGAGCACATTTCGTTAAAGAATTGCTATTTTTTGAGCATTTGACGATATTTTGGATGATTAAGCTTAATGTCATCCAAAATAGGGGCAACGATATGCTCAAAATACCACTAGTCAAAGCACAAATCTTGATGTCAAAGCGATATGATTTTGAGTCAAAACCGATCAGATGCACTTGAAATATCATTGGAATCTTTGGGACATCAATTAAATCTCAAACAGCTCTCAAATATGGAGTGTTTATAGTCCGAAAGATCTCGACGGATCTAACGAGCCTAAGATCTCATAATTCAATCATTTGGGCATCCAAATGCTCAAAATACATCAAATGATCAAGGAATCATCTGGCCGTCCATCGAGGGGAGTGGTATGGGCCTTACATGAATTTCAAGAATGCCTCCTCCAATCTATAAATAGCCTTCATTCCTCACATGAAGGGGGGCAAGGTGAAGTAAAGTGAAGTAAGTGAAGTGAAGAAGAAGAGCCACCGCCGACGGCCGTTGACCACCACCGCCGCGGCCACCGCCATCCGCCGCCACCGCCTGAGCAAGGAATAAGAGGAAGAGTCCAAGCAAGAAGAGGAAGAGTCCAAGCAAGGAAGAAGAGGAGGAACCCAAGCAAGAAAAGAAAGAGTCCGAAGCAGGAAGAAGAGGAAAGCCCAAGTGAGGAGGAAGAGAGAGCTCAAGCTTGAAGATCCTCCAAGCAAGATCGCACCCAAGCAAGATCGACTCGCCTCCATCACCGCCGCCTCACCACCGTCGTCACTAATTGTACCCCATTCCCACCGAAATTACCAGATCTCCACCATCAAGAATTACTTACAACTGATCATTGTTACACTTGTTATTCCTCTCATATAATTCAGTAATCTATCGGGAAGATCTTGTACTCGAAAAGATACATAGTGGAAGCTTTTATGCGCTGGTTTTCCCCTTTTCGAGGTTTTCACGTTAAAGTGCAGTGTCTCTTGTTCACTCTTTAATTACCTGTGTGTGTGCTGGACTTCACAACAAGGCTAAGGCATAAACTTTCACTCTACCGCGACTGGTTTTCTAGCACGCAACAAGGGGGAAATGTAGAGATTGAAGAAGAAAAGAAGGAGGAAGAGGAAAGGGATGGAAGAATTCTTACCCTATTTCGGTTTGGAGGAGGAAAGAAAAAACTCGTGATTTGGAGAAGGGAGCAGAAATCTTTTTGCAGTTTTTAGATTAGGGCAAAGAAAAACCGAATGAATGAGAAGGAGGGGAAGCTTGTCGTCGGTTTGTAGAAGGAGCGGGAAGTCTTGCATGGGAACTGATTAACCACCGCCAAGGTGGAGGAGGTGTGTCGACACAGGAAGGAGGAGTGCTTGCTTTGGTTCACATGAAGAGGAGCCCGATCGAGTTATCGCTAGCGTGAAGAGGAGTGGGTAGAGAATGAGTGAGATTAGGGCTGGTTCGGGTCGTCGGTTCGGGTCACTTAGAGAGGGATTTAATTTAAGTTTATTTTTAAATTGATTAAACGACTTTAATGTGAATTTTATGTCGATAAAATCACATGGTCAATATATATAATATTTAATATTATTCTGTTGTTCCAAACACAACGGCGCAGTCTATTTTGAGATCGAAAGCCATTTGGTTTAAGTCGGCATCAAATTGAGTTAATTTCAGCTCAAAATGCGCATCACCGCTTTCGACTGCTCGATATTAGTGCAGACTCATCCGAATTGAGTGCGAACAGTCTAACTTGATAGATTTCGATATTTTGAAGCTAATGGAATGATCAATTTCACGAATGGAGGTCATTTGATTTTGATAGTGTCTCTTGACCTCGATATGCGTGCAAGTTAATGGAATGATCAATTTCACGAATGAATGTCATTTGATTTATGACGACGCCTCTTGACCTCGATATGCATGCAAGCACGTTGATGACTCGAGCGTTTGATCAGTTGATCATCAAGTTATGCAATATTTATATCCTGACCAGTTTCGACATTCTAAATGCGATGGTGAAGTCCGTTCATCGATCGGAGGTCATTTGGAATGATTTTGATGACGTCCAGTGCATTTCAGCCTAGATTTACGCATTGTCACTTCAAATCATTCGACATTTGCACAGACTCGTCTGAATTTAGCGCGAATAGTCTCATTTGATAGTTTTCGATATTTTGAAGTTAAATATATCAATTTTTCTGAACGCGTCGCTCAATATCGTAGCTTCTAATTCATCGCGTGCCATTATATAAAGCTTCGATCGCTGATCAATAGATTTTGCAATATTTATTCTCGACCGCTTTGACATTCAACGATGGCTAAGTCCGTTCATCGATGGAGGTCGCTTCACCATTTTAGACGCCCATATTTTGAGCCTTAGTTTGATGCCACCTCTAAGTCATGATTCATGACTGACATACTTATCTCGAGTCAATATATATATATATATATATATATATATATATATATATATATATATATATATATATATATATATATATATATATATATATATATATATGGAGGTATATATATATATATATATATATATATATATATATATAATTTATTTACTTATTTATTTATTTATTTTGATTTATATAAGAATATAGACAACCTTATATAATTGTTTATAAGTTTATTTTATATGTTATAACAAAAATGTATCGTCTTCACTATTGGTTCAACTAGGGCTGTAAATGAACCGAATCGAGCCGAGTAGGTACGTGTTCATACTCGAGCTTATTTAACATTATTGAGCTTGAGCTCAATTCGAGCTTTTTATAATAGTGTTCAAGCTTGAGGTTGTTAACCATATTGAGCTTGAGCTCAATTTGAGTTTGTTCATGAGCTCAGTTCAAATTGAATTATCGAGCTTGTTAACGAGTAGTTCATTTAATGAAATAAATGAGTTTTAATCAACCTTTAATTGAACTTGTTCGAGAGCAGCTTATTGGGAAATATACATGAATTGTATCAATTAAAGTTTATTATACTAAAAATAATAATAATAATGTTCACAAATATGTTTTAATCGAGCCATAATCAAGTCATAATCGAGCTCCTTAGCGAGCTTGTTCAAGAGCTTTAAACTATAATGTTTATGAATATAAATGAACTGAACAACAAGTTGTTTAAGTTTCTTCATTTCAATTGAGTATTTACAAAGTGTTCAATCATGAACAAGTTGTAATCAAGCCGTAGCACACGAGTAGCTTGTCGAATGCTCCGCTCATTTGCAACCCTAGGTTCAATGAATTCTTAATCTCATACTAAACTCCACAAATGGAAATAGGATAGGTTGAGATCAAATATAACCATCGTTGACCACTTAAATTTTTTTAATTTATAGCTTCCTTTTGGAACTTGTATAAGATAAAAGAGAAAATTTTTAAAAGGAGTATTAATTAATAATTAATTAATATATTAAGTATATTAAAAAAAAATTTGAAAATAATTTGGATAAGTAGTAAGGCCAGCCCACCTCACTATCGAGGTGGTATGGTCCAATCGCTCCCAGCTAGAATTTTATCGGGTTATCCATAATTATGTCGATTTGTTAAAGTCGCCGATGACAGGCGACGCTTCACCGATATTCTACCCCCCACACTCGATACCCGACCCATTGTTTTCTTTAGGCCAACAGATTATCGCGACAGAAGATATCGCCCGATAAGTGGGTGATAATCCACGCCATACGCCGGTCTACCAATCGCTCACTTATCGGGCGATCATACTTATTTTCAAAAAAATTTTTAATATACTTAATATATTAATTAATTATCAATTAATACTCATTGTAAAAAATTTGTTCAAGATAAGATAATGTATTAGGTATTGCACTCATAATTCAAAAATAGTGCCAGCAGTTTGACGCACTTTTGTAATTGTCATGTCTTCATTTAACTTTAATATAAGAGAAATAATTAAAACTTTCTCAATAATTATGTAGAGCCTAAAGTCAAAATATAAATAATTAAAAAGTCGTTGGGTGACTTGTAATTTACAAGTGGCGTCCATCAAAATTTTCGCAAGTCCGATGTCTAATCGACGCACAGATGGCAGTTTGTTTTTTTATATTTTAGTTCCTGCTAATGCATCACGTGTGTAAAAATTCTGCATCGTCCATAACTTTTGTTCAGTGGGCATTCCAGCCAGTGGTGTTCAGCTAAAGGAAATTTCATGCGTCGGCTAGGTTTCCCTTAGATTAGTTCCTTTTATTCGAGCTCTCTCCATTTTTGTTTGGCTTCTTCCTCCTCAATCCTCTTACCCCCTCTCTTCCTCTTTCCTTTCTCCATCTCAGACCTCCGGCCTTCTATTGGAGGTCAGTCTTTTTCTTCTTTTCTCCTTTCTTTTGAGAATGGCCTCTAATGGGGTCCTGTCAAATGACTCTTTTCCCCCATTATCTTCGTCTCCATCCTCATCCTCTCTTTTGGATAATTATCCTAGTGATCCCATCAATCAGTGTAATTGAAAAGAGCTCCTTCTTGCTCAAAATGACAAGAGCAAATCTATCTCTCTTTCCTACATCCCCCATGAGTCATATGAGGTGTGTTTCACTGAGGAGGATCTTTCCGAGGGTCAAAAGGAATGGGACCTGTCTCTGGTTGATTATGCGATTGGTAAGAGGCCATATTACGGCTCATTATTGGCGGCCTTGAAGAGGAGGTGGAAATTCAAGGGGAATTTGGAACTTTTTACCATGGAAGGAGATTTCTTTCTCTCCAAGTTTACTTGTAAGGAAGACTATAACTTAGTATGGGATAACGAGCCGTGTTTCTTGAATAGTCAACCTTCCATTTTTCAACAGTGGACATGGAATTTCAGACCCACCAAGGAACAAATCTCAGAGCTTCCCCTCTGGATCAAGCTATCGAACTTTCCGCTCTATTGTTGGAATGAGAAAGGATTTTCTAAGGTGGCGAGTCAGATAGGAGTTCCTCTTGTGGTGGACAATCTTACAGCAACAAAAGCCCGTATTACTTTTGCACACATTTGTGTGCAGATCAATACCTCCATAACACTTCCAAATTCGATCCCTATCAATCTGAATGGGAAGAGGTTCAATCAGGAAATTGTGTATGATTGGAAACCATCGGCGTGCACAAAATGCCACACTTTCTCCCATGAAGAGAATACTTGCCCTCAGAACCCAGTAGTTCATTTCAAAACTAGGGGGCATAGTAACATCATCCTCCACCTGCAGAAAATCCACAAACGAACAATCAGGCAAGACTAATTGACAGTACACCTCAGTATCTCCCTCCACATTCAGAAGCGAAGGATTCAGGGCCGAAGGTGGGTTCTGATACTGATCCCTTAATCCAAAATATTCTCACGGTGGATTTAAATCAGCCACCTATCCCCTCATCCTTATCGGAAGACATCTCAGAGCAAGAGGCAAACATTATATCAAATGAGGAGCATATAGATAATGATACTCCTTCAAAAGTCCAAAGTGGAATCCTAGCATCTGGTGTGTTGACAAGATCAGCAGCCAGCTTGCCCACCCATTTTGATTATCAGAAGTCGAAAGGGAAAATTCCTAATACTCTAGGGAAATCTATTCTAGATGGGGAGAACCCAAAGTCGACCTCTAGCATGACCCCCTCAACTAATAAAGGAAAATAGAAGAAGGGCAAGAAGCCCTCCACCTCTTCATCTCAATGATTTTTCCTGTAATGGGAAGCTAGAATGTTCGTGGGCTTTCTGCTGAGGGCAAAACTCTTGATTGCTTGAGGCTAATCAATGAATTTTGTATAGATATCTTATGTCTTCTCGAGACAAAAAAAATCAGCTATGATTTAATTCATAGTAAGTTTTCTCTTGACAAATTTAGTTTTTTCCCATCTGAGTCCAATTACTCCGATTTTAAAATGGCTGTTGGTGGTCGTATATGGATAAAGTGGTGTTCTGATCAACTAGAATTTAAGCCTCAAGTCAAGACTGCTCAATTGATTCATGGCTACATCACTTTGGCTGGAGAAGTCTCCTTCTTTCTGACTTGTGTTTATGCTGAAAATGATACGCGTTCTCATTCTATTTTATGGAACTCTCTGAGAATGTTGGCAATTGCTATATCTGAATTGTGGATTCTCATGGGTGACTTTAATTGTTGTCTCACTAGTAAGGACAAATCTGGAGGCAATCCTATATCTCTTAACAGCTCCTTGTATTTTAAGAGTTGTGTCAACAACTGCGAACTGATGGAACTTCCTAGTTCGGGTCTCTATTATACGTGTTCTAATTAGCAGAGGAACAACCCCATCTTTTCTAAGCTGGACAGGGTGCTTTGTAATCCTCAATGGCTTGATTTATTCCCTAGCTCCTTTTATAAAATTCCCCCACCTCTCTCATCTGATCACTCCCCAATTGTCAGCATATTACAGCACACCTAATCATATTCCCATAGATTCATGTACAGGAACCACTGGTCCCTATCTTCTAATTTTCACCAAGTTACTAAGGAAGCATGGCTCGGTTATGTGTCTAGGGACCCTTTATTTATGTTTTCTAAGAAACTTTCTCAAGTCAAGAAAGCATTTAAGGATAGGAAATGGGATCCTTATTCTCTACAAGCTCAAATCAACCATACTAAGAAAGACCAAATGGAGATTTTGTCTAAAGTTGATCAAGATCTGGGAAACCTGACATTAATACAAGAGGCAAAAGATGTTAAAGAAAGGTATGCAAAGTTAGTTCGAATGGAATGTATGTGGGTTAAGCAACGGGCAAAGGCACATTGGATGACTAAATCAGATGATGATCTAAAATTTCTTTATAGCTCTATCAAAGAAAGGAAAAATATTAATCTTATCAGGGAATTACACACTGATAAGGGGCTTGTTTCTGATCAAAAATCGATGGCTATGGAGATCTGTAGGTACTACTCTTCCCTTTTCAATTGTAGTAATGCTGATTCTTTACATCCACAGGATTTTCCTCTGGGAGAGACATTACCTCTTTGGCAAGAAGAGGAGTTGATGACTGATATTTGTCATAAGGAAATTCATGATGCTCTAAAAAGTATTAGTGAGAATAAGTCTCCAGGCCCTGATGGGTTCAATTCCAATTTCTTTATGACAACTTGGGAACTCACAGGAAAGCAATTCCTTAGGGCGGTTCATCACTTCTTCAATACTTCTAAACTACCAAAAATTTTTAAGCATACTCTTATCTCTCTTATCCCTAAAGTAAAGCGCTCAAGAAAAATATTAGATTATCGACCCATCTCTCTCTGCAATATTTACTACAAAGTGATTGCCAAAGTTCTGGCGAATAGATTAAAGAAAATTCTCTCGTCCCTCATTAATTAAGCTCAATCAGCATTCATTAAAGGAAGGGACTTTGCGGATAATTTGGCCTTGGAAAATGAGATTTCTAATAAGTTCTCAACCTTTAATCAGCAAGGTAAGTTTCTAGCTAAGCTCGATCTAATGAAAGCTTTTAACTCTATTAACAGGAAATCTCTAATCCATAGGCTATTGGCTAAAGGCTTTCCATTGCATTTTGTGAAATGGGTGGAGTCCTGCATTATGGATGTTCCTTTTTCTGTTGTTCTTAACGGTGAAATCAAGGGATTGTTTACTTCTTCTACAAGTATGAGGCAGGGGTGCCCCCTCTCTTATTTTCTTTTCACCATAGCCATTGATGCCTTCTCGTGTCTTATGGACAGAGAAGTGAATCTCAAGTAATTTAACCCTTTTTCAGTTGGTTCCTGTAATATTTCACATCTCCTATTTGCAAATGATTTATTAACTATGGGAGTTGCAAATAGTTCCTCTCTTATTTCATTGAATGATTGCCTATTGAAACCTCAAAATTATCTAGATTGGGGGTTAACATTGATAAATTAGTTATCTATTTTTCAAAAGAGACTTCTAGGGTGGGGGATCTTGTTCAAATTCACATTAAGCATGGTTCCTTTCCTATCAATTATCTTGGCCTTCCACTAATTTTGGGCCCTATTAGGGTGGTTCACTTCAATAGTCTCTTTAATAAACTTCAAAAGTGGATGGCTAGTTGGAAATGCAAATTCCTTTCGCTTGGGGGGAGGTTTCAACTTATTAGATCCTCTGTGAACAACCTTTTATCATACTGGTTTAGATCCAAAGCAATTCCATCAAGCATCATTAAGAAAATTAGCTCCTTCACCTCCAAATTTTTTTTATCACAATGGAGACCGTAAGATATTGTATACCATTTCCTGGGCTAGGACTACTCTACCCAGGGAAAAGGGGGGCTCCGACCTTCTCTCTGTTGTCTCTCTGAACTCCATTAATAAGTTAAAAATATTATGGAAAGCTCTTAAGAAAGAATCTCTTTTTGCAAGATGATGTGAACAAAAATATGGATCGGTCTGGGCAGGTTCTAATAACAGGGTCTCCCCCCTTTGGAAGGAATTGAGGTCATTTGGCTTAAAGTTTAGGGAGAGGTTCAAATATTATATTGGGGATGGTAATTTGTTGTCCCTACTCTATGATCCTTGGTGTGATAATAACACTTTGACTCAGATCTTGGGGGTGAATGGGTCTAAATTGTTGGATCTTCCTCCTAATGCTAAGGTCAGTTCTCTTATTGTTGACGTGAAGTGGAGCCTTCCGTGGGATTCCATCCCAGAGTGCTCATTACTGTTTGAAAAAATACAAAGTATTCCGATGCATGGAGGAGAAGACTGGATTTCATGGGATAATAAAAAACTCCAACCAATTGGGATTTCAAAAAGGCTCTCTTTGAGGCTATTCCCTATATTAGTTGGCATCAAGAGATTTGGTTCAAGGGTAATGCTATTAATTATGCATTGTTGGATGGATTACTTGGGGGGGGGGGTGGGGGTCTTAAAACCTTGGATGTACTCTCAAGGAGGGGTGTGGGTTCTACTTTGGTTTGTTATTTTTGCCAAGAATCAACTGAATCTCATACTCATCTTTTTTTAATGTCCTTTCTCTATGGATTTGGTTAGAAAACTCCTCCCAAATGGCCACTTCTTTCTTCTACACTCATCTCTACAGCAAATTTAGGGAAATGTGGATGTCCATGTGCACAAAATGATTAAAAAGCTGCACTATCTTATCACTTTTGTGTTGGTTTACATCATCTGGAAGGAAAGAAATAATAGGATATTCTCTTCTACTTACCCTTCCTCCCAATCTCTTATTAACCAAAATAAAAATCATGTTGGGTTCAAAATTTTGAGATGGAAGTTTAAAGAGGTTTGGCCATCACATGTTATACAAAATTATAGTCCTAGTGTGCGAGAGATTTCTCCCCTATTTCCATTTTCATGAGGCTTACGATTTTTATATCTGACGATGATGACTGTTGTTTCCTTTTTGGGATTTAACGGTTCTAATCAGTTGAGGTGGCCTGCTCGGATGGCCTTCTCAGCAACCTGGTTGAAGTGCAAACTGCTTTATCTTGCCATTGGATGGCAGTGAAGGAAACCTCAGGTACACATCCTGGTTCTTTCGTGTGTTTTTGATTGTGGCGGTGTTTTCGTCATTGGCTATTGGTGTCTGAGTCCAGATTGTGGTTTTGTTTTTTTATAGCTTTTAGTTATCGGTGTGTAGGACTAAGAGTGTAATTGTCCTGGTGTCACTCCTGTTGGTATAAGCATTCTGTCTTTTTTTCCATTTCAGTTTATTACATGTAATCATTTTTACATTTTGGAATGAATTGGGCGAAAGCCCTCAATATTTTTCTAAAAAAAAAACTTTTGTTTAGCCATTTGGTCAACTGAATTTAGGATTTATCATAAAAAATATTTTTAAACCAACCTTTCGATAAAAATAATGCTTGATTTTTTCATTCTTACTAATATGATAATAGTTTATAATTGAAACTTCAATTGCTTTGGTAATTTGAGTATATTTCAAATCCATCATTTAATGTATTTGGAATACATTAAATTTAGGCAATTTCAATAACACTTTTGAAGTAAAGTGAGGATCACTATCGTCGATTGTCTGCCACTGCATACTAACCACCACCTAACTACTATTATGACCGCCATTACTGTTAACCACTATCCACCACCACCTTAATCATCGTTGGCCTTTTTGGGATCCTCTCAACTATTGGAAATTCAATTGGTTTTGTATTTCTAAAGAAGGTCCCCTTGTCGACTTTGAACTTTTGAATTCTTTGCACTCTCTCCATGCTTCTTAATTGTTTGCGCCATAGTCCTAATGACTCTTATCTTTGATTTTAATAATGACAAATATATGATTAGATTTTCTAACATATTTGCTAAGTATTTTATATAAATAAGTCGATTCAAAACATTATACAGGTGAATACTTATTTAATAGCTACATAAGTAATAATCACCATAGTTGCTAAAGATGAGTGCAACAAAGCCTATATATATATATATATATATATATATATATATATATATATATACATATGCAGATATACACACACACACATATATATGTGTGAGTGTGTGTGTGTGTGTGTGTGTGCGTGCAGGAAGATTCGGGTCAATAGAGTAGAAGAATTCAATATCTTAGCATTGCACCAAAGTTCTGCACACACAGCAAAAGAGTTTGAGAGACCTCAAGATTTTTACGTGGAAAACCCAAAAAAGGAAAAACCACACGGCGTAGCCCACTTGAAAATAATTTCACTATATCAACTTCTGTTATAATTATTATCCTTTCTACAAAGTTGAAGAATGATAGCTTACAAGAATAAGTTTTGTAACAAGTTTCACTTTGGATTAGCAACGGGCGTTAAGGTGGTAGTGATGATTCACTAAAACTATCAAAAAGATTGGTGGTGGGTAGTAGCTAAGAATGGTGAAAGCGGCGGGCTGACGTGATCCGGTATCGTCGGTATAGCGGTGGTGACTGGCGGATACCGGATACGGCGGCGCGGCGGTATGACGGCCGTAATTCGCGATGACGGGCCGACGGTGGCGCCGATGATCGGTGCGGGAACGCGACGATGGCGATGACGCATGTGACCGGTGTCGTCCAGACAATGGTCAGGTGGACCGGCCGGTGATCGGCTGATTATGCTTTGAGATTCTTCGAGTCTTAGAGCTCTCTCCTTTTTTTAGCTTTGGGTCTTCTCATGTAAAGAATGAGAGATTATTTATAGATTATAGGAGTGATATTTTTATAAATACAAGCAAAATCTAAACCACTCCATCAGACAGCTCAAAATGATTCCTTCAATCATCTAATGTTTTTTAAGTATTTGAATTTTCACATGAAGTTAGAATTAAGAGATCTTAGGCTTGTTAGATCCAGCTCGTCAAGATGCTCGGTTTGACTATAAACATGTCATATTTATGAGCTATTTAGAGATCCAAATGATATCCCAAAGTTTTTCAATTATATTTAAGTGCTTGATCTAGGCTAGCCTTGACTCAAAATCAGATTGCTTTTGATATCAAGATTCATGATTCAGCTAGTAGAGTTTTCAGTGATGAATGATGATTCAATACACATAAATAAAAGAAGAATTGTAGTAAATACAATAGGTTTTTTTTATGTGGAAGTCCCCAAAAAAGGAAGGAAATCATGGGGTCTGGCTCAATTTAGATGGTTATATTAGTATATATAATGATGTCCTTTTTCATAATTAGGGAATGAGTTGATACAATATAATACATATGAATTATAGAGAATGCACTTCATTGTAACTGATGGCAAGAGTCAACAACATGCTTTGAATTTATAGATGACAATGGGTGTCAACAATGAGCATCGATTATATAGACGACAACATGTGTTAACAACGTGGATCAATTATATAAGTAGTGGCATTCATCAATGTTGTTGATAATAATGAAGGGAATGGTGTCATCTAAATGGTTAAGATAATATAGTTAGACAGTGATTGCATGACAAATTGATTGTGAGTTAACTGTCATAAATGTTGAGTGAAAAATGATGGTGGCCGATGAGATGGTGGTAATGCTGGATAATAATGGTCGCGGTCTAAAGGAAGGTGATCGTGGTGGACTAATGACAAACTTTCAAAGGTGGAGCAATTATATCGATGAGTGGTTGGGATGGTGGTCAATGACAATGGACCGGTATAATGCGATAAATGGCGAGGATTTGATAATGATAGGATAGATAAGATCAAATGAACGTCGCAAATGTCTGATGATGGTGAAGGAATGATGGTCTAATAGTGATGGATCATCGATAAAGGCTGAGTGTCAATCTAATGATAATGGTTGGGTGATGATTTGACGATGGTAGCCGAGTAGTGGACCAACAATGGTAATTGGGCAGTGGTCCAACGATAGTGGATAACAGTGAATTGTTGAAGGTGGTCAGGCAACAACGGTGTGGCGGTGGTCCAACAATGATGACCAGCAGGCAATCTGATGATGGTTGTACGATGGACCGTTGGTGGTGGTTAAGTGGCGGTCTAACAATATTAGACGACAACATATTATTGAAGGTGGCTGGGAAAAGATGTTGATTGGATGGCGATCCGGATGGTGGCTATTCATTAGATTGATGATAGTGGTTGAGCTATTGTTTGATGACAACGGTCATGTGGTGGTTTGGGGAGGCTAACAGGCGGTGGTAAGGCAGTGCTTTTGGATTCTTGATGCATCATAGTTTTCTTCCATCTCCAGCTTCGGTCTTTTCATGTGAATAATGAGAACCTATTTATATATTTTAATAGTAACATTTTCTTTGTAAATACAAGCAAAATCTAAACAACTCTATTGGTCGACTCAAACTGATCCCCTCGTTCATATATGTATTTTTGGCATTTTGTTGTCCAAATGAACTCAGAATTAAGAGATCATGAGCTTGATTGCTTCGTCTCATCAAGAAGCTTGATTTGACTATAAAAATATCATTTTTGAAAGCAATTTAAAGACCCATATAATATCATAAAGTATTTAACTATATTTTAAGTGCTTGATTTGGGATCATCTTGACTCAGATTGGGTGACTTGCGACATTATCACCAAGTTTTCTTCATTGAGATGGTTAGCTTAACTACATGTTTGCCAAAAGTAGAGTTCGAATGACTATGATTTTGATCTCAAGAACCATCCAATCATATATATACATCAAGACTTTAATTAATTGTTGCATGTAATCTTTTCAAATATACCATAGTCATATTCTCCCATGCTTGGCTGAATTTTCAACCAATTTATTTCATAATTGTAGGCCAAATTTTAAAATTAATTCTCTTCAATATCTTGGTGTAATCTAATTTAAATTTAAAATTCATCTTTTTTTCATTATCATATTTCCTATTATATAACAACCATTATTGAAATAATTTAAAACTAACTCTTAATCACTACTTGCTAGATTATTTTTAAAATGAAATGGTTGCATAATTTTCCTCATAATCCCTTTCTTGGCCATACCCACTAAAAGAAAAAATAATTTCTCTTCTTCCTTCCCCTTCTCTCAGAAAAAAAAAAAAACTAAAGAATTTTTTTTCTATTTTTCCAAGCAAATCTCAAACCAAATTTTCTTCATTTGGGTTGAAATTTTTCAAGAAAAATCAAGGGAGAAAGTAGTTAAAAATATCTTGCAAGGGTTGAAATTTGCATCTTGTTTATAAGAAATTTTTTGAATATTTTTATGTGATTTTACATATTTTAAATTTGTGTTTATTTTAGTGTGCAAAAAAATATTGGGAGGTTTACATACATAGCACACAATTCTTATGTATTTACATATCTAACACCTAAACATCAATTTTTACATATATAACACTCTAATTTTCAGTATCACATAAAAAAATATCATCATCACTCACTTTTTAAGATAAAATGCACCTTTTAAGCATAAAAAAAATATTATATAAGTAAATATCTAACTTTTTAAGTGTTAGATACGTAAAGACATAAGAATTGCATGGTATGCATGTAAATCTTCCAAAAATAATTTTACCAAGTTTTTGATCAAAATCCTCATATTGTTTACATTTATTTGTGCTTAAACTTATTTCAAAAAAATATATTTAAAATCAATTTTCAATCCTGCAAAATTAGCAAATTGATTGAATTATATTTGAATTTTAAGGGTGAAAGTTAAAATTTACTTCGATTGAAATAAAATGATATTACAGTTATTAAAATTATATTTTTCATCTTGTTAAATTATTTTTGAAAAAAATTTAAAGTTTATTTATTAAATTTCTTAGGTTTGTAATTTATTTTGTAAATTGTTTAATTATAAAATTATTATTCTTCAACTGCTAAAATTTAAAATTTTGTTTCTAGACGTTTTAATTGTTAACTTTATTCTCTATACTATTAAATTTTTGAAATTAATTTTGTTGATAGCTAATTTCTAAAATTTATTTATTCAACTGCAAATATCTAAAATTTATTATTAGGACTACTAAAATTATAATTAAAATTTCACATTACTGAAGTTAATTTTCCAACTTTAAAAGTTTGATTTGTTAATTTTGCATTTGTTAATTTTATTATTTAGATTTAATAATATTAAGTTTATATTTTGTGAGAACTTTTTTTTTTTTTGTTTTTTTTTGCAAAAAGTTGCATTTTTGAAAAATGATTTTTGAACACAAGCTATGGGGTTAACAAAGCCACATACACTTCTTTGTTTATCATCTTTCGTAATTTTCATTTATTGCATGTATTTGCTTATTAATGTGTGAGTAATTATGTCTTCATTATAATTGTTTATTTTAATTCATATTACATATTAATTTCTTGAAATTAAAATAAGTTTTTCAAATCATCCAATTCACCCCCTAATTTGGGTTATAAATTTAATAAAATTTTGAACTATCTATAATAGTATTTTTATTTTTTTTTATGAGCCTTTGGGTGGCATAGTGTGATTATTATTGTAACTTAGTTTAGGATTATACTTTATTATTGTAACTTAGTTTAAGATTATACTTTATTATTGTAACTTAGTTTAAGATTAAAATCATGTAAAAATGTAAAAATGTATGTTATACTAATTTGAATTTTAGAATAGTGAAATCTTAGCTAGGAGTTAGGTGTAATCATAGGCCATTAGGTTGAACTTAATCACATAGAAAAATTTTGTACCTCTTATCTCTCTATTTTTAATTTCTTACACATATTTAGACATATTTATTTATTCATGTGATATTGTGGGGGATTAAATTTTAATTAAAATCATTTAATTTTATATTACAATAATTTTTTAAAAAAATTAAATTAAGTTTTTCAAATCATTTAATTGAATTTTATGATTTGAAAAACTTAAATTAAAATTATAAATTAATGTAAAATAAAAATAAATAACTTTAATTAATGCTTAATGCCCGTGAACCTCAAACTTTTGATAAATTTATAAACGAAAAAGTAGTCTTACACGACAATTGATAGCCTCTGACAATTTACAAAGATAAGCTCATAATGATGTTTAAGATTACTTTTATTATAATAAATACTTTGAAAATCACTTGCCAACAACTTGAATTTTTTAAATCACAAAATATATACTCAATATCATATAACTCAACAAATGCAAAATTAACAAACCAAATTTATCAAAATTGAAAAAAAAAATTGATATTAATTTTAGTAAATATTAAAATAAATTTTAAAAATAAATAATACAAAAAATAAAATTTAAATTTAAATAATTTAGAATAAAAAAATTTATATTTAAATCCAAAAATAGATTTTAGATTTAAGCAATAAAAAATGGATCTAAATAATCCAAAAAAAATGTTAAATTTTGGCCCAAAGAAATTTATCATAATTATAAAGTAATTTAAATAATTATATATACGATGTGATTTTAATTAAAATAAATTTGAATGTTCACACTTTGAAAATCAAACGTAATTCAATCAGCTTGCAAAATATTTTTGGAAGATTTACATATGATTTTTAAGAGAATTTTAAAAATAATTTTAACATAAAGAAATACAAGCAACATAAACATTTTGATAAAAAAAAAAAACATTGTGATAAAGCATTGTTTGAGTACAAGAAGAAAAATTAATTTATAATATGTAAAATCACAAAAGTAAATTCAAAAACAAATTCTTACAAACATAAGAAATCTTTCTAACCATTTTCTCTCTTAATTTTTCTTAAGAAAAAAATCAACTAAAATGAAGAAAAATATTGGTTGAAATTTACTTAGGGAAGAAGAGGAAAACTCTAATTTTGCTTGAGAGAATGAGAGAAGAAATATAGAAAAATTTCAATTAATTTCTCTTTTAATGTGGCCAACCAAATGAACGACTAAGATAGGAATTATGCTGTCATTTATTTTGAAAAATCGGCCAATAATTGTTTTATTTTGATTCTCTAATAATTTTGATATAAATAGAAAATATACTAATGAAGTTAGAAGAATTTAAATTTTTTGATTCAAATTAAGATAAACCAAGCAATTGGAGAGAATTATTCTCAACGTTTAGCAAACAAATGTAAAATAAATGAATTATAAAATTTGTTCATACATGAGAGAATTCGACATTGTACATTTAAAAAGATTAAACGCCTGAATTAAATTAAATTAAATAATATATAAATATGCATGTAGTTTAATTTAAATATTAAAAAAATGAAATATGAGATTAAAACTAAAAATACAAAAATATTACAAAAATATAGCTAAAAATTAAATACAAAAACATATAAAAGTAAATTTAATTATTATAAATGCAAACAAATGTATGATGTTAGCTAATAATAAAGTTATAAATTTAAAAAAAAAATTAATAACAAAGCTTGAAAGAAAATTTCAAATATAATTTTAATTTAATATGAAAATTTAAAAACACATTTTAAAAAATAATTCAAATTTCTTTTACAAAAATTAGGGAAAAACAAATAATATTTAGCAAGTAAAACTATTTTTTATTAAATTTTAGAATATATATATATATAATCATGTGAATTCATTGTTAAACACAATGAAGCAAACAAATTTAAAAAAAAAACTCAAATCATAAGTCTGTCTACTTAAAACAACTAGCAAACAAATTAAAAAAAAAAAACTCAAATCATATATTTGCTGCTATCAAAATCAAAGTGATGAATTATAAGGCTCATGGGACAAACATTCCCCTTTTTTTTTTTTTTTTTTTTGATAAAGACAAATCTATGTTGATAAAGGTGTGATGGAAAGCATGAAATGACCTTACATCACTTGAATTATGGAGGTCAACCTTAGAGTCTAAAGGTTTTCATTCGAGTAGATCTAAAACTAAATATATGGAGTGTAATTTTAGTTGCAGAAGTTCTAGTGGTGATGTCGTGACATTGGGTGATCAAATCATTAAAAAGATTGAGTGTTTAGATATCTAGGCTCTATTGTTCAAAATGATGATGAAATAAATAAAGATGTTATTAGTAGAATGATGGTTGAAGTGAGGAATATATCTTATCTATTTATAGAAAAGTACCAAATACTTTGGAAAATTTTATAAAATGGTAAGACAATGATTTATGAGAAGTTGTAGTAAAATAGAAACAAAGATTAAGTTAAGTGTTGTAGAAATGAGAATACTCAGGTGAATGAGTGGCTTTACTCTTAAAGATAAAATGTGGAATGAGTTGGAATAGCTTCAATGGCAAATAAGATTAGAGAGAGTCATCTTAGATGGCTCAATCACATAAAGCATCAGTCATCTGATGACCCGATTAGGAGAGTAGCTTTATTAGATTTGCCTTATGTTAAGAAATATAGAGGTAGACCTAAAAAGAGTTGGTTAAGATGTATAAAAAATGATCTTAGTTTATTATAATTAAATAAGGATTTGATACATAAAAGGACACAATGGAGAAGAAGAATTCATGTAGCCAACCCCACATAGTGGGATAAAGGCTTCTTCTTGTTGTTGTTGTTGTATTATGCTCTACCTTATTGTTGTACTTACAAACATATATATATATTTATATTAAAAATTAAACAGATATAAAATATTAAAAATATATAAAACATACAAGTTACATAATTATTTTGAAAATCACAAACTAAATATATTCATGTGAAATAAATATAAAGACCAACCCCCTTTTGGTAACATAAAAATATAAAAATAAATAACAACACATAATTTTAAATATTGAGACCTAATATGTCAATCATACATCTCAAAAAAAAAAAAAAAACTGTTTCAAATAAAAGTTTATAAGAAAGTCAGTAATTGGTACTTATAAATTCAAAATTATTAACACATTTAGACACATGTTCCCTAAAGAAATGATATATAATATCATTATTTTTAGTTTGTTACTGTTTAATTGGATTAGTAATTAACCTAATAGTACTAATATTGCTATATTTGAATGGCATGTGTTCTAAGTTAATTTTAAAACTTTATAGTTAATGCTTTAACTAATGTTCTATATTTTAAATTAGCGATTAATAAAAAATTGCTTACCTTATCATATCACACCCGAAGAGCCTATTTTAAATTATATAAAGCTTTTTTTTAGTTTAAATATATGATCAAGATGATCAAAACTCTCGAAACCTAGATATTATTTTACAAAGACATATTAGTCAATAAAGTCATGTAGAAATGAACTCTTTACATGCAAATGAAAGAGTTTAAAATTTTTAAATATGCATAGCAATTAGCAATCTATTGGCCTTTAGTTCTTAGGTGCAAAAGATTTCTCAAAATTTACACCCACAATTTGAGTATAATGATGTGCAACTAATTTCATCTTTTTTTTTAACAATATAATCCGAGTTATCAAACTTATTTTTATTGGCTCATCTTGTTTCAATAATATTTTAATCTTGGCATTTTGAACTATCTCTTAAACATCATTTCTTACAAATTAATTAAATTATTCTTTAATAGTAATAATCCAAAATGTATGCTTCAAAATTTCTTTAATAGATTCAAATTCAATTTTACTAAGTGAATTTTCTTCCCACTCAAGTCTGTAAGATTAGACTTAATTCTGTATAGGTGGGATTTAAATCCAAGACCTTGACTATAATTTTCAAGACCCTTACCAACTGATTAATAACAATCAATTCTTTTGAGTGATTATTATTATTATACTTTCAATATTTAGGCAAAGAATCAACCATTTTATCTTTTAAATTTATTTTTGTTACTATTATCATTCTCATCTTCATTTAGACCATTTCTAATAATCTTTCTCATAAAACTAATATAAGTTTATTCTTTCATAATAATTATTATTTATTAAAACTACATGAACTTATTTAAAAATAAAATAACATTAAAACTTTTATTATTTGATTTACAATCAAATTTATCAAAAAAAAATTTTGTATTATTCCAAATAAAATATTCACACCTAAAAACATAAAGATAATTAATCTTAAATTTCTTCTTAAAGAATAATTCATAAAGAACCCTATTTATATTGATTTTAAAATTTTAGTTCATTGCATATCAACCCAAAAATATTGAAGAAATTTATAACCATCAAGCATTGATCTTTCTAATTTAATCATGATATAATTATTTATTTTCTACAACTTTATTATTAACTACATATGTACTTAAATCTTTAGCTTCATTAATAATTGTCACTTAGTATCTCATTATTTAAAAGACATCTTAAAATCTTATAAATTAAATCTTAATTTTTATAAATTCTCTTAAGATAATACAATATTTATAATTTTGATATATCTAGTATATATATTATAAATGTATTCAACAAGAAACATGTAAAATAATTTATATTCATGTATTAATCTATTTTTATGTGCATGTTTTACCTCAATAATATTTTTAAGAATAATAATAAACCTGTCACATGTGTCTTTGTTGTGCTTAATATTCTCATATAATGTATTTATAAACTTAAGTATTTAAATTTTCTAATTTTATTTCAGTAATAATTTTTTTTTAAAAAAATTATCTTTAATGTCATAAAATTCTACACTAAGTGCATGACTTTAGTGGGCAAACATATGCCACATACATATATCTTGACTTCTAAAAAATGTACTAATTTTATTTTTCTAATAGTCAAAAGACATTATCAAATAATAAAAGTCTTTGTAGATTGTTTCAAGTAGTGAATTTTTATATTTGTGTTTGCATGTGAGCATTTGTAGTTTAATTTAATAAGTAAAATAAGATATTATAAAATTTGAATTAATAAAAATATCAATTAAAATTTATTTGAAAATAAAGTTCATAAAATATATAAAAAATATATTTAAAAAATATAAGAATTATATAAAAAAAATATTTTGATAAAGTACAAATAACTTAATATGGACATTTTTAACTGATATGACCCTTAAAATTCTACTTGTCGAAACACGAATTTGATATCGAAAGCAACTGATTTAATCAAGACTAAATCAAACGCTTATTATCAAATCGACTCTAAACATGAGTGTTTATAAAATCGAAGCTTTTGACTAGGATCTAACAAGTCCAAGATCTAATTTGACTTTATTTGAGCATTCAAATACAAAATATATCGATGATCAAGGGAATCATTTGAAGGAGAAATGGTCGATTTTACATGTATAAATGCTACCCTCTATATAAATAACATCATTCTTCATATGAGAAGATGTCAGTTAAAGAGAGAGTAAAGCTTGAAAATCCTCCAAGCATAATCGTTACCACTGACGGCACCGACTACCCTGCCGACCAACCATCGCTGTCGGCCGCCGTTGCCACGCTACTCACCGGCCATCACCGCCGGTCACCATCGCCGGCCACCACCATCGCTGCCGGTCATTCGCCGACTACCGACGCCCGCCACTATCAACTGCCGCTAGCCGCCGCTGATCATCGCCGGCCATTTCCGCCGGTCCACCACCGACGATTATCGCTGGCCGCCGAATTTAGTTTCACCATCATCCATACCACTAGAACTATTATACTTAACCATGGTTATATATTGTTATTGCGATGGGATTCCCATTGTTAACCCTTCATATATTCTATAATCCTATGAAAAATTTTGTACTCAAACGTATACATAGCGAAGATTTTACTAGCCCATGATTTTTCTCTTTCGGTTTTTTCCAAAGGTTTTGGAGTTTTATTATTAATTCTTCAAACATTCTGTGTGTGTGCTGGACTCCACAACAAAACTAAGGCGTAAACTTTTACTCTACCACAATTAGTTTTCTAGCACGCAGCAGTTTGGCGCCGTATGTGGGAAACTGATTCCCATTATTTCATCTTGTATGGTGACCAAGTTCCCAACAAGATCAAAACCACCATCGAGGTGGAGCATTTCAAGGGGAGCGCAAGCGAAGAATGAAGATTCATCAAACTTCGTTCCTTCAGATTTTATCGAAAATTGGGGGAGAAACTCTTAATCTCATAAGATCGCCCCTGTTAATATGGTAAGCATCTAATCTATTACCATCCCAAGAAATAAGTCAAAGTTGGAGGATATTTCAACATTGAGAAGAGATATAGTTTTGCAAATTATGATTTTCCAATCATACTCATGGAAAAACAAGACCAAGGTTAAGAAGCCACTTTGTCTACAACCACAAACGAATTTTTTTGATTCGACCTCTTCCATATAGGTTAACGTCATCAAGCAAAGACTCGACAAACAACCTCGATAGATCAAAATATACTCTACGTAACGCCATCGGTAAAGACTCGACAAACAACCTGATAGTCAAAACTTCGCACCTACTCCACTGTAAGAAGTAAAATAACACTTTAAATACTTTAGGTCAGGTCCTTGGTGGACTTCCACCCATCTCTTCCATACAAAGTTAACGCCATCAACACTCGACAAACAACCTCGATAGTCAAAATCCCCGATTCAATTCGACCTCTTCCATACAAGTTAACGCCATCGAGTAACACTCGACAAACAACCGATAGGTAAAAATCCACGGATTCAATTCGACCTCTTCCATAGAACCATCGATAATACTACAAACAACCTCTGATAGGTCAAAATTCTCGGATCCAATTCGACCTCTTCCATACATGTTAATGTCATCGAAAATACCGACAAACAACCCTGATAGCCAAAATCCTGATTCAAGATCTCTTCCATAGTTAACGCCATCGTAACACTCAAAACAACCTGATGGGTCAAAATGGATTCAATTCGACCTCTTATGTGCAAGTTAATGTCATCAAGTAACACTTTGACAAACAACCTCGAATGGGTCTAAAATCCTCAGCGGATTCAATTCTACCCATCACATGCAAGTTAACGACATCAAATAATATCATGGAGAATGATACTTTGAAATTATCTATCAGACTTTTTGAGTTGCTCGAATGACGGTTCCTAATTGAAGCTTTCCGCCATCTTGCGTGTCAACTATTGAACCATGTTTTCAAGAAATCCACTTTCCCAAGAAGTGAACTAAACCGTGTCGGCCATTATCGCTAACCATCGCCGCCAATCATCCCGCCACTACCGACGCTGCCGAATTCTTTGCCACCATCGGCCGAACCATGCTCATCACTGTCGCCGGTCACCGCCAACTACCATGCTGCCGCCACCTTCAACTACCGCCGCATTGCTGCCGGCCACTACCCCGTTGACCATCAACCACCGCTGTCGGCCGCTGCTACCACCACTGCCGACAATATGCCGGTCATCACTATCACCGTCACCGCTCGACTATCGCCATCTGCCGTCACCATTTTCGACTGCTTTTCATATTAATCGTCATGTTATCATCGCCACCGCAGCGTTTTGCCGTTTGAGTTCGCCAGATGAACATCGGCCTTTGACGCTTAACCTGCCAGTCCGACGATGAGAGTTGACACCTCTTTCGAGAGAAACTGAGCGGCCAGATAAACTACGCCTGATCGCTCCAACTCCGGTCCGACGATGATGGTTGACGCTTTGAGGGAAAATCAGATTCGCCAGATGAACACGAGCCTGATCGCTCTTCAACCTCGGCCGCCCACGCTGACGGTTGACATCTTTCGAGGGAAAGCACCCGCCAGATGTATCAATGGACCTTGATCGCCCAATCCGACTTCTTAGGAGAAGGAGAACACTCGAGCATATGAGGAGTGTGCCTTCTCCCTTGACCATAGGAGAGTTTTTATAGACCCCCTATATGGGCAAAAAAGGTAAAAAATCAAAGAAAAATCACTGAAAATCGCTGAAAATGGACAAAAATGGAAAAAGTCATCGACATTTTTCGCTGAAGCCACCGCTGAGCTTCCACACCAAAGAACCCACTAACTGAACTAAGCGACTACCGCTTGCTGACATACACTGGACTGCACACACTGCCCACGGCACTGCCTCAGTGGACCCCGCCAACTCAGACGCCAGTTGCACCAACCCAAGGACCAAACCACGTGACCACGGTTCGCCCGGGCATTCACCACCGCCCGCTGGTCGATCCGATAAGAAACCCATTCGTTGCGCCTCCAGCCCGTCGACGCTCGCAAAACTAACGATCAAGCTTATTATCAAATCGACTCTTAAATATTGAGTGTTTATAGTCAAATCGAGCGTCTACATGAGCCAGATGTAACAAGCCCAAGATCTCATAATTCTAATTTCATTTGAGCATTCAAATACACAAAATATATCAGATGATCAAGGGAATCATTTTGAGCCGTCCGATGGAGGAGTGGTTCGGATTTTGCATGTATTTACAGAAATGTCACCCCACTCTATAAATCATCATTCTTCACAAGGCCAAGCTAAAGAGAGAGAGAGCTCAAAGTTGAAAATCCTCCAAGATAATCATGTTACCACTGATGCGCCGACCATCCTCGCGCCACCAACCAGCGGGTCATCATCATGCCGCCGGCTACCGCTGACATTAACGCGTCAGCTGACTACTGCCGCTATTGCTGCCGCTATTAGCCGCCGCCACCGCTACCAATTATCGCCGCTCTTGGTCACCACACCGACGCCAATCGTGACGCCGAATTTCAGTTCACCATCATCCACTACTACTAAGAATCGTTTACTATAACATGGCTACATGTTGTTGTCATTCGATTCATTGCCGATCTTCTCATATACAATTGTAATCCGTATTGGAAAATTTTATTCGAATATACATGTGAAAGATTTTACCGGCTAGCCTCAGATCCCTCTTTCGAGATTTTTCTACATAAAAATTCTTGAGTTTTATTATTAACTCTTCAAATATCTATGTGTGTGCTGGACTTCGTAACAAAGCTAAGGCGTAAACTTTTACTCTACTGCAACTAGTTTTCTAGCACGCAACAGTAAATATAAAATTATCATGATAAATACAAATCAATGTATGATTTTAGCTAAAAATAAATTAAAAACAAAGCTTGAAATAAAATTACTAACTAATATTTTAATTTAATGTCAAAAATTTTAGAAATATTAAAAATTAAATTTAATTTTTAATCAAAAATTAAATAAAGAAAACTTAAATAATTCCTTGTGAATAAAAATATTTTCTTATCAAATTTTGAAAATGCATAGTTTTATTTATTTTATATCTAGATCCAACAACTTCAATTAAATGAGCTTATAAATGAGCAACCGAAGCCAGCATTCTAATTAGCCAAAAAGTTCAGCCCAAAAAATAATAAGCAAGGAATTTTTATACTAACTTTTAAGTATTTTTCTATTATTACATGTTACGTCCGAACCATATTACTGCATATTGCAATATACAAAAAAAGAGTCTTGCCTTATTATTTGTCCGAATATATATTTTAAACTCGATTAATAAAAGAATAGAACTTGAATAATTAATGTGCTTAACTCGTTTTAATTCGAAATAATATATATATATATATATATATATATATATATATATATATATATATATATATATATATATATATATATATATATATATATATATATAATAATAATAATAATAATAATAATAATAATAATAATAATAATAATTTTATAGTTATAAGTATAATTTAATGATTAAAATTTTGCTAATTCAGGCCTTCATATATTTTCGAATTATTATTTTTCCGAATTTATACAAGTCATTTCAAATACGAGCAGAATACGAATAGAGTTATTTTTAAATTAGATGAACATAAATAAAAATTTAACTCGCTCAAGCTCAACTTATTTATACTGCAAATTCAAACAATCATAAGGATATATGGAGGCAAAAGTCAAAATCATGTATAAGAAAATAGACATTTTTATTGTTTCACCTTCTCCAAGCAAATTGGAATCATGAATAAGTTATCTCGCCACTCCAAGCAATTATTTCGCTGCAAGCAGGATTTAATAAATTCTATAAATCTAAATTTAAGAAATCCTAACGTAATTAAATTGTAAAAACTATTTGACAAGATAAAAGTTGATATCAGTTAAATTCTTATGAATTGTTTGACTATTTATTTTAATATTTAAGTGTACTCACTCAAATAAAATTTTAATAAGAATTATTGATAATGAAATAAAAGTATATTAAATAATTTATCAATTTAAATTATTAATTAGTGAATTATTAAATGTAATTAAATTGATTATATTAAATAACTCACATATGCTACTAATTAAAGATTTATGAAAAATTATAATCTTAAATCATACTTAGTATTAAATAATTTATAAATTAATTATTAATTTATAAGATTAATTAAATATAATTTTAAAAAAATTAAATTAGATTAATTAAACATAATAATCGCTGTTAAATAAAATTCAAGGCAAGATAAAATACTCTATTTTAAATCATGTTGGGTACAATCATCAACCTTTGGAGAATAGAAATTACATCTTGAACATTTTCTCTCATTATGAACCCACTTTTTACCACCAAGCCTCTGTTATTCCTTGTTAGCAGAAGGCCATGAAGGAGAAAATTGAGGCTTTGGAAGCTAATAAAACCTGACGTTAAGCAAACAATTGGGTGCAGATGGACATACAAAATAAAATATAACTCTGATGGAAGTCTGAATAAATATAAGGTGCGTCTTGTTGCAAAATGTTATACCCAACAAGAGGGAATTAACTTTGATGAAACTTTTTCTCCTGTGGCAAAAATGGTGATTGTTAAAACCCTTTTGGTCATTGCTACCTCTGAAAATTGGGTTTAGGCATCATCTTAGGGATCATGTCACAGCCAAGAACAACATATTTAGGGTTTAGGCATCATCTTCTGCAGTATTTAAAATCAAATCCTGGTCAAGGTCTATTATTTCCCACTGACATTAAAATGCAGCTCAAGGCATTCTCTAATGCTGATTGGGGATCATGCATGGACACCAAAAGATCGGTCACAGGATATTGTGTGTTTCTTGGATTCTTTGATCTCATGGAAGGCAAAGAAATAACATACTGTATCAAGATCATCAGCGGAAGGGAATATCGAGCACTAGTAACAACAACTAGTAAAGTAATTTGGTTGATTCAATTAATGAGAGATTTCAAGGTATACCTTTCTTCCCCAATGATTATCTTCTGTGATAATCAAGCGGCGGTACATATAGCAACTAATCTCATTTTTATGAGAGGACCAAGCACATTGAAATTGACTGTCACTTCGTTCGTGATAAACTCAATGAAGGATCGATCAAGCTAATGCTGGCGGTTCTTTTCACTAAGCCGCTCCCCCTTAAGCGCCTCATGTTTTTGTTATCTAAGATGGTCGTTCGTAATGCCTACCGTCCATCTTGAAGGGGAGTATTAAAGCTTAGACCGGACCACCTTCCTCTGGTTCACCCAGGGATGTATATTTTTCTTTTATATTTTTTTTCCTATTGGTGTATATATATATATATATAGACTCAATAGAAGTCGTATGAATGAAATTTTCTTTCATTTCCTTTCATCTGTAATAGAGGTTAACATCTCACAGCTTCGCTTCAAAATAACTTGAAATCAAGAAATAAATCAACATATTTTATACAAATTATACGTACTTAAGCTTTGAGACATCCCAATTTAGACTCTTTAGTATGCTGAGCATGGTAAGCGCCGCAAGAGTCTTACCGAGAGTCTCAGCGGGAGTAGTTTAGGGTTTCAGATCACGTTAGCAGTAGTGAGAAATGAGGAGGAGGAAGCCTTCCTAACGAGCGACAACAGGAGCTGCCAGTGAGATCGGGTAGCATGCAAAGGTAGCCCACAGAGACAGTTGCGCCATTTAGGAATTATTCTAAGGGTTTTCGAATGAGATGCGGCATTTTACATAAAACAATTGTATAGTGGTCTGTCTAGTGTCAATTAAATAACGGATCAGGTAGATCTGATCAATCAATTATTCTAATAAATTGACTCAATCCCCCGCTTATTAAATGGATCAAAAATTCAACCCAAAACTGATTTCAACCCGATTAACCCAATTGTGTCAAAACTCAACCGAAACTAATTCGACTGACCCATCTATTTATATATATTTAAAGTCAAAATCGAAATTAGTTTGTGTGTAAAATCGGGTCAATTTCGAGTCAAATTGAATGGGTCAAATCGAGTCAATTTGCTTGGTCAATAACCCGAAAAATCAAATCAATTTCTTCAACCCAACCCAATTTTTCGGTCAACCCAACTCGATTTTCGAGTATCGAGTTGTCGTGTCGAGTCAATTTTTGACACCCTTTGGTCCGTCCGTTCGACCAAGCCTAAAGTAAATGGCTAAATTTTTATATTAAGCCTAATTAAAATTTTAATTAATTAAATAAGTATAAAAAATCAAAATTTTAAAATAGATAGTAACCCTGAATAGTGATTGATGTATTCACGCCAATGTGCTCAACAGGTAAGCCTAAGATAAATTTAAAAAAAAATTAACGCAGTCTTTCCGATGTCGGAATCGAGTGAGCTTAGTATCATTGGAAATATAACAAAATTTTCACAACTTTCATGTTGACAAAAAATTTGTGATTTAGATAAGCTGCGCTTAAATGCTCAAAATCAAGCAGATATAATTGAAAATTTTGTCACAAATAACGATCGGGCTAGAATCGATTTTGTGATTGAATTTCAAATATTTTCGATAAAGTTCACTAATTCTAACATCGATGAGTCCGATATGAAAAATTTTGCTTTAAAATTTTCAACTATATAGTGTTTGCAAAAAAAATTGCAACTTATCGAGCTAGAATGACAGATTTTTGTCAACATGAAAGTAAATTTTGTTATGTTTCAACGACATCATGCTCAGATTCTACTATAAGTCACACCAAAATATCGAGATTGCATCAAATTTTTTTTTAAAAAAAATTAGTTTAAATTTACTGCTGAACGGCATTAGCTAATGGATGAATGCAAAGTTGCTCATTCAACGAAATAATTATGCTATTTAAATTTTTTATTCTTTATTTAGTTAATTAAAGTTTTAATTAGGTTTAATATAAAAATTTAGCCAAAGTAAATAATGATTAGATATTATAAATATATATTAGGATTTATATATATATATATATATATATATATATATATATATATATATATATATATATATATATATATATATATATATAGCACATAAAACAATAAAATTTAACTAAAATCTGTTATTTACATAAACCACTTTTGTTAAAAATGTCTAACTGCATCGTAGCTCCATCACCTACCCCACCAGCCTTCATCAGAGCCTACACCGTCGCCCGCTTTCATCACTTGCTCTATTAATCCTGATCCATATTGCATAAGAAAATGATGAGAGTAAAAGTTTATTTAGCTTTATCAGGTTAAACACATACAAATGTATGAAGAGTTAATAAGAAAACTCCAGAATTTTTATGTTGAAAAATCTCGTAAAGAGGGAAAAAAACCATGGGATCTAGCCCAGTAAAAATCTTCCACTATGTATCTATTTCAGAATATAAAATTTTTCCGATAATGAGATTACAGAATTGTATATGAGAGGCGACAATGGAATCGTAATTAGACAACAACAAACTATATAGTCGCGATGTTGATAGCTATGATAGTAATGATGGGAATAGATAAAGGTTGCCGTGATGAAGACGAAGATAACCGGCGATAGTCGGCGGCGATGACCGACGATGGTGGTCGGCGACGGTGACCGACGATGGCGGTCGATGGAGGTGGTCGGCGAATCGCCGAGTGGTGGTACATATGTTTTGAGGATTTTCAAGCTTTAGAGTCTCTCTCTCTTTGTTAGCTCCTCTCATGTGAAGAATGAGAGCTATTTATAGATGAGTGATGTTTCTAAATACATGCAAAACCCGAACCACTCCACTCCATCGGACGGCTCAAAATGATTCCTTTGATCATTTGATGTATTTTAAGTATTTGAATGCTCAAATGAAGTGAGAATTATGAGATCTTGGCTTGTTAGATCCAGCTCGTCAAGACGCTCGATTTGACTATAAACACTCCATGTTTAAGAGCTATTTAGGGATTTAACTGATATCCCAAAGTTTCCAATGATATTTTAAGTGCTTGATCTCGACCAATTTCAACTTAGGATCAACTTGCTTTTTTCGACTAGTGGTATTTTGTGTCATATCAGTTGCCCCTATTTTTTGGATGACATTATCTCAATCGTCCAAAAATATATACGCCAAATACTTGAAAATAGCAAATTCTTCAATGAAATTTGCGGGTCTATTAACCATACATTTTGAGAGGATAGATCTTCATGACAGCACAAGATTATGATCACGGAAGCGGGTGCAGGGTCAATATGTACGGGTATACAGCCGGTTTGGTTATGAACCCATCCGACATTTATTGCATCTGCATGTGCGTGATGGCGGTGAGTGCTAACGGTGAGGGTCGCTGGTCGCGGAATGCATCGGCTTGACAAGTCACGCGGGTCGCACTAAGAGGAGAGCCGGAGCTGCCACGGTTATGGGTCGGGCACGCGGCGAGAGCGAGCTGGTTGCTGACGCTGGCGCAATGTGTTTATTTTGCCCGCTTTCACCGCGGAGATTTTGGTTTGTTTTTCTTTAATTTTTTATTTTTTTGCCCCTATAGGGAGTCTATAAAAATTTCCCTAGGGTCAAGGAAGAAGGCACACTCCTCAAATGCTCTAGTGCTCAACTTCTTCTTAAGAGAAGGTTGTTCGGAGGCGATCAAGGCCCGTAGTTCATACGGCGAGACTCCGATTTTCCCTCGAAAGAGGCAACGCCTCTCGCCGGACCGACCGGGTTCGGAGGTGATCAAGGCCCAGCTCATGACCAGGCTCCAGCTTTTTCCTCGAAAGAGTCGTGGACCGTGGTTCATAGGCATCAAGGCCTGTAGTTCTACGAGGTTCGATTTTCCTCGAAGAGGCCAATCCCCTCCGACCGACCGTTAGAGGCGACCCGTAGTTCCTACTTCTTCTTGTAGAAATTGATTTCTTGAAACTTCAATGATGGTTCAATTGATAATTGCCAAGATGCGAAGCGAATTAGAACCGCCATTCAACGACTAAAGTTTGGTAGGTAATTTTAGAACATTTTTAGAGAGGAATAAATTCTTCTTCTTTTTTATCTCATATGTATGCGTATCCTTTTCGTCAGATCGTAGGCGAAAAATTTTATCCCAAGCTATCCGTGAGCAACAAAGTCAGAAAAGAATATACCCAAGTATTGGGGTGAGTGAGTTGCTTCACAAAATTCATAAAATTTTGTCATTTCTCTCTCTCTCTCTCTCTCTTTATTTATTTATTATGTATTTTCATTGGATGATGGCCTGAAGAAAACCCATAGTGTAACTGTTACAGACGATATACCATCCACTATCACATCAAATAGTTTAATGGTGTTCCGCAGGAAATTTTACTTCCCTAATGAGTTAGTGGCTATTGTTGGCAAAAAGTCTGATCAAGCCCGTTCACCACCGTGATACTTTTAGAGATGATTCTTAGATGCGGGATGATTCCCTTTGGCTCGAGTTGATTGAGATCTTTAAAATATGTGGTGTAGCTTTATCACAATTTTTATTTCGAGCTTTAGTGATCATCGTTGGTTTGACTGTCGTCTTTAGAGAGGGTAGTGTTACTTTGAACATCAAATATTTATGCCGAATGTGTAGATTCACATGTGATGCCCAGGGGCGTGTTTCTTATTGGGCTATCAAGAATTGGATAGAATTTTTAGCACAAGATCTATCTAGAAATTAGTCTAATAGATTCTTTTTTGTGAAAAATGAGTGGGGCCTCCCTGAGAGTTGGGAAGATTGAATGACCTTCTAGATCCATTGCAGATTAAAGAGAATGAAATCTTAACAACTCTTAATATTCCTAATTCAGGAAGCTTACAACATGAGTTACGTCACATTGACAAATATATTATTGAAGATAGAATGTTCAAGGTTGGACTTTTCATCGAGGCAGGGAGATCTCATGCTCTTCCACTGAAAAAATCAGGTAAAGGTGATGAAAGGTCTCCTCATATTCACAGAATTCTTTCAAGAAAGCTATGAAATCCTGGTAGCAATATTTCTTCTTCAAAGAAAAAGAAGATATATGCCGGAGTGACTACGTCAAATATTTGCGAAGAAGATGTTCGCCCCAAGTTGGCCTCTGAGAGTTTAGCTGTTTCAACTCATAATGATGGAGTTCATTTCTCGAAGCCGCAAATTCTTGAAGAGGTGTTAAAGCACGTATGCAGGCATCAACGAGCAGATGAATTAGTACATTGTCTTCTCTTCCTCATTCTTTTCTTCTTTTCCTTTTTTATTCGTGTAACATTTGTGATGATTTTTTTTGTAGGTAGCTCAAATTTTAGGGCTGACGGCTCATTTAGGTGTTGCTCTAGACGAGTGGAATACTGAATTTGTGAAAGTAAAATATTTGCAAGGCGAGTATGAGCGAAAGATGAGTGTTAAGGATAAAGAAGTGGCGACTCTGGAGGATCAGCTAAGCGGTGTAAAGCGAGCTGAACATGTCGACTTCTCTCTCTCCGTCGGAGATGGAGCACACTCGTGATTAGCTGATTGAGGTGAGGGCAGAGACTCGCTAGAAAGAGAAAGGACTCGAGGCACTTGCAGTGGAGAAGAAAGCTCTCGAACTGGAGAAAAAAATATTACAAGATCGTCTTTCTGATAAGGAGCTTATAATGTCAGAAGCGGAAGCAAATGAAATCTCCTTGAAGGCAGTGGAAGACTTTAAGAACTCTCTGGCTTATCGCAATACTATCGAAGACCATGTCCAGGAAGCTCGTAATCATATTCTTGATGTTGAAGTGAAGGACTTGGAGCACCAATGTTTAGAGGAGGGCTTCATCGAGGGTTCCTAAAAGGAATCCGCTTAGTACATCACAAAATCGAAGCTAGTATTGAGAATCTATCTCCCAGCCAAGTATCTGAAGACCCTTCGCCAGATTCAGGAGATGAAGGAGTCGAGAGTGAGTTCAGGGGAGCATCTTCTAGCGGTGGGAGGACGTTGATATCATGTAGTATCACTTGAGGATGCATTTTTTTTTCTTTTATCTATGTATTGTTATTATTTTGTATAAGAATTTTGATTCTTTTTTATATCATCATGTTAGTGTTAATGATAAAAAAAAAATTCCTTTAGTTGATATGCTCTTGTTTTGTTTTTACCTATCCGGGGTGATTGGTCGGAATATTATTCGATGATGCTAACATGTACGGATGAGGCCGTGGAAAGTCCACCAAGAACCTTTTGGCCTATCCTAGGTATTAGTCAAAATATTATTTGACATTTTACATGGAAGAGGATGTCACCAAGGACCTTTTATCTAGTATTAGTCAAAACATTATTTGACATCTTAGCTTTGGTTGCGTAAAGTGAGTGTATTGTATTGTTTCATGCATTAATTTTTCTTTGGAAGTAAAAATACATTGTATTTATTTGAGGCATTTGAAATACCAGAAAGATTCGTGTATTTAGAATTACCCAAATCAGTAATTCAATACAGAAGTATAAGTGATTGGCGGGTGGGTTCATCGTGGAAGGTTTGCCGCCTGCCAGCGGCGCTCAGCTACATGGGCCGTACCGAGCCGTAGCTTCGTCGTTGCCGCGCTGCCGTGCCATCCATACAGCTAGCTGTTGCCAGTTCGCCCGGCAGCTTATTTTCATCTGGATTGCTCATCACATTGGTCATACTGCCACATCGTAGTACGCACTCGTCTGATCAAATATAACCTTTACATTACATTTGTCAACCAAACAAAAAAAATGCAAAGTCATGTATTTAAAAACTCAAACAACTATAAAGTAATCCTTACACAATTCACTTTTATATTTTCTTACACGATTAAATGCACAAACTTGGGAAGATGTCGTAGGATGTCCAAGGACCTTTTGACCTATCTGTATTATCCAAAGTGTTACTTGTACCTGTGATGGAAGAGGTCTCATCAAGTCTCCTGGATTGATCATGCCCTCGACTAGATACAACGGGAGTATGATTTCTCAAGTGGGAGGATTAAATGAAGGAGATTATTTATATGCAACAAGCTTGAAAGAAAAAGCTATAAATTCATTACTCTAATAAGATCGGTGATACAATCATAAGATGATTTTAATACATATATGAGTTTGAAGAGGAAATGACAAATGAGACAAAATAAAAGTTGCAATAATTATGCAGTAGAAATTATGGATAATATTTTCGGAGATTCTCAGTGTTCCAAGTTCAAGGTAAAGTTTTTCCTTATGGATCCTTGAGCTTGAATGTTTCTGGCTTGACCATAGCTATAACTACATATGGGTCATCCCAAAGAGGTGAGAGTTTATTGCGTTGAGGGCCTTTGCTCAACTTGAGACTTCAGACCAAGTCACCAAAAGATATGGGATGAGATTTTCTCAAGTGATGAGCTACCCTTTGGTGAAGCAGGGTATGGCCATGTCATGAGTTTGGGGAGTAGGTCCGTGGCCGTGTTTTTCTTCATCATCATGATCGAATAATTGAACTCTTGGACTTGGAACCCGATATCTACCGGTATAATAGCTTTTGAAACACAAGTTATATGGTGTCTCACCGGTCTGATGTAGTGCGGTAAGCCCAAAGAACATTAGAAAGCTCATCAACCCATTGCCCGCCTTCTCAAGATGTTTTTAGTCCTTGAGTATAGTTGGTAGCTTAACTGTCCGTAGTTTGAGGATGTGCTACGTGATGCTGAATGTGAAGATCTTTGCAAAAGGACGTAAAGACTTTTCCAAGAATTGGGTTCCATTGTGATGATCTTTGTAGAAGACCTAATCGATATATATATTTTCCAAATGCATTTGCCTCCATGATTTTAGCTAGTGGTTCGGCTTCCACCCATTTAGTAAAGTAGTCGACGGCTAAAATGATAAACTTTCGTTGCCCTGTTGCTATTGAAAAAGGTCCCATGATATCAATTCCCTATTGAGCAAAAGGCCATGGGCTTTGAAGAGATGAGAGCTCTGTATGCGGCATGTGAGAGAAGTTAGAGTACAACTGACAACTTGCATATTTTTTTGTGAACTCCAAGGCATCTTGTTTCATCGTAGGCCAAAAGAACCCCTGTCTTATAATTTTAAGGGCTAATTCCTCCTAGGTGTTCTCCACATATCCTGAGTGAACCTCTTAATGCGTAATCGGCCTCTGATGGTGAGAGGCATTTTAGGTATGGCCTAGAAAAAGCTCGTTTGTATAGTTCACCTCTGATAATAATAAAGTTTAAAGCTTGTCTTCGGAGACGAGTTGCAGTAGTTGGGTCTTCAGGAAGGGTCCCTTCTTGTAGAAAAGACAGGATGGGTCCATCCAATAAGGTTCTTTTATCTCATTAATTGCTTGTATTACCCATGACCCTTGGATACTAGGAAAATATATTTCTTCAACATGCTTCTTAAATAGATCTCCGTAGTATAGCTGTTTAACAGAGTCACGTATTCTTCTCTCTCAAGATATGTGAATGATTTGATGTGTCTTGAAATGGGCAAGAAGTGACTTTACCAAGTTGAGGTATTGGCTTGGGATTATGAGTATTAAAGTTTCCTCAACTGGGAGGCATAAGTCGAGAGTCGTGGATCACTAAGTCCTGAGCTTCACAATCGATGGCGAGTCTCAACTATGCGATGAAAGCCTCATATTCAGTCATATTATTAGTTCCAAGAAATTTTAGGCCAAGTCCATACTCTAAGGTATCATGCTGGGGGAAAATAAGTAAGATTCTCTCACACTTATTTCAAAGCTCCATCAACATAGAGGGTCCATTGAGGAGACGAAAGGTGTAGATAGCTCATTTGAGTTGCGTACATTCCACTATAAAGTCTCATGAGTACTTGAGACTTTATATCGTGCTAAGGTAGAAAATTTATATCAAACTCTCCAATTCTAGACCATTTAATTAACCTCCAGATGCCTCGGTTTCTAGTAGATGACTCTTAATGGTAAATGAGTGTAAACATTGATAGTGTGAGCTTGGAAGTATGGACGTAATTTTTGCGCTGAGAAAACTAAAGCCAGAGCCACCTTATCTGCTAACGGCTTTCTATATCAGAGAGAATTTTGCTGACATAGTAAGTTGGTCGTTGTATCCCATTTTCTTCTTGCAATAAAACTAAGCTTATCACGTGGGAAGAGACTGCGAGATATCAGTAAAATATCTCTCCTTAAATCGGCTTGGATAGTAGGGGTAGATATGCTAAATACTCCCTTAGTTGCTTAAAAGCATATTGACATTCATCCAATCAAAAAATTATTATTTTAGCTCCCTTTAATATTTTAAAGAATGGTAAGTATTTATCCCTAACGGGCTAGAAACGATAAGCAGCAATCCCATTCAAACGTTGAACTTCTTTGATATTCTTCGAGGAGTCATATCTTGAGAGTTTTGATTTTCTGGATTGGCCTCTATCCACCTGGGTTACCATAAACCCAAGAAATTTTTCGACGTAACCCCAAAAGCATACTTGGGTTAAGTCGCATGTTATAACGTCGAAGAAGGTTAAAGCATATTTCTAAGTAAAAATATATTGTGATTCTTCCAAGCTTTTACTAACATGTCATCCATATATACCTCCATTGTGCCTAATAGGTCTTTAAAACCTTATTCATAAGGCTTGATAGGTAGCACGATTTTTAACCCAAATGACATAACTTGGTAACGATAAACCTTTATATGTTTGAAATGTTATGGCATCCTTCATCCATTTTTTTATTTGATTGTAACTAGAGTAAGCATCCAAAAGAGCATTTGATGTCCAAACATGTGATCAATTGATCAATTCGAAAAGAGAAAACTATCTTTCGCAAGCTTTGTTAAGGTCTGTAATCAATACACATTCTCCATGTTCCATTTATTTTCTTAACCATGACAACATTTGCTAGCCATGTAGGTAATGTACCTCAGATGAATCCCGCTTCTAGCTTGTTAACTTCTTGTTCAATAGCTGAGGCATCAGTGCAAAACTCTTCTTTTGGATGACCAATTTGAATGTTGGATCAATCTTGAGAGTGCATGATCATTGGGGTCAACCCCTGCATATCCGAATTTCCAAGCAAGATGTCTTGATTTTTGCAAGAAGTCTATGTATTTTCCCTTGTTCTCTCGAGAGCAGATCCAACTTGCATTTCGTAGTGGTTGGTCATCCGATAATGCAACAGAGCAAGTCTTCAGAGTAAGCTTTATGGGGTACTTCTTCATCTCAAAAATTAAAATCTTCGATGCTAAGGGTCAGAGAAGGGAGTGGTTGAGCTTGTCTTAGGTAACATGATTGTGCTATATGTTGATTTCATGCACACCCCAACCCAACTGGGTTGGAAATTTCATCTTAAGATGAGATACTAAAGTGACGGCACAAAAAATTGATTGGAGGAGCCTTCCAAAGATAGCATTGTATGCTGAATCTGACTTGACCACCATGAATTCGATTGAATGAGCCACTTGTCGAGGGAACTCTCTGAGGACAACAAGAAGGGTGATTGTCCCCTCTACTCGCATAGGGCGATTATCAAACTCGTATAATTGTCCTGCAGCGGGTTGAAGTTTTTCCCTGACCAAGCCCATGCTAAGAAATATGGAGTAAAATAAGACATCAATAAAACTCTCATTGTCAATCAAAATTCTCTTAACATTATAGCATGGGTCACCAATCCCTGCACTGATGACAAGTAGATCTTGAAGAAACATAGACTCCTTCTAAGTCTGAGTCATTAAAAGTGATGGAATGATCAATACGAGATTTCTTTAACTCTCGCTCTTCAGAGGAGGTAATGAGAACTCGATTAGATAGTATTAGTCCTCTCACGATTGTATCAATTTTCCCAACTGTTTGATGACTATTTTTTTGTTTTTGTGATGATCCTGGTTGCCCCCTACTTGGAGTTATGTTTGGTTGAGTCGATTGATTCTTAACAAATCGACGTAGATATCCTTGTTGAATGAGCCTCTCAATTTCTTCTTTGAGTTGTTTGCATGCCTCAGTAGTATGTCCATGACTTCGATGGAAGTGACAATACTGCTCCTGATTTCCTGAATTTGGTTTCAGTGGATGTGACCACTTGATGGTTTCTTCATCTCGAATAGCCATCAGGATGTTAACACGAGATGTGTTCAGTAGTGTATATTCCTTTTCTGGTCATGGTTCACGTCGTTGATGTGAGGGCCGTGGTGGGAGATCACGACTACCTTGTTGCTTCTTTTCATGAGACTATCGGTCCGCATTCCCTGGGGCGCTTTTACGTTTTCCTGTAGATTGTTCAAATTGTTTGCGATGGGCATTAATAGCCTCATTGGTAAAAATTTGTGCTTCCACACGATGAACCAAGTCATATACGGACCATATCTCACATTAGTGATGAGTAAAAGGCCTGACGGAGTCCAAGGAAAACCTCTTAATAGTGTGTCTACTCTAGGTATTTGGTGAGCTTCTAAGGAGAACCTCTGGAAGTATTCTTTAAGTGATTCACCCTCATTTTGACAATGCCGGAGAGATGGGAGGAATCTTTAATGATCATTAGGTTTGCAATAAACTGTTATACAAAAATCTTGGCGAGTTCATTAAAAGGTATGGATGGATCTCCTTGGAAGGGAGTAGAACTAAGTGCGGGCCTAACCCTTAAGAGTGACTGGAAAAACTTGACAAAACAAAGCAGTCGAGCTCGCTGGATATGATGGTTCTCAGAATGATCGATGTGTTCATATGGGCCCCCATCATAGAATCAATGCTCGAAGTTTGAAACATAAGAATAGGATATTGAAGAATAGCTTCATAAAGGGGAAGACTCTCATAGCGTGAGGGGGGAGATGATTTCGCTTCAAGGTGAAATTCGTCTGCATTAGCGTCGATGCACATATAACATGATGAGTGGAGTCAATGAGAACATGCCAAGCTACCAAAGAATAATTGGATTAGTGATCTAAGTCGACGCGTGATGGATGAGTAGAACTAGCAATGTCAAAGAGATCAACATCATGTTCTGGAAGAGGAGGAACTTCAGTGTCAAGGAGATTAGCATTTTGACCTCCCACGGCTAACGATCGATCTTGGGGCAAATGTGTTTTCGGTAGTGGCTGTCGTGTTCCTCGTAAAAGTTGGATCATCTCATTTTGAGACTCTTCCATTCGGAGCACACGATCTTCTAAAGAGATTCCTATTGCGCCTTCACCACCGTGATCACTATCGTGGGGAGTGAGCTTGGCATCCTTGGTTCAAAGATTAGTTTCGAGAGTGATGGGAGTTGGAGCGGGAGGCTCCATTGTTACGAGTATTGCGCCTATTGGCCATAATGCGGGTGTTCACAGAAATTGTGATTGAGGAGTTCTTTCTCTGAGGGCCAAACCGCTTGTAAAAACCAAATTGAGAGTAAAATTTACGCTTTAGCTTTGTTGCGGAGTTCAGCACACATACAAATGTTTGAAGAGTTAATAAGAAAACTCCATAATTTTTACGTGAAAAAATCTCGAAAAGAGGGAAAAAAACTACGGGGTCAGGCCCAGTAAAAATCTTCCACTATGTATTTATTTCAGAGTACAAAATTTTCACGATAACGGGATTACATAATTGTATAGGGCGAGAGTCGACAATGGGAATCACAAGACAACAATAGATATATATCACGCTTAGGTCAGAATGCGGAGTATGAATGATGGTGTCGAATTGATAAGGGTTGTCATGGTGGACCTAGATGGATGGTCGGCGGCGATGACCGGCGATGGTGGTCGACGGTGACCGCGCCGGCGGGTCATGGCGATGACCGACGACGATGGTTGACGGCATGGTTGGCGTGACGACCGGCGACGAGATTTACAACGAGAAGATGGGGCGGTCGATCAGTGGCCGGGCGGCGGTGGTTGGCCAACGGGAGGTGGCCGACGACCGCCAGTGGTGGCACGATTATGCTTGGAGGATTTTCAAGCTTTAGAGCTCTCCTCTCTTTTCTTGCCCACTCATGAAGAATGATTATTTATAGATTGGAGGAGTGACGTTTCTGTAAATACATGCAAAACCCAAACTACTCCACTCTATGGGACGGCTTAAAATGATTCCTTTGATCATTTGATATATTTTAAGTATTTGAATGCTCAAATGAAGTCAGAATTATGAGATCTTGGCTTAGATCACGCCAAGACGCCGATTTGACTATAAACACTATGTTTAAGAGATATTTAGGTATTTAACCGATATCACAAAATTTTCAAATGATATTTTAAGTCTTGATTTCACTGGCCATTTAGATCAACTTACTTTTGACATCAAGATTTATACTTCGATTAGTGATATTTTAAGTGTCATATCACATATATTGCCTAAAGAGGGAAGAGGACAAATTAAGCCCGTAACAGGGAAGAAAAATCTCTTATCTTTTCAAAATGACAGAACAAAAGTTAAATAAATGACCTCAGCTATCAAATTCCAACCAACACATCGCTTCAATTTCTATAGGTGTAGTGGCTTTTGCAACTAGCAATCGCTTTATATGGCTCGATATCGATGAAGAATTTGTATTTCTTTTAGGGAATAACATTGATGATTAAATTAAGAAATAAAATCATTCCTAACCAACAAAAAAACCCTAAGGCTAAAGACAGGGAGGAGAGGAGGTGAGCTGGTTTCAGTTCGTCAGACGTCCCTGATTAAAACTCATCTTTGTTTATGAAATTGGTATATGGATGAGCGTATTATTGATTAGACCGACGGCAATGGCGAAGCTGACGACGCACATGAGCAGATTCTAAAAAGCTATTTGGTAGCAGGATTTGAGCAGGGTTTTACCCAAATCCCGCCGAATAGCAACCTTAAATCCCACATAATTTTAAATCCTGTTCCTCCGTGTTGTCTTAAATCCAAGATTTTGTAAATCTCGTTGGCTGGTGGATTTACGGGATTAATTAAAATATTATTTTATTTTATTTAAAATTTTATTTTAATTAAATTTCAAATTTATTAGAAATAATTGATGAAGATATTATTAAATTGAAATTATTTTAATTTAATTTTAACTAATTTAATAGAATACCATTTATGATAAATTAAAATGTTATTATAGGTTAATTATAATTTTTTTTAAAGACATTAAAATTTAATAACATTTGTACTTGACGAAAAATTTTGATGATATAAAATTTTATTTATATTAAAAAACTATGTTGCTTTCGTATTATTATATTTTTTTTATGTTATAGTTTGTATGATTTTAAAATTATACATACACATAAGATTATCAAAATTAAATTTATGATCAAATTTAAATGATACAAATGAAAGAAATAAATCATAAATTTAACAATGAAATAATAGTTGGGGTGGGCTACAGGCTATAATGTAGGGCGATGACCAAACATTCAACAAACTACTCATGGCTTCTTTATTAGACCACATTCATGATTATTTGACTATCAAACGAGCTTGAACATTTTTAAAAATACTCAATAACCAACTAAACAAACCTGAACAATTTATTTGATTCATTTATGTTTAAAGCTTGTGAACAATCTTATTAAAAAGTTTAACTAAAACTCAATTAAGACTCGTTCGTGAATAATATCATTTAAAACTTTTAATTTTTAAACTCATTCGCTTATACTTCTTAACAAGCTACTGGTGAACAAGCTCAATTAAGGAATGATTCAAACCTATTTATTTTATTAAATGACCTGCCTGTTAACAGGCTTGATAATCTCAATATGAATTAAACTTGAGCTAAGCTTTAACATGATATTGACAAATGAGCTTATGCTCGAATAAGCACCTGCATGGCTCTACTCAATTCATTTACAACCCTAAAAGAGAGAGAGAATTTAATTTAAAATTACTTAAAAGTATTGAATTTAAAACTTAAAATCATTTGTGAAATATACTATTAATTTATTTTATGAATTTCTAATGACTCAATTTAATTAAATATAAATAACCTTAATTAAATTTCTTTATGAACTTATTCACACCTCACAAACGCTACAACAGTTCTATCAAACCACACTCATATTTGTTGATACTTAGGGTTTAGGGTCAACCGAATCTTATTCTGCACAATGTCATATATATGCCGACCTTTGGGTTTATTTAAACTTTTGTCTGTTAGTGCCTTTATAATTCATAGATCAAATAGTATTATTTTTTATCATGACCAGTTTGTCATATAGCTATTTTTTATTTTTTTATTTTATTTTGTATTATTTTACTTAAATTTTACTTGTTATTTTTAAAAATACTCAAAATATCTTTTAAATATTTTGAATATTTTTAAAAAAATATCGTTATTTACTTTTAAAAATAAAAAATAAAATCATATAAAAAATACTTTAAATAAACATATTTTTAAAAACAACATAAAAAAAAAAATAATAATAATAATTTTGTATGATTTTGTATTATTCCCTTAAACCCTTTTCTTTTCTCTGTACGCCCCTTTATATAAGGACAAGAGAGGTGCAATAAGAAATAATGAACCACCCTTTTTACTAATTGCATTCTTGCAGTCTCTGCAGTATCATAAAACGCATGAAAATATATGAAAAGTGAATCCACGAATCATTCCATATACACTCTGATCATAATATCAAGCAAGCATTATGAGTTTTTCTATCGCAATGCATGCATTGTTCAGTATAAAATGGACGTGCTGTTGATCCTGGCAAAAAAATATAGATATACTATACTAACAAACTATTTATAATTACAGAAGGATATTAACAATGTGTTACAAAGTATTAAATCATATAAAAACTCTATATCACGCTATATACATGCCCTTTCAGCCATTAAACTAGTCAGAAAAAACACACTATAATCTGTAATGAAGAAATCTGTAAATGAATACTCACCCGGAGAAGCTGGAAATGGACGACGAGGTGCTCACCCATCTTTCAGCCACTGAAATAGGAGAATAAGGAGGAGGAATGTTCTTCAGTAAACATGCTTCCTCCTTCACTGCATCATCTTCCTCCTTGCAACCTTCAGTCTTACAACCAGCTTCTTCAATTCCTCTCAGAATCTCCAACACCACTTTAATGCCCGGTCTCATCTCCCTCTCTGACTGCAAGCACTGAAGTGCCAGGCCTGCCACCTGAGTGATCATAGCATTTATGTTTGAATCTGAATGATAGCCCAGCCTTGGATCAACAAATTCATGCAACTCTTGCCTTTGTATCTTTTTGATTGCCATGTAAGCCAGATTGGCTTCATTCAACTCCCTGCTAATATCGACAGCAGGCATTGATGATATGAGTTCCATCAATACGACGCCGAAACTATATACATCGCTCTTGTCAGTAAGCTGAAAGAATTTGTGGTACTCGGGATCGACATAGCCAGGTGTTCCCTGTGGAGCTGTTGAGACGTGTGTGGCATCGAGGGGGAAGAGCCTCGACAGGCCAAAGTCACCAATCTTTACATGGAAGTTGTTGTCGAGCAGGATGTTATTGGTCTTGATGTCTCGGTGGATGATCTGCGGTTCGACGGAGTGGAGATAGTTGAGAGCATCAGCTGTTTCAACGGCAATTCTCATCCTTACATTCCATGGTAGAAATGATTCGGGTGCCCGAGAACCATGTAGGTGGTCGGCAACAGTGCCATTCGGGATATACTCAAACACAAGCAGCAGCTCGCGGCTATGAGGGGAGGTACAGCCGTAGAGGCTGACAAGATTCTGATGGCGTAGCGAAGAGACAATCTTAACCTCATTCAAGAATTGGTCGATGCGTCGGTAGTTGCTTTCATAGAGGCGCTTCACTGCAACCACTCTGCCATCTTTCAGCTTGCCTGAAATAAAGATTGGGGCAGTTTAGGTGGTAAGAGGTTTTCAAAAGGAATTTTGATCAGAGTTTTGTTTTCGAGAACAGTTGATAGGTAAATTACCTTTGTAAACAGCACCAAAGCCGCCGTCACCGAGTTCTTGGGAGGCATCAAAGGCATTGGTTGCTTCATAAAGCTCATCATAGGTGAAGATGGGAGTGTAGAGAGAGGATCCTAGTTCAGGGTCAATTTTGGAGGACATTGCAGCAGAAGTGCTTCGGTCAAGGAACTTTGATGTAGAGAATTGCTTCTTCTTCCAGCGTCTGTAGAAGAGAAAGCAAAGAGAGCAGAACAAGATGAAGCTAAATCCTCCGGCTATGCTCAGACCTGTTTGCGCAAAATTATAATCAAGAACACCTCATCAAAGAAAGATTTAGGGGCATTCTGTAAAAAGGTTCTATATTTACTGGTCTTGATTTTTTTATTACAGTGGAAAAAAGTGTAGTCTGAAATTACTTACAGATTCAGTGATAGAATTTAATGTGAAGGTTGCAAGTTCTCAAGTGAAAAAACAGAAATAATTGTTAAAGCTAGAATTGTTCCAAGTGTAAGCATAAAGCAAAACCATTCAAAAAGATCATTTCTCAGTTAATAAGGGAGCATCAACACCGCATCTTGAGATCATGTTTCAGTTAACAAATAATACTCAAGAAGAAATAAAGATGGCAAGAGAAATATGCTCCTCACCGATTACAAGGCCCGTCTTTGAACTTTCCTCTGCTGTGTCAAACATGCAAGAAAATAAAAACAGTGGTGAGTTCATAATAAGGATAAACAGCACTAAAGTCCAATTTATGTCAAATATATTTCATGCAGAAGCTGAACTATAGAATAGTACAAAATATCAAGCAAATCGTTCATTAATACAATAAGAGAGAAATAAAACTTCAGACTTTATCCTCAAAGATAAAATATATATATATAGTAATAATTATGGCAGTTTACATTGATATGATCAACTTAAATCTTCTACTTCGCTTCCCCACAAAATAGAGGAACTTCTACGTGCAGTCTCCCCCCTCTTCACATCTTTTGCAGAGAGAACAATAACTAGGCCAACCTTTACCTCATATAGAAATACACAAAAAACTGAAGCCACATAAAAAATTGACTAACTTTTAAATTCTCTCTTTAGGGAAATGTTTGAAGGATGGTTACATCACATTTAAAAATAATAATAGAGTGACAAATCGACCACTTGAACAAAGAAATGAAGTAAATTCATGGAAAATAAATGAAAGACAACAACAAGCCTATATCCCACTATGTAGAGTCGGGGTACATGAATTCTTTTTTTTTATTGTGTTCCATTATATGTCAAATTCTCATTTAATTCTAATAAACTAAAATCATTTTTATACATCCTAATCAAGTCATGGAAAACAAATAAAAGAAAACCTCAAAAAAATGACCACGAATCAAGATACAAAACAATCAAAAATATAACTAGAAGAAGTGCAGCACTCATAACTTGTCAAAATTGTCTCTGAATCTTATGGCCTACAAAAGGAACGTTGTGACATTAACTCTAGAAGTACAATAATTAAATAAGTAGGTGGCATTATCTAACTAAGGAAAGCCAATAACTTGTAGGAATCTCGGGTACATAAGCATTTAAAGTTGTGGTTCTGCCACTTACTGCAAAGTTTAACATTGAAGCACTGTTGTTGAAGGTTCAAGTGAGCTGAAAACCCAAAAGATAGTAGGGAAAGACCTTTTTTCACCGAATGACAGCACAAACTCAAGTGAAGGGTGTGGATTATTGACCTTGCACATAGCAGGAGAAAATTCTGATGAATTGTCCTTTCTTTATTCCAGTAGTAGGCACTGTAATTTCTGCATGGAATCAAATTGAAGAATTCTGGAAGGAACGTGAGGAAATACTGATGATCTTGGAAAGAACAAGTAATTTGATTCTTAAACTGATTGGCTTTGGGAGGAACAAAGTGATTAAGGGGGGTGTAGAGTATATAAAAAAAGTTGCAAGTTTCAGGATGCAACTTATCGCCAAAATCATGATCTAAGAGTACTAGTCTTCTCTGGACACAATCAATCTCTTTCACAGTACGCCAAATCCCATCTTGAAGATTAATCTCCAATTCACTATGATTACACCTGACAAAATTTTCCATTGAAGGAAGATCCAGTGAATTTGCTAAGTAGATTTCATTCTGTTGACATGATTGAGTCGGACATAAGTTGCAGGTAGCCTTGGGAAGAATGAAGAAGAGTACGAGAAAGGAGGAACAAACTAAGAGGAAAACCATATCGGCTCAAACTCCGGAAAGACAGAGGCCCCCAAAAGCTAGCTATGGTGTTTATACAGTAAAAACCTTTCAAGTCGATGCTCGATGAAGAAAAGAACTGCTGAAAGATGCAGCAGACGTGTGGAAAAAATCTAAAAGGGGCCATCCAAGGAATCACTTTCTCCATGAAGTAAACAATAGCGTAACTAATGCAATTCATCTTTTAAAGGAATTTGAATACCAAATGGGACGGACGCATAGACTCTTGCTATGGCACGGAACCCGTGACTTCACAATATGAGACAAAGCTTCCAATCGACAGGAGCACTGAGACACGACACTTAGTTTGGTTCTTTTGTTGACGGGGATGAATACTTACGAAAGCTTAAGGGACGAAGATAAAGACAGTAATTTTCCCTGTAAGTGACTGGATGGCAATGTAAACCCATAAGTTGACGAGATCAAGTTAGAGCGAGTATTTCCTCCTGTTTGTTCTAATGGTCTTTGAGAGGGGGGAGGGCGTGTGTTGATAAAAATAAACCATGAAAAGTAAAACTAAGCTTCAAAATATATATATATATATATATGTAAATTATTAGATCGCTCAACCACATATCATCAAATAAAAGAAATCCCAAGTATAACGGGAAGTTTACAGCAAAGGCAAGTGTGAATGCGACTCCTAGTAGTCAAGAGTCAAAGTCTTCTCTCACGGACATTTGGCTAGATGTAGCTTTCATCTACAGAGAAAAATTAGTGATACATTAACGAGAACGACCAATAAATTGACATCAATTATGGTCCAGAGCTACAAGATAGAATATTGATGGACTAGACCTCTCCATTTTTGAAAAACAGCAATGCTTTCACACGCACAAAATGTTTAGCATTTTAAACCGTTCGTTTTCGTTTAAATGGCTTCTATTTCAGTTCAGTTTCAATTTATTTTTGAACAGGTTTCACTGGAAACCAATTGAAATATAGTTAATCTGTCTCAGTTGATTTCAATAGTTGCTACAAAATAGAGAGTCAAGTGAAAACATAGAAGAGAAAGACCTGCATCGCAGAAAGAGCCAACGTAAAGTATTTATAGGAAAACAAGAGAGCACTAAAGAGGCTGGTCAAGGGACTAGACAAAAAAGTTCATAGAATCAATCTTCTCCTAATAAAATAAATGATAAGCAAAATAGAGAAAAATAGGGGAAAAATGTTTACATAGGAGATAATTTAAAAAAACCGCCCCCTATGCGTTCAAAAAGGCTAGAATGGATTGTTGAAATTATGAGCATGATTAATAAAATTAATTGTTGATTTAATGAGAAAGATTTTCGTTGTTGAAGTCCTTAATTCCTAAATCATTAAGTAATTTTCTATCTAGGGAAATTGTCTGCCTGTAATACCATTTTTAATTATAAACCTTTCTGTGGACACCTTTTAGATATATCAGTATCCTGTAAACTGCATCAAGGTGTTTCTCGGTAGGAGCATTCATAAATCAACACCAACAGAGAAATATATGTCAGGAGGAGAATGAGAGAGAGAAATAAGTTTTTCAATCAAATATTATACCTTTGAATATCAACTTCAGTTTCACTTTTTGACCCAATTTTATTGATAGAATCCATACGAGACTATCGATAGGTTTGCATCCCATTACACACGTTTCTTGTGAAAAAAATCAAAATTATATTTTTGTTGAGAGGCATATACACCTCTCTTTGATCTTGTGAATTACATATCAAGAAAATATTTTGAAACTCTCCGATCTTTAATTTCAAAATCATTTGCTAAGATTTTTTTATCTACTTAATTCTTCTTGATTATTTTCATTTAAGATAATAAGTGATTTGACCAGTGGGTGACTTTCTAAAAACAAACTATAATCAGCCTGTCCTTGAAAGCACTTGCGCCTTTTAATTGTACTAGTGCATCTACAGAACTAAAGATTACTTCAGACCATATAATGACTATTTAATGTTTGTAGACATGCCTTTGTTATCAGTGGTCTCGAACTGATCCAATGACAATCCTTACATAATAGTCCTTATGATGAAGAAATATTTTCTGAAATAAATAGAAATCTTAGGTCATATGATCTGAAGCCCTTAATCCATAATCCATGATTGGATCTTTTCAATTTTTAAAATAGATGCATTCATGACAAAATATTCTTTAGCAATCAACCTGGTGTCGTAAAAGGTGTAGTTGAGATGGTTTTGATTTTATTGAACACATTGTTTAGCATCTCCATTTGCTCATATTGAATAATATTAGTATAGAGGACGTAATGGTTTTAGACATTGATTGTTAATTTCCAAGAAGCCATAGCCTTGTTTACTTAGTTTCCAAATCAGTATCTTTTTCATGCAACTTCTAGCAAGTTTCATTTGTGTGTTTGGCTTTTCGACAATGATCACAGCAAAGCCTTTTCTTTTCTATGAAATTTTCAATGGATGTGTGCATACCTTGAGAAGCAAGTGTGAAGCTTTTTGAAGTGGCATAGGTATCTTGGTCTCCGATCATATCTTCTTGCGGCTTTCCTTCTTTGGACTTCAAAGAATACTTCCCGAATGGACAGAAGAGTTTTTGTTCTAAATGTCTTTTCTGTTGTTTCACTAAAGTATTTATTTAGACTGAGAAAAAAATTTGACCATCCTATTTTTCTTAACTATTTTTTGATAGTTGATTGCAGTCTCTGGATGGTACAAAAATTTAGCTCTTCAAAGAAATTTTTTTAATACTAACACCTATTAAGTATATTGTAATATTGAGTAAAATAAAAATCACCTAATCAAAAATTATGGAAAGTACCCTTGCTTTCACGTGATGTACCTTTCAGTAAATTTCTTTTATTTCGTCCTAAATCTCTTTTATAGTGCCATAGAATATGAAATTTTGGTCAAATTCATTTTACATGGTATTTATAAGCCAATGCATAATCATGTTATTTTCCGGATCTCCATGATCTGAACTTCAGATCTTCCTTCTGAGGGAATGATTGCACTAGTGAGATAATCCTTCTTCCTATTTCCATTCATGAACATCATACTTGATTGGCCCCATTCAAGGTAGCTTGTCCAACTTATTCCCAATAATCAATATATTAGAAGAAAAGCCATCATTGTACCTCTCATGTATCATAAAATCATGACAACTTAAATTCGACTTGGAGCGAGAAATCGAACTCAAAATGCACCGACGTCATCAAAATGGTGAACGACTCCGATAACGGACCCATGCGTCAAAGTGAAATCAAAATATAAATATTGCAAAATCCAACGACAAAGATCGATATCTGATCGAATATCATTAGTACGTATGTCAACGACCTCCGTCACAAAATTGATCGTAGCTCAAACGCCGAAAACCTATCAAATGAGCTATTGACCGGATAAGTTTTACGTGAGCCGAATGGTCGAAACAATACGCGATTAAATCAAAATGACCAAATTCGAAAGTCGCCAAAAGGTATAAAACGGCTGCGTCATTACATCCAGAACACCAAAATTACCTAGAATAGACATCCAATTTAATTAAAATTGTCGCACTTAAAATTCTGTTAAAATTAGCATTTCAAGATAAATCTATTTAATTATCTTATAATTGCGACCGTTATCGCCCCATGGCAACGGCCCATTATTCCCATGCTCCATCTCCCATTCGACTAGTAATATATCGCCCACATCATCCCTCCCATGCCTTATGTTTTTCTGACAGAGATCGCACAGGCAAACGGAGCAAGAACACCTTCCCTCCCTCACGATATCTTCGCCTCTTCTAGCCGCACAGGGGCTCGCTTTTTCTCTGGCTCTCGCGATCCTCTGCAGGGAAACCCCAACCGAACTAGCGAAACTCCTCGTTTGTCCATCTCAACCACGGACGGAATGAACTCTCTCCTCTCTTCCCTTCCATCTCTGGCGAACAGGCACTTCGAACGCACGGCAAGCCTTCTCCCGTCCCTTTCGCACAACCCTTCCGATTCTGGCAAGTCAACTCTCCTCGACGCGCTTTTGAGCCGCCTCGCCTCCACGCTTTCCTCACCGGTGTTGTTCTACTCAATGGCCGGAAGACGAAGCTCACCTTCGGCGCCGCGGCATACGTGACGCAAGATGACAACTTGATTGGAACTTTGACTGTGAGAGAGACGATAATGTACTCGGCGAGGCTGCGGCTGCCGGATGAAATGGAAAAGGAGTCGAAGCGCGCTTGTGGAGGGAACAATAGTGGAAATGGGGCTTCAGGACTGCGCTGATACAATGATCAGAAACTGGCATCTCAGAGGGATTAGCGGCGGCGAGAAGAGGAGAGTTAGCATCGCGCTTGAGATTCTATGAGGCCGAGGCTTCTGTTTCTCGACGAGCCAACTAGCGGTCTTGATAGTGCTTCTGCTTTTTTTCGTGACGCAGACACTGAGAGGATTATCAAGAGATGAGCGTACTATTGTAGCTTCAATCCATCAGCCGAGCAGCGAGGTGTTTGAGTTGTTTGATCAGCTTTATTTGCTTTCGGGAGGCAAAACTGTTTTTTTTTTTTTGGAAAGGGCTTCAAAGGCATATTAGTTATTTTCGGAAGCCGGATTCCCTTGTCCATTACTGAGAAACCCATCAGATCATTTCCTCAGATGCATTAACTCTGATTTTGATATGGTTAAAGTTACATTGAAGGGTTCAATGAAGGCAAGGCCAGTTATCTACTTCCAATGTCAAGGAGAGATCAAGATCATTTTACCTGATGTGAAAGAGAAAAAACTTTGTTTATAAGTTCAAGGGCATAGAATCATGGCAGCGGATGACACGAAGCCTGAGATTTAATTTAGGGTTGAGGCCTTGCCGTGGTCCACGCAGCCTGCTTTCTACCCTGCGATCTGTGATTCTTTCGGCGTAAAAAGTGCCAAAATAAGGATTTGTACGTGCTCCGTAAGCGTGGCGAGAGTCATTTGAAGACCCTGCACTTCAGCGAGTTGGCCAAATCTCGACAAAAAGACGCCGAGGCTACCAAAATTGATTGACGAGTGCAATTAATTTAATACAAAATGAACTATAAACTCAAAATTAAAATTTGAATTGAAATTGCGGCGTTTAAAGACTGTTACGCGAGAATGCGTAGACTATAACCGTAGAAGTCGAAAGATAATTAATTATTACGCCGCAGATTGACGAAGTTGAATAGAGCATCCATGCGGACGACGCTATCAATTTGGATCATGATAAATTTAAGAACAAATAAAAGTGTTAATAAACTTAAATTGAGTTTATTGAAAATGATAAATTAAAGAATAAACCTACATATACGCTCTTTTGTTTGAAGAAGCCGAAGATAAGTAGAAGATCATATCAGCAAGAGAACGCCATTATCTTCACTAGAAAGGTCGAATTTTGACAAACTCTTTATTTTTGAAATTCAAAGCATATGAGACTTAAAGATGATTAATTATATTTAAATTGAACATTAAATTTGAACTAAACATGATGAACTCAAAGAATCGAGGTTCAACAATAAAAATAAATTAAATTTCATCAAAACGTATAATGAATTCCAAACTAAATGTGAGAAATATGAATGTTACTTCAAATAATTAAACAAGAGTTGAAACGTCTTACGCCACCATATTCGCAATACATCATAAAATTAAAGGATTAGCGTGATTCACGCAGATGACACTATCTTGAATGCTTAAATTTAGCGCCTGAGGATCGTGTTGATTCTTAATCAGGGTGACAAAACCTAAAAATTTATTATGATTTCAACCGAAAATATTTATTTAATTTTGTGTGACAAGAGACTGATCCTCTGTAAACCGAGAGTTGATAGGATCTAAAGTTCAAATATATTTGATTCAATCAATTAACCAACCCCAATGAAAGTGATCAAGATATCAAGAGATATTATTATCAAAATATCAGATATTTATATTTGATAATCTCAAATTCAAAATTCTCAAAGATACATTTAGATTGATCCTCTACTATTAAATTAATAAATACGATCTAATAAACTAAATGATTAAGCTCCAGTAATGATAGTGTTGAATAAAGATTTCAATAGATACTTACCAAAAAAATATGCTTGCAACCTCAAATTGAATTAATCAAACTCAAATGTCAATTCAAATGTAAAATCAAATAAATCACCAAATTACAAGTGCTTAAATAAAATTCAATTTTTAAAGAACTTAAAGTTAAAAAATCCAATTCACCTTCCACAATAATTTGTTGAAGGTGATAAATTAAGAAACGCTATCACAAACAAATAAAAAGCCAAATCAGTCAAACTACGCTTACTCTCAAACAATCATGCTAGTAAGGACGCGTATATTTATTGATTTAGAGAAACTTATGATAAAGTCTCAAGATGTTCTGGAGAGTTCAACAAAAAAGAAGTTAATATTGGTTATATTCAAGTCATTAAAGATATGTATACTGAAGCTATCACTTGTGTCCAAACACAAGGAGGATTGACAAACTATTTTCCTATTTCATTTGGATTACATCAAGGATCAACATTAAGCCCTTATCTTTTACTTTAGTTATGGATGTTCTTACGAGGCATTTACAAGAAGATGTACCGGTGTATGCTTTTGCATGACATTCTTCTTGTTGATAAGACAGAGGGAGTCCAAATAAACTTGAATTATGGAGGTCAACTTTAGAGTCAAAGGTTTTCGCTAAGATCTAAACGAATATATGGAGTGTAATTTTAGTTGTAGAAATTTTAGTGGTTGGGAAGTGACTTTAGATCAAGTCATTAATAAGAGTATGATTGAGATAAGCTATTGTTCAAAATGATGGTGAAATAGATGGAGATATTATTAGTAGAATTCAAGTTGGATGGTTGAAGTGGAGGAATGCATCCGGCCTATTATGTGATAAAAGTTCCACTTAAAGTTGGAAAATTTTATAAGATGGTGGTAAGAGAATGATGGTAATAAAAGAGAAACATAAGCTAAGTTATTATGATGCTCGTGGATGAGTGCTTTTACCCTTAGAGATAGAATGCAAAATGAGTATGTTGGGAAAAAGTTAGTACTCAGTGGTAGATAAGATTAGGAGATTTTACACATAAAGCTTTAGTCAAATGACAGAGAGTAGATCATTAGATTTTCCTTAAGAAAGGTAGAGTGACCAAAAGACTTGGTTAAGATGTATAAAATGATCTTAGTATACTTAATTAAATGAGAATTTGACACATAATGGGACACAATGAGAGCGGATTCATGTATGACCCACCAGTGGGATTAAGGCTTGTTGTTGTTGTTGTTGTTAAGGCGGGCGTGTCTTGACCACGGTTGACCAATAGCTCACACGATGCGCACGACCGTGAGTCTTACGAACAGTGGTTGCCGCCAAATGTAACTATTATTATTACGCTACGTAGTATGCTCCAATGACTCTGCTTTTCGTGGAATAAGGTATACTTGATTGGGTAAAAAGCCTGTTAGCTGGCGCAGACTTAAACTTGCTCCGAAAAACACCACCCTGTGCATTTCTTTGATGACGTAACTCGTTGTGTCGATAAAGATCCTCGGTTTAGGTCGACTACCTCCTAGGGACCAATGGGGATGAAACCATGGGATCTACATCGGACGCATCATCGTTCCTCCAACCATCCACTTTAAATTAAATATAATGAATTTCATAAATCTCAATTCAAAACTCATCTTATTATCTTTACTATGTATCCAATGACTAGCTTAATTGAAAGTTCTTTCTGATTGAGAGGTACTTATAGGTGTTGCTTTATAGGAAACCCTAAACGATCTAAAATCCTCACAAAACGAGTGAAATATCTCGGTAGTGTCTTATCTACTTATTTCATCTGTCTTCAAAGACTTTAAATCACTCTCTTCATCGAAGAGGTCGTAATTTTCGGAGCCCACAATCATGATAGCTAATATGGTCATAAATGATTGTTTCATGGCTATATGAAGTGTTGACGGAGAAACATCTATCGCAATCCATATCAAATCATGATCACGATTAAGACAAAAAATGAAGAACTTACAGAGAAGAGATGAGGCTCAGAGAAAATGACTCTACTATTAATTTTTTTTTTAAAAAGTGATAAGAAAAGAAACATGGTAGAGAATTTGATTGTATTTTTTGTGTTAATTAAGGAGCTAAAATACACTATTTATAGATAAGTAAGAGAGCCTTAAGGGACCTACTCAATAGAAAACAAAAATATATTGATAATCAATCTTCTCCTAATAGAAATAAAGTCAATTCAGTGTCCAATGAAGACTTGAATGCCTTCTTGTTAAACGCTAATCAAGTTTGTATTATTTGATCAGATAGGTACAAAAAAATATTGACATATTAATATTGATAAAACTTTTAGATGAAATTTGAGAATGAATATATCTTATTTAAAATACATATCAAATATCCAAAAATCATGACATAACCTATTAGAATGGACGTCTAAGTATGCCTTTCTAAAACAGAGGAAACAGAGTGATTAATTAAGGGGAAAAAAATGAAGGTGTATCATGGTGATCTAGAGTAAAACATCTAACAAAATAAACACAAGCTTAAAACTAATTAAAAATGATTACCTTCAATGAAAATTATAAAGTGCATTAAAGTTGAGCACATGCATAACATATGATGTATCAAAAATTTAAAGAGAGTCATAGTGGTAGCAGCTATTTAAGAGAACTATACATCTATAGAGGCTAACTAAAAGAATAATTATGATAAGAAGAAAGTTACCTCAGTATGGTACACAAAAATATACATCTACAGAGGTTAACTAATTGAATAATTATGATAAGAAGAAAGTCACCATAGTAGGGTACACAAAAATATACTTTTTAATGAAGATAATATATGCACAAGTTGCTTGTTCCAAGGCCATTTGGTTGAGGTTTTCCATCTAAGAGGCCAAGTGTCCAAGGCTTATTGCTATAGGATAAATAAAGACATCAGGTTCTCTTTCATACAATTTTATGGATATGTGCCCAATAGTTTATCAAAACATAATAAGGATAAAGACAGATGAAGCATTTTAATAGATAATCTATTATTAGGAATGTCTTATAGGTTCTAAATCAAAAAATAAAAAGTTTTGCTCTTGTATTGAGAAAAGTTTATTATCAAATGAAACATTAATTTATTTTTATTATCATATTCTTCTTTTTCTTCAACTCTTTTCCAACGAATTTTGATTATTACTTTTCCTTTTCACTTGGTTAATCTTGTTTCCATACACATTTACCTTCCATTTTGCTCATGATACATCATTTGGTATCTAAGTTTAACTGTTCTTGTTTTCACAAATTTAGTCGATTTACTTTCTTATGAATTTTTTCTCCAATTAGCAAACGATAGCCAATCTCATCAAAGCCTTCCCTGATCAAACTTCTTCAACCTTCTTAGTTTTGCAATTATAGCTTATAATTTCATGGAGCAACCAAATTTTAAGTAAATTTCTTACTTAGAATATTAAGAATTTATAGATTATTATATTTTTGATGAATTTACGAGATAATATGAATTATTATCATTGGTATGAACATTATGATTATGATAAATATCAATATTACAAATCTACAAACTCATTTAGTAAAAGTTCTTGCACTATATGTCACCATACTAAGTCAGTTTCTCCCCATCATAAAAAATGTTATGATACACTTACGGATGTTTAATAGTGTAAAAATCTTGGTTGATGAAAATGTGATAAGCATTCAAAAATCTCAAAGAAATACTTTAACAAAATTCCAAAATAATAAAAGTAACTTTTAGTTTTTACAATAAAAAATTAACGAAATAATAGATGAGGAAGAAGTTGTGAATATATCAAAAAGTAATCTAGCAGATGAGATCATGCCAAAGTTTGAGATGAATATCCCATAACAATTTAAAATGAGTTCAAAATTGAGTATGAGCCCATCAAGATTATTTCTTCATTAGAGCCACTTCAAATGCCACTAAATAAGGATTCACAATTCCAATATTGCTTTCCTATAGTAGTCCTTGATATTAAGTTCTTACTTTCTCTTCCACCCAAGGTAAATTATTTTAAGATTACATTTTTCATTCCAAATTAAAATTGTTCCTAATTGCTGCGACAACCTATATCTCTAATCTTTCTCTTGCCATTGAGTTCGTATCACCCCTACAACCATTTACTACGATGAAGTTTGAATTAATTATTTTCACAATTAGGTTCAATTCTGTCATGACTGCTATCAAAATCTCCATATCTCCCCTGAGTTAGTCGCATCTTCTTTTATTGATTATAGAGCTATGCTCAAACCAATTTCAACCCATCTATACTATGGCCTCTTTCATATTAGTTTAAATGTATGTGCTCATTTAATTTTATCATTTTTAATGTTTTAAATATTTCAAATATAGTGAACATGATTCATTTCCTGAAAGTTCATGTATTAATAGAAAAGTATTATAATTCATATTTGATTTATTTGCTTAATAGTTAATGTATTCTTAAGAAAGTATTACAAGTCATATGGCTATACAATGGGTACTAATCTTGTAATGAAGGAACTAAATTATTGAATAAAATATTAATTTTTTTATTATTCTACTATTCACTTTCTTCTCTTCTTTCTCGATAGAATTTGGTTCTCTCCTCTTCTTCTCTCAAATTCCATCTTTCAATATATTTTCACCTTCCATCTAGTTTGTGCAGCATTAAGTGGCATAAGTGTGCATGTCGTTTATGAAAAAATAAATAAATTAAGAGGTTTGAGGGGGCATGAGGTTCATCAAGCTAAAAGATAGCTCATTCAATGACAAATAATTAGCACTTGAAAGTGTAAGTCGTTGCCATTTGAACCCATTGTCACATTATTGGAGAGCTTCAAATTCTTCGTGGCTATACAAACATTAGTATTGACACAAATATGTGTTTATGTTTCGACAATCAAATTCGACAAAAACAAAAAAATCTAAGTCATTGTTGAAGCTTATGGCACACATAACAAAATCCCTTGAGAAACTCATGTGTAGAAACAGTCCAAACTCTCTGGAAGCACACTAAAAGTTAACTATTTCCCTAAAATAGAATAAAAAATTGGCTAGCTTACACATCCCTTTTACTTTTCATGATAAAGATGGAATGATGCATCTCTAAAACCTCCTTAGGAAGAACATAAATAAAAAAACATCGACCAGTTACTCCTAAGAGAGTTATGTTAAGCAAAACATTGTGTACCGTAAGTATAGCTAGTCCTAAAAATACTCAAAATGTCTAGAAAAAGTATATATTCTCTTCAATTTTATCTTTCCTCTTCTCTCAAACAAAAATAAACAAAAAAAAAAAATTTAGTGAAATACAATCCATCTCTACACTGCCTCAAATACACAGAATCATGGCTACTGAGCTTCATATAAGATCAAATGTTATCCCTCTTTCTGGAAGAATATATAGTTAGAAACTCCAAAAAAAGTTCCTACAATATGAGCTGAATGCTACTTATTTACTGCTTTTTTAAGAAGGTAAGATGAGGCCATAAAACCTATGAACCTAGCCAATTTACTTGTCTACATCATTTTACATGCAAATTAAGTGAATTAAACACAAATATTATATGGCCTTTTCATTTTGAATCTCCTCGATCTTGTTTTAATCAAAATATCTTACTATAATTAATCATGAAATCTCCATTCCATAACGAAGAAATAACAATCACCTTCTCATCTTGCTTTTCACAAACTAAAACTGTGTGGAACTTAGTTTACTTAGTTTCTTATTTATTGGCTCCTAATAGAAAGAACTGTAGATTAACCAGAACTAGCTACAACCATTAAGTTATCATCATTTACCTTATATCAACTATAAGGCTTCGTTTGCTACTTTCAGATAATAAACCAGTTAAATGAAGCACATATATTATACTGGTGCAACCATGACGTTGACCAAGTCATGGTAAAAAATTTAGCTTCCCTAAGCTGAAATATCCAATGAGACAGCTAATCATGCCCACAAACTAAAATTCGACATAGCCTCCCATCCAAATTAATTCATCATAAATCTAAAATCACAAAGTAAAGTGATCCTTAAGACTTACTGCAACTCTTCGAATGAGCTCGATCACTGCATATGCACATAAAATTCCTCGTCTCCTTATTATACCCACACTGCCCGTTGCTCCTCATGCATTCCGAGCAATCTGGTGCTGTCCAGTTCAAAAGAAACCCATTTGCCAGAAACTCAGGGTACTGATTAAAGTTGGCGCCAGGAGAAATCAGCACAGGCCAGACAACAGTGTAACATGAACCAAATAAACCTTCATTGTCCGGCATCTCATAAGCACCTCCAAGATAGGTATAGCTTTTGTTGCCATGGCAAATGATCTCGAGGAATCCAGCCCTCGTCTCCGTGCATTTGTAGAAGAACAGAAGCTCACGGTTGAGTGAGCTAATGGAAAATGGAGTGAGGGAAAAAGAGAGGCTGTGAAAGGGAAGAAAACAGTTGCTCTCGGAACCAAATTTAGCCAAAGAAACAGTGGCTGTTTTTCTCTCGTAGGAGATATCTAAAACGTGGTAATCTTCAGGGGCCATGATAAGCTTGGGGGTCTCATCTTCGCACCGAAGCTCAAAAGAAGGTAGGCCACAGTAGTCAGGTTGTAGCTCTCGCAGCCAAAAAGGAAAGGTCACGCTGGTTAAGTTGCCACAGCTCTTGGGCTGGCAGTTTTGGGGATAATGGTAATCTGTAGCTAGAGATATGGTCGGCAAAGAAGAGAAGAAGATGACGGGGAAGAAGAGCGAAAAGAGAGGTGAGGAGAAGGAGATGAGACTCGATAAGCTCGGTGTCATCTGAGGAGGAAGAATGAGAGAGGAGATGAGCTGCAGGTTCTGAAGTAGAAGGGATGGCGTTTGTGAACTAGTTGGAAGCTTTGACCGGTCACCGTCCCTCCAAGTTCGACTGTTTGACGATGATGGAAGCATTAATGGCTACCTTATGTCGAGAGCCCGTACGTTAGAAACTAATGTTTAGCTAAATAAAATAAAATTATTAAAAAAAGTCAAATTAATCTGTACTACTTATTTTTCTTTTTTACTCAAAATCTTATTATTTTTTTTTTTTATACCTCAGATTCTCAAACATAAAAATTCACATGCAAGTAATTCTATCTTAAGCTTCCGTTAATATATTATGTGTAAATTGACTCAAATATCTCAATAAAATATAAAATTCACTAAAATTCAAACAATATATTTCACTTTTATTAAACTGCCATGATAGATCATTGCTAGATCAATGTAATGATTTATATTTTTTTATATATATGTACAAGTAAACACCTAAAAAATGCATAAATATTTATTTTTAAAGTTTTTATATATAATAGAATATATGTAAATTAGTTTAATAGAGAATTTATAATATCTCAAAATATTTTAAAAGTATTCAAAACAAAATCATAGCTCCTTCAAAATTTAAAATGAAAGTTTCAGAAAACATTTTTAGATTTTTACCAAGCTTCTTATTAAAGGTGTATATTTTTTTGATTAAAATTCAAAACTTCTAATCAATTAAAATCAAAATTTTGAACTCAATTCAATTTTATAAATATTTTTTGAATTTGGATATTAAATTTGATAATATTCAATTCTCAATTTTCAATTCAATTTTATATTATTTTAATCTGATTAAATTGATTAAACCAAAGATAACTAATAAATCCATTTTTTTGAAAAAAAAAAATTCTCTCAAAAAAATAAATTTAATGATAAATTTATATCTTATTAATTTTACTTATTAAAAATTATTTGATTTCCTCTTCAATAATTTGATAAAATGATATAATCCTTTGATAAATAATTATTATAATAATTTGTATTTTCATTTTTCAAATTTTTTAAAACTAAATCGAAAGAAAAAAATTCAATTTAACTCAGTTCAATTTATATTATTGATTAAACAGATTAAATTTTTTAAATTATTAATTTAAAACTAATCGATTTAACATATTTTAAAATTGAGCCAGTCCAAAATGATCCCAAAATGATGACCGATCTTGAAATAAGGTATTTCTTATTCTTATTTGTCAGTGCTATACAAGCACGTGCCAAAGTGCCACGTGTTATATAGAAACCCTGACGTAGCGCAATGTGGTGAGAATTACCTATATTAATGATTGGTCAAAAGATGGGGGCCGGAAAGAAGATTTGGATTGGGACAATTGATAGTACGCAGTGGACAGTGATGGTCCTTTCCCATCACGGAGAAAAAAAAAATTTTTGGGTCAGAATTAGATAAAATATTAGTGGAAATAAATTATTTTAAAAATAAGATAAAAATAATAATTTATCGATCATATTATAATTATTTTTAAATAATTTTAATTAGAAACTTATATACGTTATAAGATGTCAAATTCATGGCTTTACATTAAAATATTAAAATAAGTTATATAAAAATTTAGTTGTTAAAAAATTTATATGATTGATTTTTGAAAGATTATATACATATCACATAAATCTTATACATTTATATATTTAATAAATAAAATTTAACATTTACATAGCACTTTTATACATGAAAAAATGTATTTAATTTTAAAAAATATTAATAATAATGATATTTTTAAGTGATATTAAATATTTAGGATTTAGTTATTTTAATATTAAAATTTAGATATTAAATATATAAAAATTATGTTGTATATATGTAAATTATCTCGGTCATCATCCGCATTAATCCTTTTATATACTAGCATTCAATATTATTAGTTCCCTAATAATTTAGTTTCATCCTCTATCTCTCCTCTACAAGATATTTGAGTATTTTTAAAAATAAAAAATACAATCAAATAAATTTATTTTTAAACAAAACAAAATAAAAAATAAAAATGATCCCGAACGACGTCTTAGTTAATCAATAATTCCTTTGTTAACAAAATTCAACTCTTAAAAAAATTTAGATTTGATAATCAAGGGAATAAGTAGAATACTCTACAACGATTAGGAGCATTTTAATTAGGGTTACTTCATTTTATCCAAATTTAATTCAACCATAAGCATCCTAGCTATATAAAAGTTAAAAAAAAAAAAAGGATATTGCACAAGACTATTTTACTAATATGACTATTTTGTTTGAATTTGGTCCAATTGGATATTATTTTATTATAATATTATTTTAAGATATAAGCAAACAAAACAAAAAAAACAATAAACTACTTAATTACATATTAATGAGAATTAACTTTTTACATGTTGCACTTAAAAATCAAGTATGATAAAAGTAAAATTCACCTAAGCATGTCCTCTATTAAAAAAAAAAAATTAGTTGATTCTCAAATTGCTGACATTTGCAGCTTTTTGACCGTCCTCTTTTTTATTTTTCAATTTCAAAAGTCAATATTTTTTAATTCTTGAATTTAATAAAACTTTAAAAAAGGCAATATTTTGTTTCACACTAACTTTACTTCAAGGTTAAGCAACTAATTTAACACTGCCACTAACCTTCACATATTTTTCAAAGGCAGTTTAAATCATATATATGCATGTCTTTTACTCAAAATCTTTAACTATAAAGTCAAAAGCGTGGGCAAAGATTCAAAATCCTAAAACACGATTTGACCGAAAGCTGTTTCCATTATACTTTTTTTTTTTTGTCTTTTTAATATCGAGAAAATTTAAACGCAATCCCCAATACATATATATGCAAATACATATTATATAAATATAAATATGCCCCTATATAAAAATATCAAATATATATAATTATAACATATTAGTTTATAAATGAAGATATATACACGTATGCAAAAGCATGTCTTCGCATGTGCAATGTTTTATTGGAAGATGAAAGTATTATTTGAAGTTGTTTGATGATACCCACCTGGGATACATGATTGTCGCTAGGAGATTAATCATGCCAGGGGGAGGATATACTGAGCGATTATCAATCTCAAGATTAAATGCTGGGATACTTGTGAGCTCGAGATTGTCCTCTAGGAGATGTCATCGAAATTACATGTAAAACAGATTAGGGGTGACAGGAGGGGCTTGTGAGCTTCGAGCATATGAGATTGTCATTACCAGATAGTGGCGAGAGATTCAATAGGAGATTAATATTGTCATTTAGTAAATGAGATTAATAGAGTTAAATAGATATATATATATATATATATATATATATATATATATATTTGTTTGATGAAATGTTTTTAAATATATATTTTAAGAATATAGAGTAATTGAAATATATGTATTTCAAAAATATATGAGCTATTTCACTATATTAAAATCAAAGTGTTGAATTTTTTTAATTATGATATATTTCAAATGCATTGAAATATGATATATTGAGGCAAATAATGGCCAAGGAGGATAGTGGCAACTCGAGCAATGGCAGGTGAGCGATGACGATCAACAACAAGCTGCTTTAAATGCTATTGTTAAAATCGGTAGAGTGAGTATATCCAAAAATAATAATAATTAAATGGTGATGATTGGTAATAAATAATAATATGATACAAATAATATATGAATATATAACATATAGAAGATGAGATATTGGGTCATGAGTTTTTTTAATATTTATAAGTTGCAAGATTTCGCCAAATTCCAAATTTATCAAAAATAGATATTTTGTTGTATTCTAAATCCCCTATATAAATACTTTGTATTTGATATACTAGAAATTAAATACAAATAATAAATAACAAAACCCTTATATATATATATATATATATATATATATATATATATATATATATATATATATATATACTATATTAATAATATTTTTAATCAAATACTTTAATGTGAGTCACATGATTTACTGATCTGAACATTTTTTAAAAAATATTAGCGTGTTCGTTATTATAATAATAATTAAAAATAATATGCATAAATTAAATAGATAAAATATTAAAAATAATAAAATTTTTAATTTATATATATACTATACTTTAATAATCTTAATGAATAAAAGTTATTATCAATTCTAAATTTATAAATTTAATTATAATTTTTTTATAATTAATATATCTTATTATTTTCTTTTTTTTTACTTATCTTATTTTCTAAATTTTCAGAACTCTCTATAATAATTTAAAATATTTTTTATATAATTTTAATTCAATTATTTAAAGATTCTTTTAATTTTTAATATTATTTTTTGTGAATTGTCAAACATATAGACATATCAGAATATTATTAATTGACATATTATTTTTAAAATGTTGGCTCTATTAATTTAATTTTATAATATTCTTAAAATAGTGTTATCTCTCATCAACTAAACAACCGAATAATTCAATTCCCCAATTTTTTTACCCTTAACTTAATTTATGCTTGTAACAAAATAACATCTCTCTCTCTCTCTCTCTCTCTCTCTCTAAAAAAAAAAAGAGCTTTCTATTAAAAGATTGTAATATGTGTCAATTAGCTTCAATAGGCTGAAATTCATAATCAGAATTGACATATTCAAATTATTTAGTGGCTATTAAAATCTTAAAATTTTATATATTCTTATAGAGTGTTATCTCTAGTGTTAATAAAAAATATCATAAATCATTTTGAATAATTTTTATCCGCTTCTTATGTGTGCCATATTTTTCTTTCTAATCCCTCAACATCAATTTTATATGGCTGCCTAATAAATCCATTTTCATCCTTTCATGTAGATATTCAAATCACTTTACTATATTTTTAACTACAAAATGAAAAATAGAAAATCTAAAGGTTAAGTTACTTTTCACCAAATAATCTATTTTCCTTAATAAAGCTCTTAAAATAAGGGTTTGCTCTAGCTAATCTAAGAAAACAAATTTATTTAATTATGCTAAGTAAAAATTCAGTGGATAATAGTTCGTCTTCTTCCCACCTGTAATATAGCCCAAAAGCATTTATTTGTAACTTGGGGATCTCATTCAAGTATGAGAAATCTTAAATTGTGTCTCTGAAGGGCTTTAAATAAGAATTTGACTGTGCTTATGGCATGTGAGTTAGCTTCAAATCAACTAGATTTCTCTTACGCTCTAATCAAAGCCTTCAAGCATTTTCTAATCGGGCTTTCCACAAGTCCTTTTATAAAACATCAAATTGAAGCTCGCATCCCTAACAACCTACAGTGTTCCCATTCACCTCTGTAGAACTAAATCAATAACTGAGCAGCGGATACCTCTGAGATATGGTGCCCTAAAAAACTAACCGTGTATGTTACCTAAAATTGTGAAACTATTTAGAATTACTCAACACAATATGATAGCTTTTGTCAGTATTTTTAACTTGAATCGAGATTACGAGACACGCCATTCTTTTGAGAAAGCAAACAGTTCAATGGAATCACCAAGAAAAACCTACAACTCTTTTCTCCAAACCAGCTGAATTTCAATAGGAAAAGCAAGCAAGAAGGTACAACAGTGATATAGGTTCTGTTTCTATGGTTTCTTATGAAAATGAGGAGATTTTCTCTGGTTGCAGAAAAGGTATGGAAACAGTTGGTCGTAATCTATCTACTTCAGTGATTTTTTTAACTTCTAGTAGCAGATATAGGAAGGGAGAGTATTTATTGCGTGATTGTACCTGTTAGTAAGGTGTTGCTGTGCTCTTAGTTATATTAGTTTGTGATTCATACTGTGGTCCGTGAACTTCCGTGGCCTTATATAGAATGTTACGAAAATTAGCCTACGTTTAGGGTTAATTAAACTAATAATACCTCATCGAACAGCAGAGGATCATGCAGAAAAAACTCAAGAAAGGCTGAAGAAAGTAATAAAAACAGAACAGAAGGAAAGGAATTACTTACTCCGTCCGTAAGGGCAACTCCCGATTGCTGTATTGTTGGGGCAGAAGCAAGTGGGATCAGCAGCACTCGTCGAATTATAACCACAAACCCCGCCTGAATCAATGCATCCCTTGCACCAGCTGTTCCCCGCACTCCACTTCAATCCGAAACCCTGCTGCAACGCCTCCCCAAACTTCGCCGAGCTGCGATTCAATGACATCGCCGCCGTTTCATACACCGGCACTGCCGCCTTCAACTGACACGGCGCCCCTCCAAACAAATCCATCAGAAACGATGGCGGCCCCTTCTCTAACTTATAATACGACAAGTATGGCCCAACGAGATCAGTAAGGCATAAGATCTCGAATAAGCCAGGAAGCGGAATACTGCAGTTGATATAGACGGTCAAGTAGAAATCGAGATCGGCGAAATCGAAGAGCGCGGAATTGATGCTGGTGTTTGTAAAGCTATGAGGACAAGAATTGTCCAGGAAATCGGAGTCAACCAGTGTGATGAAACCCTGGGTGTAGTCGATGTCCTTGACTCTGTAATCGACTCCGCCGAGATTGATGCTAAGCTCTGATTTGCCACCGCTGCAGTGGAGATCGTAGCCCGGGACGCCGCAGTAGCTAGGGCTGTCAGGGAGGCTGAACGGGAAGGAGACGTTGATGTTGGTTCCTTCGCAGCGGTAAGGTCGGAAGCAGTTGAGGTAGTGAGGATCGTTGGCTACGATGGCCGATGAGGAGTGACAGATAAGAATGAGGAGTGGGAAGAGGATGAGGATTCTTTGAGGCATGCCGTCGAACAGGTGAGGTGTGGGAAGCGAGATGGAAAAGTGGTTGTGTTATTGAAAGGGTGGGTGGAGGGAAGGAAGAAAGTGAGGAATTCAGCGGAGGAGTAAGGGCGGGTGGTGATTGGAACAGGATGCGAAGCATTCAACGGCGTTCAGCGCAGCAGTTCAGAATTCTAGATATTTTAAAGACGATGGCGTGCAGTAACTGCGGTTTTCATTAATGCGAAAGAATTGACTGAATCATACATATCAGGGCATTTAACTGAGTGGATTACGATCGGATCGCCGTCGACCTGATCCGCAGTGTATAAATAATATAATTGAAAAAATTTCTATCGATCAAAATTTTTAACAATATAAAACTAAAAATTCTAAATTATATTTAAAATATATGAGATATATAGATAAATAGTATTATATCAATCTTAAAATAAATTTAAAATTTTTGAGGCTCTTTTGATCAATTTTTTTTAATTAAGATATCATAATATAGTTTTTATATAGTTAATTCTGAAAGTATTTAGGACTCAATGATAAGTGATATGTCACTGGAAACTCTCCTAATTGATATACGAATTTTGATATCGAAAGCAATCTGATTCTGAGTTTAAATTAGCCAAGATCAAGTATTCAAAATATAGTTGAAAACTTTGAGATATCAATCAGATTCCTAAATAGCTCATAAATATAAAATGTTTATAGTTAAATCGAGCGTCTTGATGAGCCAGATCTAACAAGCTTAAGATCTCTTAATTCTAACTTCATTTGAGCATTCAAATACTTAAAATACATCTGATGATTGAAGGAATCATTTTGAGACGTCCAATTGAGTGGTTTAGATTTTGTCTGTATTTATAGAAATGTCACTTCCATTATCTATAAATAGCTCATTCTTCATGAGGGACGAAAAAAAAGGAGAAACTCGAGGCGGAAGAATCTCAGCATATCGAGACCGTCGTCAAATCATCGTCGACCACCGCCGGCCGCCGTCGTCGACCACCACCGCCAATCATTGCCGCCGCTTACCGCCGCAACCACCACCGTCACCACGGCCGTCTTTGCCCGTCCGCCGCACTTCTGCACCGAATCGCCAACCACCATTAGTCACCTGACCGTTGTCGTCGGTGCGATAATATGCTACGATCCGCCGTTACCATTCGCGGCCTTTCCCCGATCGTCGCTAAACTGCTTGGTGACGCTCCTCGTGAACCCGCCGGTAGCCACCGCCCGCCGGCTGCGGGATCGCTCACCTCATTGGTCACCGCCATTCACCATCGCTTCTTGCCACTCACGCGACGTTCGATCGTTGTCATTAGATCATCAGACTATCACCTCAAGCAAAGCCTTCGTCGCTAATCTAGTGAAGCTTGTTACAAAACTTAATCTTGTACGCTATCCTTCTCCAACTTTGGAGAAAGGATAATAATTATAACAAAAGCTGATATAGTGAAATTATTCCTAAGTGAGCTAGGCCCCATGTATTTTCCCTTCTTGGGTTTTCCACATAAAAATCATGAGTTCTCTTAAACTCTTTTGTTGTGTGTGCAGAACTTTTGTGCAACACTAAGACATCGAATTCTCTCACTCTACCGACCCGAAAGGAGAATCTCACAATCACAATCTTTGTAAACACTTGCACTATGACCAATAAGCGCAATACTCACAATAACGGAGCCTCCCGCTCCAACTCTCATCATTTCTGAAACCATTCCTTAAACCAAGGACGTCAAACTTCTATCTCATTTCCCCCAGATAGGCGTTACCCTATCGGTGAAGGTGCAACAGGAACATCTCTAAAAGATCGTGTTTGTCGAATGGAGGAGTCTCAAAATGAGATAATTCAATTTTTACGAGAAATACGACAGACGCTACTGCAACAAACGCATCTCTCCTAAGATCGATCATTAGCCATGGGAGGTCAAAATGCTTACATCGGGGCCTTCTCACCATCAGGCTGAAGTTCCTCCGCTTCTAGACCGTGATGTCGACATCCTTGACATTATTAGTTCTACTCATACATCACTTGCGGCTCAATTGATTGCTAACCCACCAACTATTGCTAATGTCTTGACACGTTCTTGCCCTACTGATTCCACCAGTCATATTATATGTGCAGAATTACAACGTTTAATTCGAGAATGGTTTCACTTTAAAGATAGAAATCATCTTTCCTCTCATCGTGGATATCAATAATCTTCACCTTTAGTTGAAGCAATCCTTCAACATCCTATTCTAGTAGGTTTCAAGCTTCTAATCATCGATTTCTATGATGGGGCAGCTGACCCATATGAACACATTGACCATTACATAACCATCATGCACATCCAAGGAGCTCCTGACACACTACTTTGTCAGGTCTTTCCAGTCATCCTCAAGGGTCAGGCTCGCACTTAGTTCTAGTCCCTTCCAAGGGGATCTATTCATACCTTCGTTGAACTTGCAAAGATTTTTATAGGACAGTTTATTATGAATCGAATGATCATTAAAGATTCCACTCATCTTTCAAGCATTTATCAAAATGAAGGTGAAACACTTAAGGAGTACTTCCAAATATTCTCCTTAGAAGCTCGCCAAATACTAGGGCTGGACACTGAATTACTAAGATGAGTTTTTCTTGGAGGGCTCCATCCTGGGCCTTTCTACTCGTCACTAATATGTGATATGGTCCACTCGTATGCCGACTTGGTTTATCATGTGTAAACACAAATTTCTACTGATGAGGCTGTTAATGCCCATCAAAAATAGTTTGAATAATCCACAGAAAAGTGTAAGAGTGTCACAGGGAACACCGCTCAAAAATTCTGTCGAAAGAAACAACAAGATAGTCGTGATCTCCCTCCATGGCCCCCACACCAACTAGGTGAATCACGACCGGAAAAAAAATACACAACACATAACACATCTCATGTTAATGTCTTGATGGTCATTCGAGGTGAATAGACCATTAAGTGACCACATCCACTAAAACCAAATTCAGAAAATCATGAGCAATATTATCACTTTCATCGAAGTCGTGGATATACTACAGAGGCGTGTAAATAACTCAAAGAAGAGATCGAGAGCCTCATTCGACACGGATATCTGGATCGATTTATGTAGAATCAGCCAACTCAATCAAACATAACTTCAATTGGGGGGCAATAGGGACAATCATCGCGAAATAACAAAATAGTCACCAAAATAGTTGAGAAATTTAAATAATTGCAAAAGGACCACTACTATCTAATCAAGTCTTCATCGCCATCTCTGAAGAATCAGAGTTAATGAAATCTCGTATTGATCATTACATCACTTTTAATGACTTTGACTTATAAGGAGTCTAAGTTCCGCATCAAAATCTACTTGTCATCGGTGCGGGGATTGGTGACCCATATTATAATGTTAAGAGAATTCTAATTGATAACGGGAGTTTTGTTGATGTTTTGTTTAACTCCACCTTTCTTAGCATATGCTTGGTTAGAGAAAAGCTCCAACACTGCAGAACCATTATAGATAATAATCATGTGCAAGTGGAAGGGGCAATCACCCTTCCTATTAGGGGCTGTTTGGTTGGCCGAAAAAAGTATACAGTGTAAAGGAAATGCAGTGTAAAGTGAATACAGTGAATTCTGAATACTTTATAGTTGTTTGGTTGTGTGTAAAATAAATACATGAAAACTATTTTTCTGTTTGGTTGGATGCATGTAAAGTAAATATCTATATTCTGAATACTTTATTATATGTAAAGTAATTATAGAATTTTTTCATTAATTGAAGTATTAAATTAAAAAAATAAATATATATTAAAATATAAATAAATTATAAAAAAAATTTTCCACTTAGTTAAAAAATAATTACTATATATTTATTTTGAAGAAAAAACTTTTTATGATTTATATATTAGAGACATATTAGAATAAAAATAATTTCCCCTAACTCAATATGTAATCTTGAGTGGAGTTTAAGGTTAAGCTACTTAAAACTAATTAAGTTAAGCTCGACTCAACTATTTACAAAATTATCTTATAATTATCATTTTCTAAATTGACTCAAATATCAAGATTCACAATAAAATCCTAACTTGCATTTTTTTTATTTTGTCAACTTCCTTTTGTTTTAATTATATCACACACAAATAGATGAAAATGTTCTAAGATATTAATTATTAGTGTTATAAATAAATAAAATTAGAATATTATCTATGTTCAAGAAGAGAAAAAGATGAAACTTAAAACTATAGTGTAAAAGTAAATGCAATATATTTTGAATATTTAAAATTTGTTTAATTATCTAAAAAATAAATACAAGAAAATTAATTTTCTTCTTGGTTGAGTATATGCAAGTAAAAATAATGTATTTTTAATACATTAGATCTTAGTAATTTAGGGTAAATAATTATAACAATTTTTTTGTATTAATATAATGACCCAAATTTAATATATATATATATATATATATATATTAAATAAATTAATCATCAAGTAATGGTTTAATATTTATTTATTAAATAATTATTTTTTAATAAATAACTTAATCATTAATTATTTTTTTGCTAAATAAACTAAATTTTAATCATTTTTTTTTAATTTATCGTGAATTAGTTACGTATCAATTTTAATAAACATAATTATATTTATTAAATTATAATTAAGCTATAATAATATTTAATTTAATTCAAGTTAAATATAATTAAAATTAATTTATAATAACATTCAGTTTTTCCACTACTTCATCCTTCTTGTGCTCTTCCAACTGAGAGGCAGAACTTCGTTTTCAATAAAAAAAAAAAGGAAAAGAAAGAAACTGTAAAGCGAAACCTTCTTCTTTCTCTCCCAACCACTCTGCTCTTACCTGAAACCATCGAAGAAGAGAAGAGAGACATCAGAGCAGTGACCCTCGCCATCTCATCTGGAGAAACCGGAAGTTTTTACAGTTTTTGTGGGCTTTGAAGTTGCCATTTTTACTATTTGGTAAGATTTAGGTTAAATCATGCTCAAATCCGACTACCAAACAGTCCTCTAAATATGCTCGACGGTGCCTACATCGCCTAAGGTGATGACGACGGCATCTTCTTTGACTTCCATAATTTTTCCTCATGCGCCTCGCCACCCTCGAGAACGACAACCTCATCTCAACAATGTATTTGAAATACGTTTTGAAATAGAATCACTGAGAATATATTCGTTGGATTTGAAATACCGTAAAAAATTTCACTGCATTTATTTTACTGTCATCTAAATGACAAAAAAGAGAAAATACATGGAAACTAAATACAACACATTTCATTTACCGCTAACCAAACAACCCCTTATTCTCAGAGAATTTTCTCCACAAGTGATTCATTAATTCAATTCATAGTGGTCAAGTCAGATTCAACATATAATGTTATCTTTAGAAGACCCCTCTAATCAATCTTTGGTGTTGTTACTTCAGTATCTCATCTTAAGATGAAATTTTTAACCCCAGTTGGGGTTGGAGTGGTTTGTGAAAATCAACAAATAGCACAATCATGTTACCTCAAATAAGCTCAACAACGCCATTTGATGACCTTCATCATCGAAAATTTTAACTTTCAAGATGAAGAAGTACTTTAGAGGGTTTTTCCTCTAGAAAACTTGCTCCCTATCTCATTATCAGATGACCAACATCTACGAACAATGCAAATAAGATCTCTACTCTTAGACGAATAGAGGGTAAAATATATAAATTTCTTGCGCAAGAAGCAGGACATCTTTGCTTGGAGTCTGACATATATGCCTAGAGTTGGCCCTAATATAATCATGCACTCCCTCAAGATTGATCCAACATTTAAACTAGTCATCCAAAAGAAGCATATTTTTTCACCTGATCGCCTCAATGCTATTGAACAAGAAGTTAACAAGCTCTTAGAAGCATGGTTCATGCTAGAAGTCTTTATGTTATTGAACACATAAAGAGGAACCTACAAATTAAATTTTAATTATATGAAGGGGTTAGCATTTTAATTTTTTTAATTTTCATTATTAATTACTTAAGCTAATTAAAGAAATATTCAAACTCTAATTAAGCTCTATTCACTATTCAACACCTAATAAAATTATTTTTAATAAAATCTCCTCTATTTAATCTTTCCAAAATGAGTTTATTTATATTTTTAATAAAATCATTTTTAATAAAATCTCCTCTGTTTAATTAGTTATGATTTTATAAAGTTCTGAGTAATTAAAATACATTTTAAATCCTAATTAATCCATAATCTCGTCGGTGCCACGAGGGAGATGATGTGGGGACGCTTTTCAAGTGGCACCACGGGATTGGCCACTTAAACTATCCGACACGGCATGTTGAGTCAGCGATGGCAGACGTGCTTTCGTTCTCGCCGTTCGATACGATGGGGATTAATCTTGTGTTTCTTATGGGAATTAAATCAAATTTCTAGCAGATTAAATCACGATCGTCCGTTCCAATCACGCGGAACGGATGGAGGACAATCCTTCGTCCCCTAAGCAACGGAAGACGGACACCATTCACCCTCCTCCACTCGATCCGAGCTCACCGAAACTCGTGAGGCATCGGAATCAACTCCAAATTGATCAAGAAGGAGATCTAAAAGGATCTTACGGTTGGATACGCACGAGAACAAATTTTTTTTCATAAAAGACCAACTCCTATTGGATTTTCTATAGTACATAGGAGTTTATCTCACCGGAGCTCAAGACCAATGGTCTAATGACTGAGATAGCTTCGTCTTGAATAGATGAAGCCCTGTTGAGAAGCTTGTACCTTGCCTCCCCGCCAATAGCTCTGTAGACCAAACGCCACCAGAAATGTTGCCGTCCCTCGATTGAGAATCGATTTATTTTGCCTCGCCAGAGCTTAGGGAACGTGTGGGTAAAATTAATTTAGAATTGGTGGAGTTTGAGTAGAGTTGGACAGAGTAGAAGCTCTGTATCGCTTGGGGTTGGTATTGCCGATGATAAGAGCTCTAGGGAAGTTGGGAATTAACTTGGGAAGTGTTGACATCACTTTTAGAGTGAGCTCTAAACCTCATCCTCTTAGACTTAGGAATCTTCTAGACACTAAAATTTTCTTAAGACACATCTAGTGGTTAGGTGAACACTAACTAACCTAGAGACTTAGAAGTGTTAATCATAAGATTAGGCTATGTCTTAGGGCTTACGAAAATTACCTATCCTATAGCCTAAACCTAATCTAGTTACACTTTCTCAAATTCAAATTCAAACCAAAATCTCAAATTCAAATTCAAATCCCAAATCTAAAATTTGACTCCAAATGATTGAAATCCAAATCAAATTCAAATCCAAGACCCTTCTAAGCCATATGAACCACATTCATAGCTAAACTCCTTTAGATCAAATCAAACTCAATTGATCTTTTATAAATCAATTATTCATTCATTTATATTCACAAATATAAATTAAATCCAAATTTAAATGACCAAAATTATATCAAAATCAAATCCAAACTCAATCAGCCCTTTAAGCCAATTCTTGAACTTAAATTCTATCCAAATCAAGTCATGAATTTTCTCTCTCAATCATTCATTCGATCATTTATCCAAAGATAAATAAAACCTATAATCATCAAACCAAATTCAAGTCAACCCAAGTCAAGCCTAACTTAGCTCTTTTTACTTAAAACTTTTAATTGAGCCAAAACCTATTAGACTCCAAATTGATTGCCGTTGAATTTATATTTCAATCCATGGCTCATATATAAGTTCAACTAAACTCGAATCAAACTAAAACTAAACTCATTCCAAAGTTCAATTGGTTTGGAATGTCATATATAAGTTCAATTGGTTTGAGCCAACTTTCAATCCAACCCAAATTGGATTGAACCAGGCTCACCAAAATCTTCTGCCATGATTGTTGATCACCCTAGGATGATCAATTATAATCAATTGGGTCAAACCAAGTCAACTTAGTCATTTGACTAAGTCAACCTTAGCCAAAATGAACCAAAACTTGCCAAAACTCATCCTACATCAAATTAATTGAAATCAATAATTTAAATCAACCCAAAATCAATATTTAAATATGACTTGACCACCACTTAAGTAAAACCAAGCTCAATTGGTCATTTGATCTAAGTTGACCCAAATTGGCCTAAAGGATCAAATTGGGTCAAATCATGATCTAACCCAAATTGATTGCAACCAATGACTCAAGTTCATTCCAAATTGATTATTGAACTTGACCAAAGCCATAATTAAACTCAATTTGACAATTGATCCCAATTGAGCCATTAAATCCAAATAAGCCTAAAGGGTCAATTTGGCCTAAATCCAAATTAAATCTAAAGTGATTCGAGCCAAAGACTACATTCATCTTCAATTAATAAATTAAACATGAATCAACCCATAACTCAAACTAATTCGGCCAATTTTGATTAAATTAGTCAACTTGACCCATTTGATTTCAAATGAGCCAAAATCAATTCTAAGCCAAATTAAATCAAATTAATTATACGAAAACTCTTCAAATTATCATTTGAACCTAACCTAAGTCTTGGTTTGACCCAATTTGACCAATTAGTCAACTAACTTGACATATGATATGACCCACAAAATTGAGTCAAATCTCTTGAAACCAAGTGATGACCATTGGGGCTGATCCGACCCAAACCCATTTGAGATCAGCCCAAAATAAACCCAATTAAATTCCTCATGGATCCTACCCATAGGATTCCACTTCATTTTCCTCATCACATGCATTTAACTCATCCCTAACATTTGCATTGAATGGAGCTGATCATATGGCAGCAAGAGAGGACTTTGGAGCAAAAATCTAAAGTCCTCAATCAATCCATCATCCATCCCAACCACCCCAAGCAAGATGACAATAATTTGGAGCCATTCAAAAATGAATGAATTTTCGACCACTATTAAAGGAGAGAGAAATAAGGCTTCATTCCTCTTCTTTCTATCACTATTCAGCCCCCCAAGAGTTCCCCAAAGCAAAAGGGAACTCATCCCCCACCTCTTTGAGCCATTTTTGAGCTCGAAAACACAAATAAAAGCTTCTCCGATGAGGCGATGGTGAACATTGGAGAAGATGACATTCCAAAGGGAGGCAAAGGTTAAAAATCATTCCAAAGCTTCCTCACATACCTAGGAGTTCGCTCGGATCTTCACCGCCACCGGAAACCATCCCCAGTGAGCTAAATTTTGCCAAACAGTAGCCAACCTTAGGATCCATCATTTGTGATGATTATTTGCACGATTTTAGAAATTTATCCTAGATAATCCTACATTTTATATTTTATATCATCCCAATTAAAAAATAAAAAAATTTTGGTGCGAATCGACTCGAAAATGAGTCCATTTGGACAATTTTTCACTTTGTATTTCTCAATTTTCCCAAAATACCCCTATTTTTACTTGTTCACGGCGAATAGTGACCATTTGATCCCGGTTCACGGAATCGGTTGCTTGGATCGCGACGCGATTCGACTTGATGCGTTACGGGCTGATCCGTAGTTCGCGCATCGAAGGCTCGGAGCGCGCGATGGCTCGATCACGCGATCGATGCAGGTCATGTGATCGAGATCAGCAAACGCCGCTCTGCTACGGGCGTTTTCCTTCTCACCAAAAGCGACCGCGCTCGCGATGTGCGCTGCGTGCACCGCGTCACATCCAATGCACGGGCGTGGCGCGTGCATTGCGTGCGTGGCATCAGTGCTAAGTAGGAAAATCGAATTTTTTTATTTAAAATTTTTTAAAATCACTCGTAACTTCAAAATTTTATAGAAAATAAAATACTTAACGAAAAATTACAAATAATGGCTCGTTGGATTCATATTTTGAGAGAAATCTAATAAACTCAAAATCCTAAATTTTAATGAATGGTTTGAGCTTAATTTAGGTTTAGTAAACATAAAGTTTTATTAATTACTCTAAAAATATAAGTCGGATTGAGTTGAAATTTTTAGATATTGAAATTAAAGTTAATACACACCTACCATAAAAATTTCAAGTGAAAATAACTTCTGGATTGGGAGAAATTAAATTTTAAAGTTCATATTATTCAGTTTAAATAAAAGAAATCAAATAAAAATCTAGACATTTACAAAAAATCTTCAAAATGACTTAAATCACTTCAGTTGAAATCTAGGACTCTTAAAAAAATAATGTGATTTTCTGAATCCTAATGAACCCCAAACAAACACTTAAGATTAAAGTTTAATCAATTAAGGAATTAATTAAAATATAATCTAAAAATAAATAAATACCAAATCAAAATCAGAAATGATGTAATACCCAAATGATTGGTAATCAAACCTTAAGTCAGAAAAGTATCACGTATCGCTAAATGAAATTGAATTTAAACATAATTGAACCTAATTGAGTTAATGAAATTCAATTAATGATTAGATTTTTCAATTAAACTCATAATTAAATAAATCAATGAAACTTTAGTGTAAAATCAAACCAATCTTGTTAAACCAACAAGTATTGAATTATATGAAATTAAAGCAAATTAAATATTAATTAACCGTTAAATAAACTAAAAATTAAATTGATTAACAAACTAATTCAACATAATCATTTGATATTAATCAAATTAAACTAAATAAAGTTAAAGTAAACTTAATTGACATATGACTAAATCACATTCATTTGAAATAAAATAATTAATTAACAATTAAATATTTCAACCAAATAACTAAATCAAACATGTTAATGAAATTAAACAAATATAATAAATGAATCAAATCAAATAAAACTCTAATCATAAATAATCAAACTTAATTGAAATGAAATAAACAATTAATTCACTTAATAATAATCACAGTAATAACAATAATCCTTTAATCAAATCAAACTTAAGTAAAACACTTAAGTAAATCAAATCACTCACATGTGAAAAATTAAGTCATTAATATCTAATTAAACAAACCTTTAATTAATCTAATGATTTAGAAATTTAATTACCCTTAATTAAATTTAATTAATTAAATATTTAATTAATGCAAACTTAATGAATTAATACATCATCTTAATGAACCAAATTAATTTTATAAGCCACATTAAAATTAATTTAAGTCAAACACTTAATTAATCTACTAATTAATTTGATCACACATCTTAAATAAACTAATTATGTTAATCAAATTAGTCATATTATACTTAAGTTTAATCAAACATAAAATACAATTAAATGCTAATCGAATCTTAAATTAAAATCATTGTCATTAATTACATCATTAACCTAAATAAATATGAGATCAAATTAAAATTTAAAAAAATCTTTATTTAATTTAATAATTGATCATACCCCTCAAGCGAACTAATTAAATCAAATTAATCATATTAAACTTAAGCTTAATCAAACATAAATGCAATTAAATACCAATAAAATCCTAAATTAAACATAAATTATTAAGTCATTAATTACATCATTAATCTAAATAAATATAAAGCCAATTTAAAAATTAAATGAGTCTTTATTTAATTTAATAATAAACTTAAACACACTTCTTAATTAAACTAATCCAATTGAATAAACACCTAATTAATGCAAACCTAATGAATTAATCCATCATCTTAATGAACCAAATTAACTTTTTAAATTAAATTTAAATCAAACACTTAATTAATCTACTAATTAATTTGATCACACATCCTAAATAAGCTAATTAAGTCAATCAAATTAATCATGTTAAACTTAAAATTAATCAAACATAAATATAATTAATTACTAATCAAAATCTAAATTATTAAGTTATTAATTACATCATTAACCTAAACAAATATGGAATCAAATTGAAAATTAAACAAATTTTTATAATTAACATAAATACACTTTTTAATTAAACTAATTACATAATCACATTGAACCTAAGCAAATCTATAGATTAATAAAGCTAATCAAATCAAACTAAATCAAATTAAATTAAATTAAGAAAGACTCTAATCAATTTAATATGTAATCAAATCAAATCTCATTCAACCTACTTAAATAAGATAAACTAATTAACTATCCAATGTATGAAATCAAAATACAAACCAAAGTTTGATAAACATAACAAATGGATGAGATTAAAAATAAAATCCTAATTACAAAGAATCAAACTCAATTAAAATCAAAATAAAATCTCAATTAATCTAATCTGATCAAACTATAAATAAATGAACCATAATCAAATCAAATAAACATAAAGTTAAGTCACATAACCATAATCAAAGAAAATAATTAGATATTAATTTAAAAGGATATTGAATTATCAAGACTTAATTAAACCAAAACATCTAATCTAAAATTAATTGATCAAAAATACATGAATTTAAATAAACTTAAAATTCATTAGAGATCAAGGATATTGAATTATCAAGATTTAATTGAATTAAAATATTTAATATAAAATTAATTAATAAAAAATACATGAATTTAAACAATCTTAAACTTCATTAGATATTAAGGATATTGAATTATCAAGATGTAATTAAACCCAAACATCTAATCCAAAATCAATCAATCAAACACTTAAACAAACTCAAACTCTAAACTCTAAATCAAATCAAATAAATCAAATCAAATGAATTACATAAATTCAAATGGCTTAATTAAGATACTTAAGGACCTTAGTTAGATTATTTAGGAGTTAGGATGTAGAATAGGGTGAGTTCTGTTTATAAATGGAATTAATTCTACTCTTCATTCTTGAAAACCTAAACATCATTTTAACTAAATAAAAGTGAAATAAAAAAAAAATAAAGCATTAAATCATTTAAATTGAAATCACCCAAAAGTAAAATTTAAACAAATCAAACTCCAAATTGAAACTTAAACTAAAGAAGTCTGGTAAAGTCTTGCCACACAAGCCTTAAGCACATACATTAGAATACTAAATCGTCATTTATAATGCTAAGTTAGGGTGTTGTATATATGATGTTGTGTTTAATTTTGTGATATAATATTTTAGACTAGATGTTAGGGTGTATGCCTCATAGATTGGATGTTAGGGTGTATGCCGTATTGAATAGTAGTTTTAATCATATTTTCTCTAGGGAGTTGTGCTTAAGGGTCAATAATAAAAATATAAATGCTTTTGGTGTTACTTAGCCCCGTAACCCACAGTTAGATGTGTGGACTTGGTTACCCATGTGTGGGGTGCTAAGTCTAAATTATTCATATAACTGTTTGGGTTGTATGATGTGTTTAGCTAATATTTATTTTGCAGGTGTATCTATATTTACTTTTTTATTTTTAATATAATTTTGTATTAGAAATTATGATTAGTTTTATGGGGGATCAGGATGAGCAGTGGTCAGAAGGCTTAGTCCCTGGGGTATCCTGTGATGCCTTTGGAGCAAATCAAATCAAAAGGAAGAGAATGAAGAAATGAAGAAAAGAAGACTCCCATAGTATATATTATTTTTGTAATCCGGGTTGTATAAGGGTAGAGCTCGGCTACCCATTTTCTTTTCTCTTTCGGAGTGTATGGCGGAACCCGACCGCAATGACCTTTTATTCTTTTACGGTAGTCTATAAAATTATTTGATGTTGTGTTTAGATTGTGCACTAGAACAACATACTTTTCATAGTTTCTTCATGATTGATGCTTGAATGTGTGGCCTGGATGCCGTAGGATCTTAGGATAAAATTAAATTTTCTATCCCACTAATAACTCATAGCTAAAATTTTAAAATAACTCATAACCTCACATAAAAGCCTAGGAGTTAAATCAAGATAATAACTTTTTTTGCAACCCCTTAAGTGGATGAATGAATGTATAATATAATGCATGTCATATTCTTCCACTCTTGTTAAGTGGGGGCTTCCATCTGTGCGAGAGAATGGAGGCTTAACCTGTGAGAGCCTTTGATAGAAGAACACCCCTTTCTTTTTTGATTTGGCCCATAATCAAGTTCTCATGCATTTAGACATACAAAATCTCGTAGCCTATGTAAAAATAAAGAGTCCAAAAGAATAAAATGAATTTGATGAAATTTGCATTAGATTAAGTCATGATTTCATACCACTCATGCTCTAGTCTCTTAGAGAGTGAGTTTAAGGACTTAGTTTCCTCTCTAAATAAATAACAGCCTAGCCATATTGCAAAGCATAAGACTTTCCTACATAGATTTAAAGTGTATGAGAAGTTAGTTGGCTACCACTCCAGGCGGTAATAAGTCCAGTAGTCGAGTGGTTTGTTCTCTCTTGTAGAGATAAATCATATACTCATTTTTGCCTTAGATTTAGGTCATGCTTTGTCCCTCAACAAAGCTTCCTAGATTTAGGATATGAGATAATTGTTTCCCTTTGCAGTCTACAAGCATAAATTCTCATATCTTAGGCATTTTCACAATCTTATGTTGTGGAATTATAAGCCCTAGCAATATAATAAAATGTCAACTCAAATAATTAACTCTCTTCAATTTTAAAAATATAAAGCCCAATTATAGGATAGATTGGAATGCTCACTAGGCTTTCTAGTATCATGAGCATTTCCTACTTTCTCCCTTTGGATTCCAAAAATAAGTCTTCTCATTGATCTATCCCATTTGATTTTCTAAAATAGCCAATCCTTTGATAGTCTTAACCTTGAAATCTTTGGAGACCTTAATTGTTTACTTTAATCGAGAGTATTCTTAAAGGATTCCCATTTCTTAGAATGTAATTAACTATGAGGGCTTGCCTCCATAGAGAACTTAACGAACCTGACTTAAAATAAACCCTACTTTTACTTTTCATGTAAAGTAAGGGAAATATCTCTAGTACATTCAAAGACCCATCATGTCTTAGGAGTCCTTATTAGGTGATCAGGTCCATTATAGGGTGGTGATTTCTATCTTTTGAGATAGTACATCATTTCTTAATGCCGTACCCTATCACTTCAATAAGTACCCTCTAAGATCTGCGTTGTGTCCCACATCTCAAAAATAAACACCATAAATTTTTCTGGCGACTCCGCTGGGGATGGTTCCTCTCTCTATCTTTAGTAGACAATTATTATCTCCAAGCATTAATAGTAGACTTATATTTTATATATGCTAGAGACTATCATTCTTTCCGTTGGCACTTAGTTTATTTCATCCTTAAGCAAAGCTCGCCAACTTCCTTTAGGTTTTAAGACATCATTCCGTAGTTCTTAAAATCCCTATTGGGTTCCCCAATAGGTGAAAATTAAAATTAATCAAATAATGGAGATGACCAAAATTAAGAACCTCTTCACCACCCTGATGGTGAGGCAAGGTTCATCCCATGAACAATAACAAAATAAAACTCTTTTGCAAAATAACATGTCTTTCCAAAAGCACTTTTTCAAAATCCACATAATAAGAGATCTTTACACATAAATTTGTAAAAAATTTTCAAAAAGGCACTAAACACATATAACCAAACCTCATTTAACAAATCCTATGATTGTTATATGGAGGTTCTTTTTAAAATCAAAATCAACCATTTTTAATGTCTGTTTCAAAAAAGCATATTTTCTTTGAAAATAGCTATCCCCATCCCACACACTCAAATTTGTGAGATAAAGATTCTATTTTCAAATAAAATCATGATATAAAATTAAAACTCCACTTAACATACTTTGCATGTGCTAGAGTTGAAGTTTTCCTCCATTTCTAAAAGTAATAAATCATACACACACAAAAGAGAAGTCAAGACATATTTGAACCCCCCACTTGACATACCCAAATTTATCAAATGGGAGTTCCCCTTCCATTGGAGAAGATAAAGCAAATTGAATTCTATTTGATACCATTTGCATTTGTCTGATAGAACTCCTTGCCAAAGTCTTGGACTTCAAGATACATTTGGAGCCATTTGACATGTCCAAGTACGTCAAATGAGAACTCCTTTTTTCAAAATCATAAGAACAAATTGAACTCTATTTAACATACCAAATTTGTTAAGTGAGAGTTTCATTTTCAAAAAAATCATAAACACATTTGACTTTCACTTAACATACTAAATTTGTTAAGTGAGAATTTCATTTCCAAAATCCTAAAAATATTTGACTTTCACTTAACATACCAAATTTATACTAGTAGAATTTTTATTATTATTTAAATATTCAAGCTTGCCTTCAAAATAAAATATTCTCTATGAAATCTATCACATAAGGATGCATTAACATATAAACACTTATTTTTGTTTTTAGAATATTAAATTATTTTTATGCTCAATGTAGTGTAAATCAAGATTTTTATGTTCAATCTTTAAAGTATGATACTGCTTTTTTAGATTATTAACATATCATCATTTAAATTAAATTCTAATGCAAATAATTATAGAATTTGACATTTCCCTTATCTAAAGGTACATCAATTAATAGCTTTGAGACAAATATTTGCTTCTTCCAAATCAAATGATTATGTTGATGTCTCTTCATTGTTTGAGTCTACCCAATTGACCTTCAATGTTTATTGTACTTGAAACACATAAGGATCTCTCTCTTTTCACCTATAAGGTTATTCTTTAATTTATATTAGGATTAGAATTAGAATTTATACTTTTGCATTTACAAAGATTATTTTTGAACATCCTCCCAAATTGTCACATATGAATGTACCTGTTAAGAGTGATTAGCCACTATCACTCATATCACAACATTCAAATGCTATGTTCTTTAATTTGTTCTTAGGATTATTCTCTTATTCGTTCCTTAAACTAACTTTTTATTTGTGTGAAACTAAAAAGCCATGAAAGTTATCAATAGCATACATTTTTAAATCTCGTGCTTTAGAAAGAACCATTACTTATGAATCCAATTTTTTTAGTAAATAATGTAAAATTTTGTTTATATGTTTTTAATCAATATGTATTGGACCAAGCATGTTGAGATCATTGACAATCTTTATAAAACATCCAACATCACTATAACAGTTTTTCCAATTTTATCCTAAAAAGCTCATTTTCTTATATTTGGATATCAATCCAAATTTTTCTTATCAATACCTCATAAGTGATGATGAATTTGCAATATATCTTCTCTTCTATTCTTAGATAAAATATTTATATATAATCAATATATTTTATACTCTTACCATCTTGTAATCTCAATTGAAATTGCATAGGAATCAATTCTTTGATGGGATTTAGAATTTCTTTACCAATAGTTGTAGAAATTATAGGACTCTTGTATCCTTTTAAAACAAGATTCTAAATGTACATATCACAAGATACTAAATACAACATCATTCTACCCTTCCAAAATTAAAAAGGAATGCCATCAAATAAATATGAACATATTATAAAATGAACTTTAATTATTTTATCAATATTATCATTAAAAGACACATTCAATAAAATTTATATATACAAAGAAATTACTTTAAGGTGTGAAGCCAAAAATTGTGGAGCTATGACTTTATACCAATTATTTATTTACACATGCCCAAATGGGAAGTAGGGTGAATTAGGCTTTTGAAAATTAAATATTTTATCTTTTCATAAAACATCATCATAAAAAATTAATATACAAGTAGTAAAATTATAATAAATATAAAAATATAAAGGCATTCAACATATGAACACATAACAATCTTCATATATATATATATATATATATATATATATATATATATATATATATATATATATATATATATATATATATATATATATATATTATTACTTCACAATTGGAGAAGCATTTACACCAACTCCATAGCCCCACTTTCTCCTCGTTCATAGTGAGGGCACCTTCTCCAAATATTCTTCTCTAGAACACTTGAAAAAATAGAAGAAGAAGAAAAGTAATAAAGAAAGTAAATATAATATAAAATAGGTTCTTCTATACATATCTTCTACTAGCGAGAAGAACCAAAGTGCATCAAATACAATAATATTGGAGTCCATCGTTCCATCACGTAAGCATGTTGTTTCTCTCAACTGGACGTAAATATTTTACTTAAGAAATTTTTTACAAATGATGGCTAGGTGGCTGTTTCGAATAAAAGCTAATATTTTTATTATGAGTATTTTCGGAGTATTTAAGCATTACTTAGGGATATATAATTTTAGAGATCGAATTATTTATATTTTTATGAAGTGATGCAAAGCCTTATAGAGGCTTAGAAAATGACCTACAAATTTTGTAGAGTCCCATAACCTTGTAGGTAATGACATGCAATGATATTATTGGTGATGACAAGTGATGAACTCAATGACAGCCACTATTAATGTCAAAGTTGCATCGACCTTACATGCAGCAACATACATCAATAATAATGCAATGATAAATAATAAGGCTAGTGAGTATATGCTTTATTGTCTTATAGATGATGACATACATCAATATTATTAGCAATGACTAATGATGAAGTCAATAGACATTAACATTAGTATTGGTGACATGCATTAACAGTGAAGGAGAAAAATGATGCGTTTGGAAAATTACGGCGTGGGTGCATTTGGCAGTACGGTGCAGTGAAAATTTATGTTTTTCAACCCGATCTAATAGAGTGTGGTGGCTATCAGAAAATTATGATCTGATTTTTTTTCAAATAAAAAATATATAATATGCACTACAATTTTTTCTGTAGTAGTTTTATCATTGCTTTTTCAGATAACTACAGCTATCTCAAACACACGTGAAGTTGGCAAGCATTAGTATGGTCAAGCCATAAAAGTTTGTAGACTATAATAGAGCAACATTTATCGATGAGTTATAGTCCAACAACAGTTAAAAGATTTAGTTGAGTGATGGTAGTTCAGAGATTATAGTCATGCACCATCATAAAGCGATCAGAGTTAGATCAGATCGCTTATGCTATAGACAAATTTATCTTATTAAAATATTTAGTTTGACTATCATCGAAATCAAAAATTAGATGACCCTAAATTTATTCTAAAAGTTTTTAACTTGAATAATATCTCAAAATTCATGTCCCATAACATAATTTTTTTTTAAGTGATCTATCAAAAGCTTTGAAATTGAGTTCGAGTCTCATATTTCAAGAAGATAGAATTCGCAGTTCTTAAAATTACATAACTCGAAAACTTTTTTTTGCCTTCATATTTTCCGAAAACTCATTTGAGAAAAAAAAAAAGGTTCAAATGCTAAACTTAGAGAAAATTATTCTCCAATATGATAGACTTAACTATCGTTGCAACGGTTTATTCGCACCAAATAATATTCAAAGTTTCGTGCTTTAGCGTTGCAGAATTAGTACGAAAGATCTCCATATGGAATTTCTAGTAAGCAATTTGACAATCGAGCACACGAGAAAACAGAAGCGCTTCGTCGGCATTTTAAAAGTAAACAAATTTTACATGAAAACGCGTGAAACTACGAGAAATATTTGATTATTTATCCTGATTAAATTTCTTTATAATAAAGTTTAAATTTTTTAAGATAATTTATTTTTAAATAAATGTAATCAATCGACTTTTATATTATATTTATCTTACCATCAATTTCAAAATTTAGAACTAAACTTATCAAATTTTGAGAAAAAATTCTTAGCAAACAACGAGGATATAAATGTGGTGGAGATGAGAAAATAGTGATTTGAAAGTAAAAAAAAATATTTGTAATATCCATCATAGCTTCTTGAATAATAACTTTTTATGTAATAACTCCATTATTATTTCTTCCCATTGTATTCAACAAAATGAGGTCAAATATTATGCGGGTCAATTTAAAGCAAAGGAGTAAAAAAAAAAGTATTATATTTTATTATTTTATTTATAAAATAGAATAGAAGATACTAAAAAAATGAGGATTATTTAAATTAATATTTAAATTTTACTATGTATACAAATAATACATAAATATTTAATATGGCATCACTACTATCATTATATATTTTTTAAATGAAATATACATTTTTTTCATAAATAAAAAAGGTACTATGTATATAAATATATTATACGTAATATGTTAGATATATAAATACACAAAAATTATGATATGAATGTAAATCTCCTTTATATTAAAGAAACAACCTGCAGAATTTTGATAGAGACCCATAAGATCATGCACAATAGTTTTTTTTTAAAATAAGTATTTAAAAGATATATAAATTAAATAAGCACATATCAAATAATTTACAATAATTATATTTTGTATCGTATGCTCATAATTTAAATTGTTAATTTTTTTTCACTTCTTAGAAATTTTTTTCTTTTGGAGAATAATTCTCACTTTTTGAAGAAAATTTCTTCTTTGAAAAAAAAATAAAAAGTAGATTTACATAATTCTCATGTATTTATAAATCTAACATCTAAATTTTAATTTTTACATATATAACACTCCAATCTTTAATATCACATCAAAAATATCATCATCATTCACCTCCTAATTCACTTTTTTTAAAGTATAGAAAAATATTAGATAACTAAATATCTATTTTTAAATGTTAGATATATAAATACATAAAAATTATATGATATGTATCTAAATCTTTCCAAATAAAAATGAAAAGTCTATTTTTTCTTTCCACCTTTGTTAACCTTTCAACGGTCTGTCAATCCATTTTTTTTTTATGTTAAGTGATGTCTTAAAAATCAAACGACGTCTACTTCATTGAAAACTTCAAATGACTATTCATATCTATTAATTACTTGTTAACTTATAATAAATAGTTAACACTACATTAATTACTAGTTAACATAAGAGCTTCGGGACTTTTGGTCTCAAAAAATAATTAAAAAAATAACTCTATTATTATTTAACATAAGAGCTTCGTAGAACCGCGTGATCATCATCGGTCGCCGGTCACCGCCGCCGACCATCACCGGTCATATCCGCGGGTTGCCACCATAGTCGCTGGTTATCCTCGCCGACCACCGTCGCCGGTCACCGCCGCCGACCACCGACGCCGGCCACCATCGTCGGGCATCGCCGTCAACCCCTGTCTCCGGTTATTGCAGGCCTTGATCGCCTCTGAACTCGGTCGGTCCGACGAGGTTAGTTGACACCTCTTACGAGGGAAAACTGGAGTCTTGCCATATGAACTACGGGTCTTGATCGCCTCCGAACCCGGTCGATCCGATGAGGTCAGTTGACACATCTTTCGAGAGAAAACTAGAGCCTTGTCGTATGAACTACGGGTCTTGATCGCCTTCGAACCCGCCGGTCCGAATTAACACCTCTTTCGAGGAAAATTGAGCGCTATGAACTACGGCCTTAATCGCAAACGACCTTCTCTCAAGAAGAGAAGGTGCCTTCTCCTCGCTAGGGGTTTTATAGATCCTATAAGAGCAAAAAAATCAAAACCACCAAAATCGCCTAAAACCGCCTAAAACCGCTCAACGACGCCCAGTCTGGGCGTAGCCTCTTTCCTTTCCTTCCCGGCTGCACCGACCCATCGGCACAGTCCGGCTCCATCTGCCTCGTCATCGACTCAGGCCTGATTGGCTGCCACTGACAGCTGGCGTTCTCTCAGCCCCGCTCACCCGCCATCCTCTCAGCCACCCAAGGCCCGCGACTCCAACCCCGCCGGCCATGGTCGCCTACGGCCCGCTATCACGGCAAGCCATGAGCACTCACGAAGCCATACCCCGGATGGGTCAGAACTCAAATCTTGCTCCCGCACATACCTACACACATCCGTTACTCAGATGCATTCAGAATCATAATCTTATGCTCTGTGAAGATCTGTTTCTCTCGAAATGTGTGGTTAATGAACCCTCAAATTTCATTGAAGAATTTGCTATTTTCATGTATTTGGCATATATATTTTTGGATGATTGAGATAATGTCATCCAAAATAGGAACGATATGACACTTAAAATACTACTAGTCGGCAGAATCTTGATCTTAAAAGCAAATCCGAAAGTTAAAAGCGGTCAAGATCAAGCACTTAAAATTTCATTGGAAACTCGGGATGTCGGTTAAATCCTAAATAACTCTCAATAGAGTGTTTATAGTCAAATCGGCGTCTCGGCGAGATGGATCTGAGCCCAAGATCTCATAATTACGACTTCATTTGAGCATTCAAATACACAAAATACATCATATGATCAAGGGAATCATCATGAGGTCCAGATGGAGAGGAGTGGTTCATTTTGCATATGCGCCACTCCTCCAATCTATAAATAGCCCCTCATTCTTATATAAGGGAAGGCCAAGCAAGGGGAGAGGAGAGCTCTAAAGCTTGAAAATCCTCAGGCATAATCGTGCCACCACTCGGCGGTCGTGACCACCCGTTGGTTACCAACCGGTTCGCCGTCTCACCATCCTCACCATCATCAATCTCGTCGGTATCCATGATGACCTCATCGTCGATGGTTGTTCCGTTGTTCATCATCTGCTTCTGCAGCATTACAACTAGCGTATATGGTATTTGTTGTCGATTTTGGGATTCCCATTGTCGCTTATACTGATTATGTAATCGCGTTATCGGAAAACTTGTACTCAAAACAAATATATAGTGGAAGCTTTTTTGGGCCAGTGATTTTTTCCCTCTTTTCGAGATTTTTTCGTAAAAGTGCAGGTTTTCTTGTTCACTCTTTAAATACTTTATTGTCTTTGGATTTCACAAGGCTAAAGTAAACTTTCACTCAGTGGTTTTCTAGCACACAACAATTATCTAAAAAATTTAAGTAATTTAAAACATAATTAATTAATTCATAATAAAGCATTGTGACAAAAAAAACTTTTATAATTTTATAAATGTGCAAAAGGTGGTATTCCAATATTGTAGGACAAAATTTATGAATATGCAACGAACTATAATTCAATAATGCAAAGCTAACAATATAATCTCATGTTCAAAAGCAAATAAGAGATAACATAGAGAATTATGAGACTATATTCAAACTCCAACTAATAATTAATAAAACAATTTAATCTGTTTATTAATTTTATTTATTCTGTTAGAAACATAAAAATTCTAGATATATGAATGAACCATATATATATAATAATAGTATAGAGTTTAATCATCCATGAATTTATAGTCCTAATTAGAACTAGATTAATTCAATTGATCTCTTTAATTATATCTTTAATGATTAATAATTGTTGATCTAATCATAAAATAAGTGTTTATTAATTCTATTTACAATCAATGCCTATAAAAACTATTTTACTAACTTCATAAAGAAGGATTGGATTTCCTTTTATAAAAAATGAGTTCTATTTTTTAATTAAATATTTTTCAACTACATAATTAATTATATTCTCAAAATATAAAGGGTAAAATAGCTTTTGAATTAGTATCAAATAAATCAAAGTTCATAATGTTATAATAAACTCTATGTATTATTCATGATCAAAATTATTATATATATAATAATCATATTGATGTAAATTGAATATCCTATATTTATGTACTTTGATCTGTTGTTCAAATTAATCATGTTCTAATCATATGTACAATAATTTCATCCTAATGTTCACATATTAACTATCCAACTAAGAGTATCTCTTTCAAAAAATTGATGATCTATCCTATTAATCATTAAATTAATGATCTCAATTTAATTCATTAATTATGAATATTTTTAGATTACTATATGTAAAATTTATCATCTTATGTATAACACTTATACATAATATTTAATATCACATTAATAATCAAAAAATTATAATGATATCATCAAGAATCACATACATGTTATAAATAGATATATAAAATATTATTTTATCTCATTAATCAACAAAAAAATATACAAAATAGATTTGATATGGCTTTCAAAATACCACTAGTCAAAGCACAAATCTTGATGTCGAAAGCGATATGATTTTGAGTCAAAACCGATCGAGATCAAGTGCTTAAAATATCATTGGAATCTTTGGTACATCAATTAAATCCCAAAATAGCTCTCAAATATGGAATGTTTATAGTCAAATCGAGCATCTCGACGAGGCGGATCTAATGAGCCTAAGATCTCATAATTCCGACTTCATTTGGGCATCCAAATTCTCAAAATACATCAAATGATTGAAGGAATCATCCTGAGTCGTCCGATCGAGGGGAGTGGTACGGGCCTTACATGAATTTACAAGAATGCTCATCCTCCCATCTATAAATAGGCCTTCATTCCTCACACCAAAGAGGGTCAAGTGAAGAAGAAGATGAGCTGAAACAAGTGAAGAAGAAGAGGAGCTGAAACAAGTGAAGAAGAAGAGGAGCTGAAACAAGTAAAGAAGAAGAGGTGCCCGAGCAAGGAAGAAGAGAAAGAGTCCGAGCAAGGAAGAAGAGGAAGAGTCCAAGCAAGGAAGAAGAGGAAGAGCCCGAGCGAGGAAGAAGAGGAAAAGCTCAAGTGAGGAGGAAGAGAGAGCTCTGAAGCTTGAAGATCCTCAAGATCGCACCAAGATTGCACTCAGCTCGTGACCATCAACCCGCCACCGTGCCGTCGTCACTAATTGTACCCTGCATTCCCACTAGAAGTTACCCCGCATCTCCACCATCAGTAACAATTACAACCTGATCGTTGTTACAGGTTATTCCTCTCTCATGCTGTAATCCGTTATCGGAGACTTTGTACTCACGAAAGCATACATAGTGGAAGCTTTTCTTGGGCTAGATTTTCCTTTTCAAGATTTTCGTTAAAATTCTCTTGTTAATTACTTGTGTGTGTGTTGGACTTCACAACAAGGCTAAGGCGTAAACTTTCACTCTACCGCGACTAATTTTCTGGCACGCAACAAGATTATTTGTATTGCAATACCTAGTAATCTCCCACATATTTAAAATCAAGAGGTCATATCGCTCTTAGTCCTAATCATCTCTTCTTAATAAGAAATAGAATGACATTAAATTTACATTCTAAAATGGGAGCATAAGAGAGAAAAGATCTCAAATTCACATGTTGGATATAGCTCCATTGTTTAGAACACAAACATATATTATTATCAAAATTCTTAATAACTTCAAGTTTGACAAACACTTTAGCAATATAAGGATGAGTTAATGGAGCTATAGTTTGGTTAATTTTGGATGGCTGCTGAAGATAGAAGCAACAGTATAAAGAGCACAGTGTTTAATTAAATGCACTCTAATGTTGAGAAAGGAGACCAAAATAAGCAAATAAGAGAATCATTCTTAAGTGATATTTGGTTGTAAGATATAACCTAAATCATGCCAAAAAATGATAACATTATAATCTCTATAATTTCTTCTTAATTTTGCGATAATTTATAAATTTAGTAAATCTTATCATTAGAGTGATTAAACTTAAATTTGCAAGCCTCACAAAGTACTCTTATTTTTCACACGCTATTGATCCCATTGATGCTTTATCCAATAAGGCTCAATCATAACTTCCATATTTTTTAATGTTATTTGGTATAAATCTAAAAATTAAATGAAGCTTGAATAATTAATATTATTTATGATTTTATTTAATTAGATATATTTCATTATGTTTAATTATTTGTAATTTGTTAATAAATTATTAATTGGAATTTTAATTTAAAATATCTAAAATTTAAGTAACATAATTAAAAGTGAGAAAAAGTTTTTATTGATTAAAATTATTAATATTCAATAAAGTATGTGCTAAGAATAATAACAGTCAATAGAGATGTTCATTAAACCTCCATAGAAGCACGAGGATAAAGATGCTAATACATAAACATCGACAACATGATAGACTAAGACCTCAAGATCAAACTGAAAAAAAGCCCTAATAAGAATAGAGGGTTTCTTTAAACTGAGTCTCCGAATATATCAGAGATTTTTTCCGTACTTTATTAAGCAGGGTTTATTTAAACAGAGTTCTAAAGTTCCCTATGGGGGCAAACCCCCATAGATAATTACATCATAAAGAAGGTGAATTTCTTAGGAATACTCTTGATTAAAGTAAACAATTATTGTCTCTAAAGATTTCAAGGATAAGACTATCAATAAATAACTATATTTTTTTAGAACACAAGATAAAATAATTAGTTTAATTATTAAAGCTAGAAAATTGAGATGAAGTACCTTAAGCATAAAATAACTAATATAGAGACATTATAGCCATCCTTCTAAAAACACCAAATTTAGTTACACACATTGAAGACTACGCCGTGAGAACCAATAATCTCTTATAAGAGAGTTATCTAAATTTATTAACCATAGAGTCAAAAAACACGAGGATGGAAGCATTCTAAAGTTAATAATATTTGAGTGATAGGAGGATTAGTTGCAACGTTAGAAATTAACTATACGAGCAGGGGAAACTCTTATAGTATTTGTGAAATATGTAGACTCATTTTCTTAGAGATCATCTTAAAATTTTATTAGATTAGATTTTGACTTTTTTTTTTAAACTCTTGATGTAAAAGAAAGCATTGAGAAGGATAGTGATCATACATTCTACAATTGGAGCATAAGAGAGATAAGTTCTCAAATTTACATGTTGGATATAGCTATATTTTTTAGAACACAATCATATATTATAATAAAAATTCTTAATAACATCAAGTTTCACATGCACTTTGACAATACAAGGATGAGCTAAGGGAGCTGTAATTTGGTTAATTTTGGGGGGCCAACAAAGATAGAAGTAGTAGTATAAAGAACATACTGTTTAATCAAATATACTCTAAAGTTGAGAAAGGAGACTCAAATTAAGAAAATAAAAGAATCATTTTTTTTTTGAATTTGCAATAATTTAAAATTTTAGTAAATCTTACCATTATGCTGATTAAACTTAGATTTGCTTTTATTTTTCACATGCTATTGGTCTCATTGATGCTTTATCCAATAAGCTTCAAACATAACTTCCTCGCTTTTTTATCATAGAGGGTTTTGGGATTTTAGATAATGGGGATTTGGGAGAGAAGGAAGAGGGTTTTAGATTTTAAATTTATTAATGTTATTTGGTATAAATTTAAAAATTTTGAAGTATAAATAATTAATATTACTTGAGATTTAATTTAATTGGATAGAACTTATTATGTTTAATTAGTTTATAATTTATTAATTATTATTAATTAGAATTTTAATTTGAAATATCTAAAATTTAATTAACATTATTAGAATTGATAATAAAAAAAATTATTGATTAAAATTATTAATATTTAATCAAGTATGTGTTAATCAAGCAATTAAATTACTATCGCTAAGAAATATTAGTTAATTAAAATTTTATTATCTTAAATTAATTGCTGTCATTTTTATTTTTTGATTTAATTTGTTTAAATAAAAGTTATTTTTAATTACCATTGTAATTTACTGAGGAGTATTACTAGACACCATTCAAAAAAGAAATAAGAATAGTAACAGTCAATAGAGATGTCCATTAAACCTCCGTAGAAGCACAATGATAAGGATGCCAATACATAGGCATTGACAGTATAATAGACTAAAACCTTAATATCAAACTAAAAGAAATAAAGAGAGCCCAAATAAGAATAGCAAAATAGTATGTTAAAATTTCTAGAACATGAGAAGGAAATAAAAGAGAGAATTGGAAGCTATAGGTTAGTTGTAAAATAGTTAAGTCAACTAGGTCTGCTTAGGATTCACCTAATGGGTTCATTAAAAGTGTTTGTATCTAACTAAGAGTCTAGGGTAAATTATAAGATTTGGGTTCACAAATTAGCACAAGTTAAATTTAAATCTAAATTGAGCTAGGTTTTAGCTAGTATAGCTATAATTTTACTATAGCCAAAGTTAACTCTAAATCAACTCCATAAGCCTAAGGAGTGGCTTTACTTATATTGAGTTAGCCTGGACTTGGTGCAAGCTGGTTGAGTAATGTCATGCTAAGGTGGGGGTTAATTAAAATGATTCAAGTTGACTTTATATGAAATTAAACTATGTCATATAGACTTAACTAGCTTGGGGTGGGTATTGATAAATCAAACTTACAATGATCAGGTTAATTAAACTAGTGTTTATATCTAACCTAAATTAGGTAAAATTTAAACTATGTTAATATTGTTGTAATAATATATTTGAACTAGAATTAAATACAATTGGTGCATACAATACCAAACTTAATAAAGAGAAATCGATGCTTTGACTAATTCTAGTACTTTTAATGTGGTTGACCAAGCTATAATATGTGAGCATGAGTTTGAATCTAACTTGGTTAGAAATATATTACACCAAAATCAAAAGAGCTAAATAGTTGAGTAATAATTAGATTTATCTTAGCAACGTGTATATAATGCCTAGACAAAATGAGCAATACAATTCTAATGATGATGTTAAGCTACACTAAAAGTGAGGTTAGTAAGCCTCACTAAGGTCCCAACCGTAGAATTAAGTGCTTACCTTAACCTAATGGGTCAATTCCAGTTAACTTAAGACACTTATGCCATCTATTTAGCTAGGCTGGTCCAACCCCATAATGCTAAAATTGATTGAAGACTAACACTAGAAGATTTAAACTTTCAACTCTCAAACTTACCTTTAGGCCTAAGGGACTCAAGTTGATCAAATCAATTAATTTGAATTCACTCTAAACTACTGAACAACCATTTAATTATTTTGTTCGGTACCATAAAATTAGGCTAATCTAAGGATTACATAATAGTCCCTATATCATATAACTAGGACTCATAAACAACTATTATTCTAGATATGAACCACTGAAGTTCAATGATCCAATCTTAAGTTAAATTAACCTACGGTTTAGTAAAATAAATCAATTAATCTAAATCATTTGACCTATTGCATCCTAAGCTTAATTGACCCTTGACTTAATCCCTTTGAACCATTTCATATTATCAAATCTTAAGATTTTCTCGATTTAATTCTTTAGGTTCATGATCAATAATACACCACAAGTTAGGACAACACCAAAATTTAACTCCTTTTAAAATCAAATTCAAATATATCTTAACTTTCCTTACACCCAATATCCAAATCCTTAGCCCTTAACCCCAAATGTCATATAAAATTGGAGTGGCAATTATATCATTCTTTTATACAAATAAGGAAAAAAAAAAGAATGATGTAAGGGCATTAATTATATTTCATCTCTCTAGCTATTAGCTTGAGCGAAGCTGAGAGTGGAATAATGAAGCGAGAATAAAATAATAAAGACAATCATGGAGAACCCCTAGTCTTATTCACCCACAAGTGAGTTTTTTGCCACTCCTCAAACCAACATCATTTGTAGCATCAAGCTAGCATCTCAATTATTTTTGAAAATTATACAATACAAAATTCTTATGGTTATTAAACTCATTTTTAGAAGTTTTGAACCAAGACCATGTTTATTTAAAAATTTTGAATGCACATTAATAGGATTTGAGATAACTTATCAAAGATGCATGATGATTAATATGACAAATAAAATTTAAGATTTTTTTTATATTTTTAGAATTTTAAAATTCTTCAAAATAGAATAGAACATCGAAAAGAAAAAATTGCTCAATATTCTATAATTGGTCTAAACTAATTTTTAAAGATAACTAAGCTAATAATTTTATATAAAAGCTATATTTTATGAGAGGTTTTGAAAAGTAGAACATACTTCATAACGAAGTTCCTTAACTAAAAAGGATTTGGTAAGCTTAGAGAAACTACTCTATGCTATTAAAGAAGCTAAAGCCAACATATTAGACTTAATGAAATGATCATGAGACTTATTAAAATCATATAATAATAGATTTTTTTTTAAATATAAGTTATTTTATAAAAGAGAAGAAATTCTGCACTTGTCTACTTGAGAGACTTTCAAAAGAGCAAGCAATCCTTAGATAATTGTTTTAGGAAACATGGGTAATTCTACATATCATTTTGACAGAGTGACTACTAAGTTCTTCATGAAAAGAAGACCACCTAGTATTTTTCTATCAAATTGCTAACAAAGCAAGTAAACCAATAACAACTCAACAAATTTTTTATATATATAATTAGGATGTTCATGTAAGAATATTTACTTAATTTTATATAAGCATATTCATGCAAGTATAAAGCATGGAAATTGAAGAGAGATGCATGTTTGTACTAACTTTTTTGAATAATAAGGTTGATGGGCATCTACTTTGGTGTCGATGGTGTGCATTATCTTATGGATGATTGCATGCATCAATATTATTAGCAATGACTACCCATAAAGTTAACATACATTAGCATTGGTGTTGATGATGCACATCAATCATAAAGGAGATGATGGGTGATGAAGTTGGTAAATATTGGTGTGGTCAGGTAATAGGGATTTAAAGAGTGTGACCGAAAAATAAATATCAATGAACCAAAGTCAAATAATAATGGCCACAAGGTTTTAGTTAGGTGATGATAGTTGGATGTCATATTAGGCAATCATCATCAAACGATAGTGGTCAGACAATCACAGTTTGGTGATAATGGTTAAGACACAACAATTGTGTGCGGATAATTGAGAGATCATAGTCAAGCAACAATAGTTGGAAGATTAAGAAACTATAGTTGGGAGATAGTGGTGGGGCAATTCTAATTGGGCGATGGTTGCTTGTAGACTATAGTCAAGTGATAATTATTTGGCAATTTTAACACGATGGCGGTTCATAGACCATAGTAAGGTACGTGGTCTAGAAACTTAACTAGGAAATTATGATTTGGAGATCTTATTCATATGATGGTGCTATAAAGGTGATGACCGATTTATAGTGGCATTTTCTTAATTGCTTTTAAAATATCAAAACACTCCTTTGGATGGCCGAGAGATATCTTCCTTTGATCATATAATACCATTTTTTAATGTTTGAGTGCCTTAATGATGTTAGAGTAAAACAATCTTAGGCTCCTTAGAATCTTCAATCTAAACACTTGATTTAATTATATTCATGCATAATTCATAGTTCATTTTATCATTAAATTAATGCGCTAAAGTATTTAGCTCGATTTGTGCTTATCCAAACATGATCATCTCATTAAAATTTAAGTTTGCCTTAAGTTTTATTCTAAAAATATTTAAATTGAATATGATCTCAAAATTCAGTCCTCATAAAATTAAATTTGTTTAAGCTATATATTAAATATTATCAAAAGGCACTGAAATTGAGTTTGAGAATCCTAAGTTTCGTGCTTAACCGGTCAAGACACTTCCATGGATTTTAAAATAGATCCTTGTAGAAGCTCCGGTAACCAATTTGCGGTCGACAAGCGCGTTTGAGAACCGAGCACGCGAGAAAATGGAAGTATTACCTCAGCAATTAAAAAGTAAACAAAATTTAACGTGAAAAAACGTGTAAAATAAGATAAATATTATATTAACAATCCTGCTTAAATTTTTATTTAAAAAATTTTAATTTTTTTAATTTATTTTAAATAAATATAAACAGTCCACTTTTATTCTAAATTCATCTTGTTGCGTGTAGGAACATTCGTGGTGAAAGAGAGAATGTGTTTTACGTCTTAATTTTGTACAAATATTCAGCTTAGAACAGATAAAATAACGTGCATCAATCATATAAGTGTTGATATCCGTCAATATTGTTTACAATGTTGTCAACTGATGCTGTGTAGTCGAATGCTGATAAAGACAATATAGTTGGCTGATGATCTACTGATGACAGTCGGATAGTGAAACTATTATAGTAGTCAAACAACTGTTTAGTGAAACTAGTTGAGCAGCCGAACGACGATCTGAAAGTGGTGGTCAAGAGGTGGATCAATGATAGTGATTGGGCGATGGCTCGGTGAAGATGATCAAAAATAACAACATGATCACGATTCGACGATGATGGCTGAACAATCAAGTGATGATGGTTATGCAAAAAATCGATGATATTGGTCGGATGACCGACTCAACAAAGATTGTTGGGCTTCAACCGTCATCCCATAATAATAGTCGGGTTGTTGATCGATGACGGTAGTCAAATGACGATAGTCAAATGACATTACGATGACGGTGGTCCGGTGACGCTCCGATGATATTGGTCAAACAGTAAGTCAACATTGATCTAGCAAAGGTAGTCGAGCGATGAACCAATTAGGCGATAGTTTCCAGAAAATGTGAATGATGTGATGACGGTGCAAGACAACAATCCGACGACGGTGGCTGGGAGGTGGATTGATGATGATTGATAATCCGGTGATATTAGTGAATAGATCAATATGATCTGAAAATTGGTTTGTAGTAGATGATAATGCGGTGAATGATGGTCGACAAAGGTGATCGAAATACTGTGATGATGATGATAGGTCAATGGTCCAACGATGTTGGGTGGCGATGACTGTATGACGGTCAAGTGATGGTTTTTGGGCAACAATTTGGTGGTGACGGTTGGCGGTGATGGTCGAGTGACGGTTTAGTGATAACAAATATAGGCTGTTCAACGATAGTGGTGGTGATAGCGATGATGGCGATGATCAGTGACATCTCGGAAGCAATTAACAAGCGACTAACGGTGACCATGCAGCGGTCTTGTGGCAATGGCCATTAAGGGTGCAACTTAGTCAAGCTGACTCGTGAGTCGGCTCAAGCTCGACTCGATTACAAGCTCGTTACATGAGCTTATCGAGCATCGGGCTCAAGCTCGAGCTCACGAGACGCTCGATTGCTTTTCACGAGCTCGAGTTCGAGTAATTGATGGCTCGGCTCATGGGCTCGTTGAGCCGTTCGAACTCTGTACGCAAGCGGGGATATTCCACGAGGGAGATATTCACGAGCTCGAGTTAAAGGCTTTGCCCTAACCCTAAGTCTAACACAAACACTCTGCACTCCGTAGTCAACAACATTCCTCACGACTCACAGTCTCGCGTCTCCCCTTTCTCACCTCTCTAAACTCTCTCACATCTCGCCTCCCTCACATCGAGCATCTCGAGCGCCTTCGCCTTTCTAGCATCTCCTTCTTGGCTTCAAATCCTCGATCACTTTAGAGGTGAAAGTAATCTTTCTGGTTCACTGTCCTCTTAGTAGATAGCAAATCGACTTGATCTCAGTTGGTCAGTGAGTAAAGATGATACACAATAAAGTTTGGACTATATTTTTATTTTTCCTTTGAATCTCTTTATTTTAGGGTTATGTTGTCTAGCGTGAAGCGTAAAGAATATTTATTTTTGGTGATATGTGAAGTTAGAAATTGATTCACTTCAATGTTTTGATATTTCTTACTTTTCCATCTGCTCATCTTTGCTATTTTGATTTTAGGATGATTCTGATAATTTTATGTTGGTTCGATGTCTATATTATGTTGTATATGGATTACAGAACAGTGGATATTGGAGTGGTTCTGTGATTTTGTTTGCTTTTCTTTTATATATATATATTCATTTCCTTACAAAGTATACAAAACATTAGAGTGGTTCAGTGATTTCCGTTTCTATTCTTAGGCTGCTCTTCTTTTATATATGTTATAGTGGCTCTTTGATTGGTGATAATGAATTGATTTTGCATTGACTTCTCTGTTGCAGTGAATTACAATGATCTTTTGATATTTATCATTTAATAGACAGCAGAGTGTTGGGTTTCATTGTTGCAAGTATACAATGAGCAATTTGGTAATTATAAATTATATAAAATTTAATAAATTAGTTATTTTCTTCATTCTATAATGAACAATCATTTATCATTTTTTTATTTTAGATTAAAAATAGCAATACCATCACTTATAGATGAAGAGTCGTTGGATGTAAACAGTGATAACCCAATTGTTGAAGTCCAAATGGGTATTGAGAAACATAATAACAATTTAGATGGTAATACTTATGAGGGGGAAATAATATTATTAATGATTTGGTTGATAAGGGTGATGATGATGTTGATCTTGAAAATCAAATTGAAAAAAAAATATGTGTTTGAGAGGAGTTTAAAGAAGTGGTTCTTCTTGATGGCTCGAGAAAAGAGGAATATTGTCATTGCAAGAAAAAGCATGTTATAGGCAACACTGGTACAACAACACAATTTAGAAGACACTTAGATTAATGTGCGGCTAGAATGCACACAGTAATGAAGAAAAAAATTTTACATTTCTAGCCAAAAGATTGTGATAGTTCATTGAAAATAAATCAGGAGGGATTTACTCCGACAACTTTTAAGTTTGATCAAATAAAAGTAATGGAGATGATTGCTCACTATATTTTGATTAATGAAAAACCCTTCTTAATTGTGGAGGAATTTGGATTTAATCTTATTTTGAAATTCATGACACCACATTTTTCAAAATTTTCAAGAACAACTACTCATGCTGATGTGATGCTAGTATATGAAAAAGAAATAAAAAGAGAATTGAAGAACACATTGAATAGTATAAATAGAGTGAATTTTACTACCGATATTTGGAAATCAAAGAATCAAAGGATATCTTATATGACAGTCACTGCATATTATGTGGACTCAAATTGAAAATTGCAAAGATAAGCTCTTAGCATTTTACATATACCACCTACGCATACAGCCTCTGGAATTGTTGACATATTATATAAGGCCCTAAGTGAGTGAGGTCTTGATAATAAAATATTTACCTTATAAGTTGATAATACATCAAACAATGATCAGACATTCAAGTTATTTAAAGATGACTTACGGATTAGAAAGAAATTATTCTTTGGGGGAAGATTATTTCATGTACGTTGTTGTGCACATATTATGAACTTAATGGTGAAGGATGTGGTTAAATGTATAGAATTTATTGTTGAGTAAATTGGCGAGGCTGTTAGTTTTATTAATGCTTCAAAAGGTAGACTAATGAAATTTACTGATGTTGTTTAACAGTTACAATTACCAACAAGAAAGCTTATTATGAATTATCCAACACGTTGGAATTCAACATATAATATGTTGGTTATTGCATTTCAACTAAAAGAAGCTTTCTTTTTATATAATGAAAGAGAGATTACATATCATAATTACCCTACAAAGGATGAATGAGATAAAACATAAAAGGTTTGTGATATTCTGGGTTTTTTTAATGAGGCTACTAATATTATTTCAAGCACTAAATAACCAACATCAAATCTATTTCTCTCACAAACTTGTACAATAAAGAAAGTATTGAATGATAGTGCACTATCTTTTGATGCCTTCATCAAGGATATGACTAGTAAAATGAAAGAAAAAATTGAAAAATATTTGGACGAATATAATCTTCTGATGGCATTTGGTGTTTTCATAGACCCAAGGATGAAATTTGTTGTTATTGAGTTTATACACTCTATGATCTATGAAGGAGATAACAACATTCGAAATATTGCATATGTCTGTAGTTTATTGTTTGAGTTATATGAAGAGTATGTTGAATGCTTTGAACCATAAGTTGAAGCTACAAGTGGCAGGATATTTAGAGGTGAAAGTAGCACAAGCAACAATAACAAGTCAACTCAAGATACTTTCACTAAAAAATATAGTGGTTGACGTGATTTTACCGCTTACGTATCAAAGAAATCAAGTTGAAGGCCTATCAAATCAGATCTGGATAACTATCTTGAAGATGGGTTATAGATATGTCTAGAAGATCGTAATTTTGATGTAATTGCTTGGTGGAAGAGCAACAATCTATAATATCGTATACCTTCAAGGATGATAGTTGATATTTTATCTATTCCAATTAACACAGTTACTTCTGAGTCGACCTTTAGTGCATGAGAGAGAGTTGTTAATACTTATCGTTCAAAACTTGGAGTGTAAACTATTCAACTCTTATATGTGGCTCTAATTGAGTTCGCTCTCATTATGACTTGAAAGGAAGAATCAAGCTATTTATTTATCACCTTATTATTTTTGAATTAATTTTATATTTATTTTAATGCTAACAATATTATACTACTATATATATTTATTAGGAAGAGGATGACGATAAAGAGATTGAGATATCCCTACAAATAACTTAGTTGCTTTATTAACTCATTGATGAACGAAGTAAAGTGTGTTATTATTTCCATCTTTTCTTAGTAGTTAGCATAAATTTTGTTAATATATTATGATTCGAGGTGATATATTTTATCTTTGACAATTATAGCAGATGCTTGATGAGGTTAATGAAGAAATGAGGATGGTTACTCTTCAACATGAAATAGACTTGAAAAACTTTATTAATTTAGTAGACTTTATATTTATTATTGATGACTTATGTAGTTCCATTTTCAAGTTTAAGCTCTTTATGATTTTCAATTTTTGTTTATTATATTATATTTTATTTTTCAATTGATAACTACTTTTAATATGCTCAAGCAAAGAAGAAAGCTACCCACCAATGACCAATCTTATGGATGTTGGTAGCTAGTTGTGATAGTTGCCCATCTTTTGGATGTGTGTTGGTAGTTATCTTTAAAGAAGTGCCAATTTTTGGAAATATTAGAAGGGGATTGATGATGATAGCTATGATACAAAAAGTTAGTTAATTAAATTATAACAATTGCTCATGATTTTAGATAGTTTCCCATGTATCCCTTGAATGTTAGTAGCTAATTTATGATAGTTGCCCATCTTTTGGATGTGTGTTGGTAGCTATCTAGTTATTTTCACTCTCTTGGTGCTCATTCAATCACATGAAATTTTTTGAGCTTGAATCAATGCTCTGTTAATACTTTGTTATTCTTTACTTGACTCTATTAAGCCTTTATTATCATTTGAATTATATGGTTTCTCACCATGTCTGATTGTTGATCCAGGCTTCATCTAGGTCTGGGTTATGATATTCTTTGTTATATGTTGTTGTTGTGGTTTTGTTCTTGGTGGTTCCTTATGTGTTGTGGGTTTGGTCTTGTGCTGGTTCTTTTTCATGCTTATGATCCATTTTGTTCTTTGTCCAAGGTTTGGCTGGAGTGCTGAGCTGATGTGCTATTTGGAGTGTGGTTGGATGTTGGATGTTTATTTCAGTTTTAGGATCTATTGTTGACATTTCTTTTGGTATTGGATGTTATTTTTTCCCCCTTGGGTTGGCTAGTTGTACTCTTATAAGAGATGATTTTTCTTCTCTTTTGGGTTAGCTTGGTGGGCACTATTAGGTGGTCATCATTTTCTCGTCTGGGTTGGTTTGGTGGTTGATGCTTGATGGTGGTTTTCTTTGATTGGGTTTGGGAAGTTTGAGTTTAGTTGTTTGGTGGTTGTTGACTCTTTTGTTGTTTTGTTGGAATTAATGTTGGCTTGGTTGTTGGTGGAGGACTTGCTTTATGGAACTTGGTATGTTGGGCACTTTGTTAGGTTTTGGATGATGCTTTGTCTCCTTTTGGTTTTAGCTTTGGCTGACTGCTTTCTTATCTGAGCTGAGTTTTTTCTTTCTACTGTGGGGTGGCCTCTGGATGGTACTTGTCTACTTGGTGGCTATTTGATGGGTTTCAGTGTTTGGGCTAGCTAGCCTTTTTGTTGTTTGATGGTTGTTAGCTTCTCTACCTAGGTGGACCTGATGGTTGTTGCTGGATGTTTGTTATTTTCTCAACATTGAGCTTTGATTGGTGGTTTTTTGGGAGGTGATTTTTTATGGTGTCTTGTCTCATCTTGGGTTATTTTATTAACTCTGATTCTTTTGCTTGTCCTTCGATCTTTTCATTATTGGTGATGGCTTTGCTGCTAATCATGCTATTTTATTAGTGTCTTAGGCTGTGAGTGGTCTATTTTTTAGATTTTGGTTTGTTAGGTGGCTATTGACTCTTTTACTATTTTGTTGGCATTAATGTTGGCTTGGCTATTGGTGGAGGACCTACTTTGTGAAACTTAGTTGGTTGGGCACTCTGTTGGGTTTTGGATGATGCTTTGCCCCCTTTTGATTTTAGCTTTGGTTAGCCTTCTTATCTAAGCTAAGTTTTTTCTTTCTATTGTGGAGTGGCCTCTAGATGGTACTTGCCTACTTGGTGGTTATTTGATGGGTTTTGGTGTCTGGGCTACCTGGTCTTTTTGTTGTTTGATGCCTGTTAGCTTCTCTACCTAGGTGAACCTGGTGACTATTATTGGTTGTTTGTTATTTCTCTGCATGGAGCTTTGATTGTTGATTTTTTGGGAAGTCATTATTTGTCGTGTCTTGCCTCATCTTAGGTTATTTTATTAACTCTGACTCTTTTGCTTGTCCTTTGGTCTTCTCCAATGTTGGTGATGGCTTTCCTGCTAATCATGTTGTTTCTATTAGTGTCTTGGGCTTATTGTGATTGGTCAGATTTTTGGATTTTGGTTTGTTGGGTGGATACTGGCTAGCTATTTCCTTTTCTGTTGGTGTAGGTCTTGGATGTTGGAACCCTGATGGCTATTTATCTTAGTTGTTTATTTTGAATGAGGTATGCTGGCTGTGATGATTATGATATTCCCCAATTTCTTCTCTTTGGCTGATAGCATTATATGTGATTGTAACCCTTTTTTTTATGAAGTTTGGATGTTCACATAGATTGTTGCTTCTTAAGATGATTTGATTGAGCCTGAGCTTGAGCCTTTCTCTTACTCTATCTATTATATTTATTCTTTATCTTTATTCTATTTATGATTATTTTCTCTTCAGTATTTTGCAGAAATTTTATTTAGGTGGTTGGATCACTATAGCTGGAGTGATATTTCCTCAGTCGGATTAAGTGTTGTTGCTGTGGCTTTTGCTTTTCTCAAAGAAATCAAGAGATGCTGCTGATTTTATTTTTATTTTTTGTTTGATGGTGGTTGAGCAATGGTTTGGTAAACTTTAGGATTCTTCAAGAGCTTAGGTCGCATCATGTGAAGAATAAGGATCTATTTATAAATTTTGTGAGTGGCATTTCTTATAAATATAAGCAAAATCAAATTCACTACATGTGAAAGCTTGGAATGATCTCCTTAATTATGAGATTTATATTAAATATTTGGATGCTCGAATGAATTCAGAATTAAGAGAACTTGAGCTCGTTAGATTCTTCTTATCGATATGCTCGATTTGATTATAAACATGCTATTTTCAGAAGTTATTTAGGGACTTAAATAATATCATAAAATTTTTAACTATATTTTAAATACTTGATGTGGGATCATCTGATCTCAAATTGTGGGACTTGTGGGTTGATTGAGATAATTAATTTGACTACATATTTGTCAAAAAAATAGAGTTCAAAAGACTAAAATTTTGTTTTCAAGTGACATCCAATCATTGATATATGGAAGATTTCAACCAAAATGAATTTTTTTATGACTTATCACATCTTAAGATAACTTAAAATTTTTAATACTAATTTTATCAAATTTTGAGAAAACAATTCTCTTCCATTTTATTCGTAAAAATGAGCTTAGATATTATGCGGCTCAATTTCAAGCAAAGGAGTACAAATTTTATTTTTTAAAAGTTTTATTCTTTTATCTATACAATTGAATAGAATATACTAGAAACTAAAGATTATTTAATGCTATATTTATTTAAATTTATAGGAATTTACATATATATCATACAATTTTTATGTAGTTATATATCTATATGGGCAAATCTAAGATGTGGCCCTCTCTCCCATCCCTCCCCCCCAAAAATTTAACATTATTTTAAAAAAAATTTAATTTATAAAATTTATATCCCTGAAATTTTAAAAATACTTTAAGAAGAACCAAATTTATAAAATCTTTTAAAAAATATTCAAAAATCTGTTGTTTTGATTATTAAATTTAATTTATATTTTCTTAAAAATAGAAATTTATTTTTCTGAACAGAAAAAAGATTTTATTTATTTGCTATATGTTAATTTCGAGAGATCTAACTTGAAGGGCTAATTAAGTATGAGTAATATATTGTAGAACAACTCTAATGGCTATTTTAAGTATGTTTACCGTTTATTTTTAAATATTAAAATTTTAATAGGGTCATAATCAGCAAAAAAATATTTTATTTTATTAAAATCTTGCTTCCGCTAAAAAATTTACAGCTTGCTTTTCACATTATTATAGTTTATATAATTTTTTTGTCTTACAGAAACCAGTTAGTTTATCGTAAAACTTTATTCAGCAGTAGACACAAGATGTTTGAAGAAGATTAGAAACTTCGAGCTCGGAAAAAACTCAAAGCGGATAAAACCACTGTAAAATCTTTCACTATGTATTTATTTCAGAGTACAAAATTTTTCCGATAAATGGATTACAAAATTGTATATGAGAAGGACTAACAATAAGAATCATCAGAACGCCGCTATGCGATGGTTAGTCGCGTTAAGTGCTGATTAGCGATGGTGAAACGGCCGGAGTCATCAACCGACGGTGATGATCGGCGGTGATGGCCGGCGATGGTTGGTGGAGGTGACCAATGGCGATCATGGCGGTGACAGCTGATGATGACCGATATAGCAATAATAATGACAACGGTCGATGGTGGTGGCCGACGGTGGTGGTTGGCGGCCGACGGCGGTGGTCGGCGACCGTCGAGTGGTGGCATGATTTTGCTTGGAGGATTTTCAAGCTTTGGAGCTCTCTCTTCTCTTTGCTCCTCATGTGAAAAAGAAACGAGTATTTATAGATTAGATGAGTGGCATTTACGTAAATCATGCAAAATCTCTCCATCGACGGTTTAAAATGATTCCTTTGATCATTTGATGTATTTTAAGTATTTGAATGCTCAAATGAAGTCTTATGAAATCTTGGGCTTGTTAGATCCACGTACTCGATTTGATTATAAACACTCCATGTTTAAGAGTCGATTGACAATAAGCGCTTGAGTGTTAGTCTTGATTCGTAATCGATTCTTTCGACATCAAGAATTCACTTGGTAGTAAATTTTTAGTGTCATATCAGTTGTCTCCATAATGTCATCCAAATATATATATGTCAAATACTTGAAAATAGTAAATTCTTCAATGAAATTTCAGTCCATTAACCATACATTTTGAGAGCAGTCTTAATGGAAGCACAAGATTATGATTCTGAAGTGTGGGTCGGAGGATGTATCGAGATGCACTGGTCTGATTTCGGGTTATGGACCCATCTCCCACTTATGCTTGAGGGCGAGCCTTCAAGCATGCCCATTGGTTCAGGCGTGGTAGTAGCACTCATGAGCTTCATGGGCGCTCTGCATGAGTGAGGATGACGGATAAGAGCGGTAGGTCCATCTGCGCCCTGAAAAACCGATGAGTTTTTTATCCTTTTTTTTTTTATGTTTTCACTCTTTTCACCCATTTTTTTTTTTTTTTATTTTTTACCTTTTAGCCTATAGGGGTTTATAAAACCCCCAGGGTCAAGTGAAGACACAAATCTCATATGCTTGTATGTTCCTCTTCTTCTTAAGAAGGTTATTCTTGATCAAGGCGTAGTTCATCATGAGGCTCGTTTTCCCTCGAAAGAGCGTTATTCTCGAGAACCGGGTTTGAGGTGATCAAGGCCCATTCATGTGAGGCTGATTTTTCCTCGAAGAAGCCGTCGCGCAGTTTCCGTGGTTCATCGAGGCTTTAGTTTTCTCTCAAAGAGGCATGTCTCGTCGGACCAGGTTGGCGATCAAGGTCCAGTTCTACTTCTTGTAGGAAATTGGATTTCTTAAAACTTCAATGGATGGTTCAACGGTTGATAGCGCCAAGATGGCGGGGAAGCGTTAGAACCATCATTGAACGACTCGAGAAAGTTTAGTAGGTAATTTGAGCATCAAGGAATAACTTCTCTTCTTTTTCATATGTATGTCTTTTATTCGATCGTGAAAAATTTTATCCCTGTCATGAGAGCAAAGTCGAAAGGATATGCCTAAGTATTCGGGTGAGTGAGTTGCTTCACAAAATTCTTAGATTTTATCATTTCTCTCTCTCTCTCTCTTTATTTATTTATTATGTATTTTTCGGTGATGGCTAGAAAAAACACATAGCGTGGTACTGACGATATACCATCCCTTCATCATCGAGATAAGTTCAATGGAGTTCCATAGAAAATTTCACTTCCCTAATGAGTTGGTGGCTATTGTTGTCAAAAAGTCTTATCGAGCCCGTTCACCTCGCCAGGATACTTTACTATTTCTTAGATGATTCTTCATTCGATTCCCTTTGGCTCGAGTTTATTGAGATCTTTAAAATATGTGGTGTAGCTTTGTCACAATTTTCATTTCGAGCTTTAGTGATCATCGTTGGTTTTATTTCTTTCTTTAGAATGGTGTTACTTTGAACATCATATACTTATTCAATGTGTAGATTCACATGTGATGCTTTCTTATTCTTATAAAGAATTAGATGGGGTACAATGGTGGAGACCTCCCGAGATGGGGAAGATTGAATGACCTTCCATTCATTGCTTATTGAAGAGAATGAGATCTTAGCAACTCTTAATATTCTTGATGTAGGAAGCTTACAACATGAGTTACATTATATTGGCAAATATATAGTTAAAGATAGAATATTCAAGGTTGACCTTTCCATCCAAGCAGGGAGATCTCATGCTCTTCCACTGAAGAGGTCAAGTAAAGGTGATGAAAGGTCTTGTTATATTCATAGGATTCTTTCAAGAAGCCCATTACGAAATCACGGTGGTAGCAATGTTTCTTCTTTAAAGAAGAAGAAGACATGTCTTAGTATATGTCAAATATCTGTGGAGAAGATGTTTAAGTTGGTGAGTTTAACTATTTCAACTCATAATGGGGAATTCATTCTCAAAACACATTCTGAAGAGGTGTTAAAGCACGTATGCATTGGACGTCAATGAGTAGATGAATTAGTACGTTGTCTTCTCTTCATCCTTCTTTTCTTATTTTCCTTTTTTCTTTGTGTAATATTTGTGATGGTTTTTTTGCAAGTAGCTCAAACATTAGGGTGATGGCTCATTTGGGTGTCCTCAGGAGTGGAATCTTGAATTCTTGAAGGTAAAATATCTAAGCGGTATGAGCGAAAGATGAGTGTTAAGGCTAAAGAAGTGGCGACTCGGAGAATCAGCGTGTAGAACGGGTTAGTGAACATGTCACTTTCTCTCCAGTGAGGAGGAGGCGCACTCATGATGAGCTGATTGAGGTGAGGGCGAGACTCTCCAGAAAGAGAAAATACTCAAGGCACTTACAGTAGAGAAGAAAGCTCTCGAACTGGAGAAGAAAGTATTACAAGATTGTCTTTCTGAGAAGGAGCTAATAATGTCAGAAGCAGAAGAAAATAAAATCTTCTTGAAAGCAGTGGAAGACTTTAAGAACTCCCTGGCTTATCGTGATACTATCGAAGACCATGTCCAGGAAGCTTGTAATCATATTCTTGATGTTGAAGTGAATGACTTGGAGCACCAATGTTTAGAGGAGGGCTTCATCCGAGGGTTCCTAAAAGAATCGGCTTAGTACATCGCAAAACTGGAGCTATTATTGAGAATCTATCTCCCAGCCAAGTATCTGAAGACCCTTCTCAAGATTCAAGAAATGAAGGAGTCGAGAGTGAGTTCAAGAGAGCATCTCCTAGTAGTGAGGAGGACGTTAATATCATGTAGTATCACTTGAGGATGTATTTTTTTTATCAATGTATTGTTATTATTTTGTATCAAAATTTTGATTCTTTCTTATATCATCATGTTAGTGCTGTCAAAATTTTGTTATTATTTTTAGGTGATATGCTCTTATTTTATTTTTACCTATTCGGAATGATTGGTCGGAATATTATTTGATAACGCAAACCTGTACGGATGAGGCCGTGGGAAATCCACCAAGGACCTTTTGGCCTATCCTAGGTATTAGTCAAAATATTATTTAACATCTTACCCATTATGGAAGAGAGGTCTGGGATGTCCACTAAGGACCTTTTGACCTATCCTGTGTAAAGTGTTACTTGATTTCTTACCTATATGGAAGAGGTCCGATCAAGTCCCCATGGGATTGATCATGCGGCGAGATACAACGTGAGTTGCACATTTCTCAAGTGGGAGGATTAAATGAAGGGATTATTTATATGGGTTAGTTGCCCCATCATAGAATCAATGCTAAGCTTGAAATCTACGGAATAAGATGTTGAAGAATAGCTTGTAAAGGTGAGGACTCCTCATAGCGGTGGGGAGGATGATTTATCTTTAAGGTAAAATTTGTCTTGCATTAAGCATCATAATTCTGCACATATAACATGACGAGTGGAGTTAACAGGACGAGAACGTGCCAAGCTATCAGCAATAATTGATGGATTAACAGTCGGTTGAGCTGCACGTGATGGATGAATAGAACTAGCAGTGTCAAGGAGATCAACATCACGGTCTGGAAGTGGAGGAACTTCAGTGTCAAGGAGATTAGCATTTTGACCTCCCACGCTAACGATTCTTGGGGAGATGTGTTTCTTGTGATAGTACTAGTGTTCCTCGTAAAGTCGATCATATCATTTTGAGACTCTTCCATTCTGCACAATCTTAAAGAGATTTACATTGCGTCTTCTCACGAGTCACGCTATCGAAGTGAAGCTTGGCTTGGGTTCAGTTGGTTAGTGATGAGTGATGGGTGTGAGGCTCCGTTATTCAGATTGCCTATTGGCCATGATCGGTGTTCATAAAATGATTGAGGGGTTGCTTCCCGCAGGTCAAACTGTTGCATGCTAGAAAACCAGTTGCTGTAGAGTAAAAGTTTACACCTTTGCTTTGTTGTAGAGTCCAAAGACACACATAGATGTTTGAGAATTAATTGAAACTCGAGCTTTTACATGGAAAACCACAGGGGAAAAACCATGTCTTTAGCCCAATAAAAATCTTTCACTATGTATTTGTTTCAGAGTACAAAGTTTTTCCGATAAGGGGATTACAAAATTGTATATGATAAGTGCTAACAATAAATTAAACCGCTATATGGCGATGGTTAGGTCATAGCTTGTTGTATAACGATGATGAAACAATGAGTCATCAACCGACGGATAGCGTGATGGCCTGATAGTTGGCGGAGAGACCAATGACCGGTGGTGGCGATGATTAGCAATGGTGGTGGCGATGATACGATGGTGGTTAATGACAACGCGATCGATGGTGGGTGGCATGATGGTCGCGACGGTAGTCGGCGATCGTCAGTGGTAGACGATTTTGCTTGGAAGATTTTCAAGCTTTGAAGCTCTCTTTTGCTTGCTCCCTCATGTGAAGAATGAAATATTTATAGATTAGAGTGACATTTCGTATATACATGCAAAATCGAACCACTCCATGGACGACTCAAATGATTCTTTTGATCATTTGATGTATTTTAAGTATTTGAATGCTCAAATGAAGTTAGAATTATAAGATCTTAGGCTATGTTCGTGCGGCTCGATTTGTATTGATATGACAAAAATTCTACTAGTTGAAACGCAAATCTTGATGTCAAAAGCAAGTTGATCTTGATTGAAACTAGTCAAGCACTTAAATATCATTAGAAACTTTGTGATATCAATTAAATCTAAATATCTCTTAAACATGGAGTGTTTATAGTCAAATCGGTCTTGGACGACGGATCTAACAAGCCTAAGATCTCATAATTCTACTTCATTTAAGCATTTAAATACACAAAATACATCATATGATCAAATGAATCATTTTGAGCCGATGGAGAGGAGTGGTTATTTTGCGTGTATTTACAGACGCCCTATAAATAACATCATTCTTCATATAAGAGCGGCAAGAGAACTAAAGCGAAGATCATCCAAGCAATCGTTCCTCACTCGACGATTGTCATGCCAGGACGGCCGTGATATATCGTCGGTCTCATCGGTCTCCGTCGATGACCTTCATTAGTTAGTGACCCCATTTCTATTACTATATGGTTATTGTTGCTTTTGGGATTCCCATTGTTTTCTCATGTATAATTTTGTAATCCCTCGGAAATTTTGTACTAAACAAATACGTGTGAAAGATTCTTCTTGAGCTGATTTTTCCACTTTTGATTTTTAAAATTTAAGTTTTCTTTCACTCTTTAAATACGTGTATTTGGATTTTATATAAGGCAAGAAACTTTCACTCACAACCGATTTTCAACGCGTACTATAAACAAGTTTAAGAGTCGATTGATAATAAGTCTTGATCGGGTTAGTCTTGATTGATCAGTTACTTTCGACATCAAGATTCGTGCTTCGACTAGTAGAATTTTTAGTGTCATATCAATTTTAAAATAAAAAAAATATATGAAATTATCAAAATTTAATTTACCATCGATTTAGATGAAAATTGAATTATAGAGAATATCTTATGAATTAAGAACAAAGTTATATTTGTGTCCCATTTAAAAAAAGTATTTTGGCTCCATTATTGCATATATAACATCTATATATATTAGAAAAAAATATTTTTTAGAGAGTAATTCTCTCTTGTTAAAGAAAAATGATTTACATATATATCACATAATTATTATGTATTGATATATTTAATCTTTAAAATTTGGTATTTATAAATATAGTATTTTTAAAAAATTAATAATGATAATATTTTTGATATAATATTTAAAAATTTAAATGATAAATAAATACTAATATTTAGTTATTACATATATAAATATATAAGAATTATGTGATATATAAATATCATAAAAATAAAAGAAGAAATTTATTTTTCAATCTTTTTTAACCTTTCAATCCTCCGTTAATCCTTTTTCAAAAGCGCCGTTTTAAAAAAAACGAAACGTCAAATGGCTTCTTCTTCATTGAAAACGTCTGATGACTATTCATATCTATTAATTAATTAGCTGTTAAATTATAATAAATAATTAACACTAAACTAACAATTATATTACATAAGAGCTTCAGGACATTCGCTCTGAAAGATTAATCTAAATAGTTTTGCGTGTCAGAATATTCACAAAGCACAATAATAAAATAAAAATCTTTAAATCTTAATTTTAAATAAAATTCAGCAAATATATATATATATATATATATATATATATATATATATATATATATATATATATATATATATATATATATAATAATAATAATAGATAATAAAAGAAAGTATAACAAACATATATGAAAAAATCTCAAGAAAAGAAAAAAAAAATCACTAGGCATCTTTCAATTCAAATAATACTGTACTTTGACTTTACAAAATTCTACTCTTATCCTAAAATGGAGAAGATGAGACTATAAAATTATAATTGTATGAAAGTTAGATAAAAATAATCTTTGAATAATATTATAACTCAGTATAGTGGACGTCAAGCTGTAACGACTACTAGAAGTGTTCAATGATGGTCGTTAAAAGTGGATGATAGATATTGATGGTGATGATTTTAAGCTTTCAAGGTTAGCTCTCAGCTAATAGCTTGACTCTCTTCAGACCTCCTTTTACTCTCCTCCTTCATGATAAGAATGCAGTCTTATTTATAGAATTTTAAGAGAGTCATTTTGATAACTTTATTAAAAATTTCAAAACAGTCAATCGGATGGTATGATCATAAATGATTTTTATGAAGATTTTAGTGTCTTAACGACTTCTGATTTGAGTGATCTTGTGCTCATTGGATTTCTATTATCAAGCCACTTAATTGATTATAAGTCATCAAATTTAAAGATAGTTTTACCATTCAATTAATATTTATAATTTTTAAAATATAATTCTAAAGTTTGATCTGACCTCATTTAGACTCGAATTGACTCATTCTTAATATTAATGAACTTATCTCATTGAGACGTTTAATTTAACTATAAATTTGTTAAAATCAGAATTTAAGTTATTTCTAATTTAATTTTGTAAAATTAAATATATGTATTTCCTCGAGATTCATGATTTATTTCATAAATTTTAATATGATATATCATTTTACATTTTATTTTGCATGTTAAAACTTGTTTCAAATATATATATATATATTTAAATTATTCGTGCTCATAATTTTAAATCTTCATTGGTGTAAAAAGTACAAAAGAATTTTAAAAGTTATAAAGTTTTTAGTCATTTAAAAATAAGAAAATTTAAGTTTGAAGCATCGAAAAAAATCTTGTTAAGAAGATCTAGATAGTTGATTAATAATTGGATTTCTCTAAGTTAAGCATAGATAATACCATTGTTAAGAAGAGTTAGACAGTTGATTAATAATTGGATTTCTCTTAGTTAAGCACGTATCATATCCATAAAAAATGTACTGTGCAATTCTAATGGCCTTATTAAGCTACATATTTGACCTCACCCAAACCTAACCTTAAAATGGCATGCTTACCTCGACCTATTAGGTCAATTCTAGTAAAATCATACCACCTAAGCTATCTATTTAGTTAACATAGTCTAATCCCATGAAACTAGATCTAAGCATACTTAATGCTCTGTGACTTGACTTAATCTACCTTGAGCCCTAGGAGACTCACCTTGACCCTAATGAGTTAATTTTATTTCCTTCTAGACCTCAAGCCAACCTTTAGTAAACCAAGCTTAAGTTAAACTTTATTAAAACTAACCTAGTAGACTAATTCACTTGATCTAGTGCAGCCTAAGAAAATTGACAATTGACTCAGGTCTACTTAATATATTATATATGACCTTATTTTATGATCCTATTTATTTAATTGTTAGGTCCATGTTCACTTGCCCATGCCAAGCCTAGCCAACATCTAGGTGTAACTCCTTTAAAACCAAATTCTTATGTATCTTACCTCTTTCTTATTTTATGCCATATAGCTCCATAACCTTTCCCTAGCCCTTGACCCTAAATTCCATGTATGTTTGAACATTCGTTTGGTTTGAAAAAGTAAAATTTGGTCATTTCAAATCACCAGGAAAGGTTCGTGTATTTGGAATTTGCCCAAATTGGACATTCAAATACAGCGATGTAAAGTGATCTGGTGAGATGGTGTGCCGCTTCTGGTGCCTCAGCCTGTCGCCGTGCCACCAGCCTCCTTGCCTGCCGCTGGCCGCTGCCGCCGCATGGCGTAGGCCACCACCCACCTGGTAGCTGCGCCATGCCATGCCATATCACCACCATGATCGATCACCATATGTAGCCGGTCATACCACCGCGTAGGCGTCCACCTTCAACATTCGTTTTGTCAATACAAAAAAATCATAGTAATGAATTTGTAAAACTCTCAACCAACTATAAAATAATCCTTTTATTTGGTTTTTACATTCATTCTTTTTTAAATTCACTGAGAATCAAACAACCTAGTGTTCAAGTGGTCATCTTTCCCTCTTGTACTAATAAGAGGAGAGAGGCATTAATAATATTCCATCCTAGAGTTATAATCCTGAGTAAAGCTAAGTGTCATAGAGCAAGCACGAAATAAGAAGAAGCAGCTTAAAGAATCATTGGCCTTAGTCACACAGAAGAGCATTTTCCACTCCATAAAACAACAGCTTTTATAGTGTTTAGTTTACAATTCAACCATTTTGAAAATCATATTGTCAAAAAAGCCTTTTTAAGGCTGTCAACTTTATTTCCAAAGTATCGAACTTAGCACGATGATCTTCTATGAATTTTTAATGCACTTTATATCAATACCATGTTGAGTTATACTTAAATTATATAACCTTAAAGACTTCCTTAACAGAACCTTTGCTAATTTAATCAGTCAAACAAAACTAACTATATTTATAAAATCATATTCTGTTTGATCAAATCAATTACATATTATTTTATATTGAAGTTACTCTTTTTATTAATTCTTAGCTTTAAAAAAAATAATTAACAGCAACTTATATATTAGCTCTCAGATTTCAGCAGGTTACCGGAACCTGTACAATGGAATTCGCTGAAATCCTACTTTAACTACATATTATGACAGTCCTAACAAACCATCAAACTGAAGCTCTGTACAGCTCTTCCACCCATCTCCAACCTGTTTTCTTGCTTTAGAATTCGTCCCGATTAACTTACCTGACAAGCTGTAAGAATCGCTGTTGTGCTCTTAAGAAAAATCACAGAACACAGCATAATAACGGCTTGATGCAGCTATTCAGAACCTTTTAAACATCTGAACTTGCTTTCTCACATTTTATAATAAGTCCTATTTTGATTTCAAATTCCTGCTTACTAAAAATTGGGAACTACCGTTATTCTCTGAAGGTTCAAACAGCAAAATGTAGAGCAGTCGTTTGTCATTCCTTGGAAAATCTGTGTGGTGAATCATAATGGAATAATATTAGGGTGGTCAGCTCAAAAACAGCCAACCCATTGCAAATCCTACTTCTGTACACCCCACGTAACAAGCTTTAAAAATCTGTTTTTCAAGGTTTCATTTCTTTAATTTTTTTGGTGTAGTTTTTAAGTTCCTGTATATGTTTAATTCTATTTGTATAAGATTTCAACATCTGGTTCTACAAAGTTTTAAAAATCTTTATTTTGTAAAATCCATTTTGATGTTCTTAAGATCTTTTTTTATATTTGATAGAATCCATTATACTATTTCAAGTGACAAAATCTCTTTAGAAGTGTTGCCTGCTAGAAAATTAGTTGCGGTAGAATAAAACTTTACGCCTTAGCCTTATTGAGAAATCCAACACACACACAGATATTTGAAGAGAGGATAAGAAACTCGAGGATTTTAAAAGAAAAAAAGAGGGAAAAAAAAACTGAGCTGCTTAAAAAAATATTTCACTATATATACTTTGGAGTATAGAGTTTAAGTTTTCCCAACAGTGGGATTACAAAGTTGTATGTGAAAGCCGAAATCAGAATCAATAATATGCCGCGATGGTAGTTGGGTTGTAACGATTGTTAGTTACGATAGTGAATGACGGCTGTCGGTGATGATTTGGCATTGTCAGTGGTGGCGAAAGCGGTGGGTACCGATGGTGGCGGCCGATGTTAGTGGCGAGAGACTATGGTGGCGATGGCACGGCGGTGGTGTGGCCAGCGGTGGCTGCCAGCGATGGTGATCGGTGGCGATGGTCGGTGGCCGTCGGCCCGGTAATTATGTTTGAAGGTTCTTGAGCTCTCTCTCTTTAGCGCCTCCTCATTGTGAAGAATAAGGCTATTTATAGATTAGAGGAGACATTTTGTAAATACACAAAATCCAAACCACTCCATCGGACGGCTCAAAATGATCCCTTGATCATCGATGTATTTTAAGTATTTGAATGCTCAAATGAAGCGAATTAGAGATCTTATGCTTGTTAGATCCGCTCGTCAAGACGCGTTTGATTTGACTAAACACCCCATATTTAAGAATCGATTAATAATAAGCACTTGATCGGGTTTCTTCAGTCAGTTGCTTTTGACATCAAGATTCGTACTTCGACTAATAAAATTTTTAGTGTCATATCAGTTGCCCCCTATTTTTGGATGACATTATTTCTATCATCCAAAAATATATGCTAAATTATTAAAAATAACAACTTCTTTAATGAAATTTGCAGATTCATTAACCTTTGTGTCATATATAGTTTGAGAGAATAGATATTCATGGGTGCACAAGACTATGATCGAGCGGGTCTGCAACGCAGGTGCGTCGGGTGCATGCGAAAGGCATGGCAGACCCATGGTCTTAACTGGCTGGTTGCCGCGCATGGCGTCATCGCGCATCGGTGAGCGAAAATTTCAAATTTTTTTAATTAAAAGGCTTGCAAACGCTAGCCATAATGATGAGATGTGTTTTTTTTTTTTAAAATTAAATGGCTGACAAATGCTAGCCATAATGAGAAGATATATTTTTTTTAATTAAATGGTTGGGAAACGCTATAATGAAGATATTTTTTTAATTAAATGACTCGTAAATGCTAGCCATAATGAGGAGAGATGATTTTTTTAATTAAATGACTGACAAACGCTAGCCATAATGTGGAGAGGGAAGTTTTTTTAATTAAATGGTTGACAAATGCTAATAATAATGGGGAGTTATTTTATAATTAAATAGCAAGCGCAATATAATGAGAAGAGAGTTTTTTTAAAATTAAATGAGCAAATGCTAGCCATAATGAGGAGATGAGGTTTTTTTTTAGTTTTTTTTAATTAAATGGTTGGCAAACATCACCATAATGAGAAGAGTTTTTTTAAATTTATTCCCTTTTGCCTCTATAGTAGATCTACAAAACCCCAGTAGGTCAAGTAGAAGACACTTTCTCCAATATGCTCTAGTGTTCTTCTACGCTGGATGAGAAATTATTTAGCAGTTCGTTGCGATAAAATATTTTTTTCTTTTGTCATGGCTCACCTTCTTCCGAAAGGAAGGTCATTTATTTTGTTGATCAAGACACATAGTTCATACGGTGAGGCTTCAATTTTCCCTCAAGAGAGGCTTCATCCTCGTCGGACCGAGTTGAGGCGATGAAGACCGTAGTTCATCTGTGAGGCTTGATTTTCCCTCGAAAGAGGTGTTAACGTCCTCGTTATCGGGTTGAGGCGGTGAAACCCGTAGTTTATAAGGCAATTCTCGGTTTCTCTCGAAAGAGGCATCAACCGTCCTCATGGACATACCGGGGTTTAGGAGATCAAGGCCCGTAGTTCATACGGTGAGACTCCAGTTTTCTCTCGAGAGAGATGTTAACTATCCTCATCAGACCGACTGGGTTTGAAGGCGATCAAGGCCCATAGTTCATATGATAAAGCTCCGCTTTTCCTCAAAGAGGCATCAATTGTCCTCTCGGACCAACCAGTTGAGGCAAGGCGTAATTGTGCGATGAGGCTCGATTTTCCCTCGAAGAGGCGTCTATCCTCGTTGGATCATTAGGCGATCAAGGCCCATAGTTCTTACGACGCTTCGATTTTCCCTCGAGAGAAGCATCAACCTTGTTAGGGTTTGAAGGCGATCAATGCCCATAGTTCATACGATAAAGCTCCGATTCTCCCTCGAGAGAGGTGTTAATTGTTCTCGTCGGACCGAGCGGGTTTAGAGGCTATCAAGGCCCGTAGTTCATACAACGAGGCTCCGATTTTCCTTTGAAAGAGGCGTCAATTGTCCATGTTAGACCGACCAGGTTTGGAGGCAATCAAGGCTTGTAGTTCATACGATGAGGCTCTAGTTTTCTCTCGAGAGGCATCAATCTCGTTGGGTGGGTTTGGAGATCAAGTCTCATATTTTATAGAAAATTAATTTTCTTGAAACTCCAATAGTTGATAACTGCCAAAGTGGTGGGTAAGTATTGATTAGGAACAATTCCTCATAAAACTCAAAAATTCTAGTAGATAATTTCAGAGTGTCATTCATCATGATGTGACTTAATGCCATTGACTTGTATGGAAAGGGTAGAATCAATCCGTGAAGATTTTTGACCCATCATAGTTTGTTTGTCAAAGTGTTACTTGATGACATTAACATATATGGAAGAGGTGAATCAAATTCGCTGGGGATTTTTGACCCATCTGAGGTTGTTTGCCAAAGTATTACTTGATGACGTTAACCTGTATGGAAGAGGTCAAATCGAATCCGCCAAGGATTTTTGACCCATCTGAGGTTGTTTGTCAAAGTATTACTTGAAGTTAACCTGTATGGTAGAGGTCAAATCGAATCCTCAAGGATTTTGACTATCCAAGGTTGTTTGTCAAAGTACTTGATGGCGGTAACTGTATGGAAGAGGTTGAATCGAATCCTCGGAGGATTTTGACCCATCTCGAGGTTGTTTGTCAAAGTGTTACTTGATGAACCTTAACGTATACTCAATCTGCCAAGGATTTTTTACCCATTCGAGGTTGTTTGTAAAGCATTACTTGATGAAATTAACCTGTATGGAAGAGGTTGAATCGAATCCATTGAGGATTTTTGACCCATCCGAGGTTATTTTTGAAAGTGTTACTTGATGACGTTAACCTGTATGAAAGAGGTTGAATCGAATCTGCTGAGGATTTTTGACCCATCCGAGGTTATTTGTCAAAGTGTTACTTGATGACATTAACTTATTTGGAAGATGTCGAATCAAACCTGTTGGGGATTTTTAACCCATCTAAGGTTATTTGCCAAAGTATTACTTGATGACATTAACACAGTATGTAAGAGGTTGAATCAATCTTAATTTTGATATCGAGGTTGTTTGTCAAAGTGTTACTTGACAACGTCAACCTGCAAGGAAGAGATCGAATCAAATATGCTAAGAATTTTTGACTCATTTGAGGTTATTTGTCAAAGTGTTACTTGATGACTTTAATATGTATGTAAGAGGTCAAATGAATTCGCTAAGAATTTTTGACCCATCCAGGTTGTTTGTCAAAGTGTTACTTGATGACATTAACATGTATGGAAGAGAGGTCGAATCGTCATCAAAAAATTTTTTACCCATCCGGTGTTGTTTGTCAAAGTGTTGCTCGATGATGTTAACATGTAAGGAATAGGTACAAAGTTATGACATATCCGAGGTTGTTTATCGAGTGTTACCGATGACATTAACCTATGAAAGATGTTCGAATCGGCGAGGATTTTTTGACCCATCCGAGGTTGTGTCAAGTGTTACTTAATGACGTTAACATGTATAGAATAGGTCAAATCGAATCTGGATTTTTGACCCATCTGAGGTTGTTTATCAAAGTATTACTTGATGGCAGTAACCTGTATGAAAAAGGTTAAATCGAATCCGTTGAGAATTTTTGATCCATTCAAGGTTGTTTATCAAATTGTTACTTGATGAAGTTAACCTGTATAGAAGAGGTCAAATCGAATCCGATAAGGATTTTTGACCTATCTGAGGTTGTTTGTCAGAGTTTTACTCAGTGACATTTAACTTATGTGAAAGAAGTCAATAGTTTTAACTCTCATCCGAGGTTATTTTATCAAAGTATGACATTAAACTGTGTGGAAGAGGTTAAACATTTTGACTCTTCCAGGATTATCTGTCAGAGTATTACTTGGTGACGTTAACCTGTGTGGAGTAGGTACAAAGTTATGACCTATCAGAGGTTGTTTGTCAGAGTGTTACTCGATGACGTTAACTATGTGGAGTAGGTATAAAGCTATGACCTATTCGAGGTAGTTCGTTAGAGTGTTACTTAGTGACATTTAACCTGTGTGGAGGAGGTCAAATAAAAAATATCCATTGTAGCCAAAGTTTCTCCTTGATTTTTGCCTTTTTCATGAATATTACTGACTTGCTTGTCTAACTGATAATCAATTAGATGTCCAAAATATTGATTTGGATGATCTTTTGAGATTAAGAGTTGTCCCCCAGTTTCTAACAAAATCTAATAGATCGAAGTTTGATGAATCTTTATTCTTCTTATGTGTTCCTTGAGAGTAAGATTTTCTTCACCATATAGGTGGTGTTGTTCTGAACATAAAGTCAGATTATCAACCATTATGAAGATACAAAGAGAATTTTTCTCACAGATGGTGCCAAACTATTGAGTGCCAAAACTGGTTGATTGGAATAAAACTTTATGTCTTAGCCTTGTTGAGTCCAAGCACACATAGATATTTGAAGAGAGAACAAGAAACTCCAGGATTTTTACATGAAAAATCCCAAAAAGAGGAAAACAATCATGGGGCCTAGCCCAGTAAACATGTTCCACTATATATCTACTTTGGAGTATAAAGTTTAAGTCTTCCTGGCAACGGGATTACAAAGTTGTATGTGAGAAAGCCAAACAACATAAATCAAATCGTGTAATTACCATGCAGTGTAGTTGAGGTAATTGTTGACATGATGATAGTAAATAGACGGTGGTGATTATTTGATGATTGTCGGGTGGCGGTAAGATGGTGGTGATGGCGGTGGCGGTGAACAATAGTGCGGCGATGGCGATGGAGCGGATGGGGACAGCGGTGGTGACCAGCACGGTGGTCGGTAGTGATGGTGCTCAGCACGATGATGATGTATTGGAGTAGTGGCCGAGGCGATGGCGACAGTGGTGGTGACCATCGGATTGCGATTATGCTTGGAGGTTCTTCAAGCTTTAGAGCTCTCTTCTCTTTAGCTTAGCCTCCCCCCTGTGAAAAATGAGGGGCTATTTATAGATTAGAGGTATTTCTATAAATATATGTAAAATCCAAACCACTCTATTGGACGACTCAAAATGATTCCCTTGATCATCTGCTATATTTTAAGTATTTGAATGCTCAAATGAAGTCAGAATTTGGAGATCTTGAGCTTGTTAGATCCGGCTCATCAATACGTTTTATTTGACTATAAACACTTCATATTTAAGAGTCCATTGATAATAAGCTGATCAGGTTAGTCTTGACTTAGACGATTGTTTTCAACATCAAGATTAGGTTCTTTGACTAGTAGAATTTTAGTGTCATATCGAAGTTTTGTTAAACCTATTTTAAGAAAATGTTTTGAAGATTTGATAAAATTAGTTAATCTTTTTAGTTGAAATCTTATCACCAAGATTGCTGAATTTTAATTTGCTGAAATTTGCTTTACTAATATCAATGTATTCAAAGCATATTTTCATCCTATTTCAACTTTACAAAACCAAAAGGAACTCTTTTAAGTTCTAAATATCACTTTGTTTAACCATTGAAAGTAATTTAAGTATGTTAGGTGATCTAGTAATAATGTAAGATCACCATTTGACTCATTTGTGTCTTTGTAGCAAAGTTCGAGATCATATATTATTAAAATTAAATTTTTTGTCTTTCTTTACAAGAACTGTCAACTTAGACAACAATAATAAAAACAACAACAACAACAACAATAACAAGCCTTTATCCCACTAAGTGGGGTCGGCTAAATGAATCCTTCGTCTCCATTGTGTTCTATTATGTGTCAAATTTTGATTTAATTCAAGTATACTAAGGCCATTTTTTATACGTCTTAACCAAGTCTTTTTAGGTCTACCACTACCTTTCTTAACATAAGGCAAATCTAATGCATCTACTTAGAGAAGTTCATAACTCATAACTTAGGTTAGGATTATACTTATTATTGTAAGAACGTGCTTAGGTAATGATATATCTCTCTAAAATTTATAAATCAAGTACGAATCTTAAGTTAATGTATGTATACAATCAAATTAAACAACTCAATGAAATGGGTCCAATAACACTAGAATCAGGTCAAATCAAGTCTAAATGAGCTCAAATCAAGCACAAAAGCTACATATGATTCTAAAATTTTTATTCGATTTCATATACAATCATATAATACTTCGAAGACTTAAACCCTATACTTTCAGCGGATATATATATTGGAGCATATTTTATTTTTCCCCATGGTTTTATTTTTGATTTTTCATGCAAAAATTATGGAGGTTCTTATCCTCTTTTCAACTATCTGTGTGTGTGCTAGATTTTCATACAAGCTAAGGCATAAAGTTTTATTCTACTGCTATAAGTTTTCTGGCATGCAACAGTTTGACATCGTATATGGGAAACATTCCCTTTACATCTTCACAATGGTTGATAATCTGACTTTATATTCAGTGCAACACCATCTATATGGTGGAGAAAATCTTACTCTGGAGGAACACATAAGAAGAATGAAAATTCATCAAACTCTGATACATCAGCTTTTGTTAGAAATTGAGGGACAACTCTTAATCTCAAAAGATCGCCCAAATCAATACTTTGGATATCTAATTGATTATCAGTAATTTCAATATTGACAAAAAGAGAGAGAGAGAGAGAGAGATAGCTTTGCAAATTATGAGTCTTCAATCATACTCATGAAAAAGGCAAAGATCAAGGAGCAACTTTTGGTACAATCTCAAATGGATGTTTTGATTTGACCTCATTCACATAGGTTAATATTATCGAGTAATACGTTGATAAATAATCTGAGAAGAGTCAAAATGTTTATTTAATCTTCCAATAATAATCAATACTTTGACAAAATAATCTGGATAAGAGTTAAAACTATTGACTTCTTCCACACAGGTTAAATGTCACCAAATAACACTCTAATAAACAACCTCATATAGGTCAAAAATCCTTCATTGATTCCTCTCCTGGAAGGCATGCCTATGAGGAAGCCTATATGAGAAGCTAGTAGTGGACAAGGTCCTCACTAGAAAGACTCCAAGAGAGCAAGTAGTTGATAGGGTCTCCACTCATCAAGAGAGCTAGTAGTGGACAAGGTCCTCCCCCTAATGCTTCTACAACCCATCATCTTGTGCAAGATTTACTCAATAATCTTTAAACATTGGGATATCTGTGGACGGATGCTCACCCATGAAGACACTCTCTATTTTTCAAGTTTGGAATTACAATGGAGACTGAATTCGGGATGCACACTGCCTAACCAGGTCAGTTGGATACCCCTAGATCAGAGAGAACTGGAGCTTGTGATGGGGGTCAGCACCATTATATAGGTTAGTGGAGGCTACCAAAGAGAAGAAAGTGGAACCACACTGGAGCCTGAATTCGAGATGCGTGCCACCTAACCAGGTAGTTGGAAATCCCGAGATAGGGGAGAATTGGAGCTCAGGGTGATCATTATATAGGTTAAGAGAGAAGAAGAAAGAATGAAAACACAATTCAAGTTGCATGCCAACCGTTAGTGGAAATCTGGGTTGGGAGAGCTGAGCCTGTGGCACCATTATACAAGTCAATGGAGGCTATCAAAAGAAAGTAAGTACACTAAATCCGAATTGGGATGCACGCGTTGCATAACCAAGTGGTTGGAAATCCCAAGATCAGGGAGAACTGGAGCGTGTGAGGGGGATCTACATCGTTTTATAAGTTAGTGGAGGCTACAAAAGAAAGAAAAGTAAGGTGCTTTTCATTATTTCTCTTCAAATTCTTTAAGGAATTTTAAAATAAAATAAAATAAAAAACCCTCATTTTCTTTTAATATTTTAAATTAAAAAAAACTTCACATTCCTTAATAAAAAAATTGTCTCTTCATCTCTCTCTTTTCTCTCCATGTTTCTCTCTCACCCTCTTTCTGTCTCCTCTCTCTCTCTCTCTCTCTCTCTCTCTCACACACACACACACACACTCACTCACTCACGAAAAAAGAGAGAAAATTGGGGGGCCCACGACTGCCTCTCTTTCAAACCAAATGCCACTCATAAAAAAGAGAATTTATCAAAATAAGTTTTATGTATTTATAAAAATTATCACTTATTTATTTTATTTTTTTATTATATATATGATAATTATAAATCCTAATAAATTTTTGCTAAAGTGATTTTATTTAATATATTTTTGGATGAAATAAGTTTTATCATCCAAAAATAGCGAGGCAAATGATATATCTCTCTAAAATTTATAAATCAAGAATGAATCTTAAGTTAAAGCATGTATACAATCAAATTACAGGACTCAATGAATTGAGTCAAATAATACTAGAATCAGGTCAAATTGAGCACAAATGAGCTCAAATCAAGCCCAAAAACTATATATGAAAACTTTAAAATATTGACTGGATGATCAAATGACTTCTAAAATTTTACTTGCTTATAATAATACGGCTCGATGAGATGAGTCCAACGAGCCTAAGATCTCTCAAATCGAAGGTCATTTAAATGGTCAAATCATTAAAAAACTATCTATTATCAAAAGAATCGATACGAACCATCCGATGGAGTGTTTTGAGATTTTGGCTACAATGACTAAAATACCCCTTTTAGAATCCTATAAATAGGACCCCATTCTTGTCATGAAGGGGGGAGGAGCTAGAAGTGAACTTAGGAGAAAGTTGAGAGAGAGATAGAAGTTCAAAATTATCATCACCTGTTGTAGTCGATCATCTTTATTCGTGAGCCACCAACAATCATTACAACCCAACAACCGCTGCATAGTTATTATAACCTGATTATGGAATTTCCATTATCATGATTTCTTACATATAATCTTGTAATCCCACTGTCGGGAAGACTTAAATTCTGTACTCCAAAGCAGATATATAATGACATTTTTACTAGGCTAGGCCCTGTGATTTTTCCCCCTATTTCTAGGATTTTTTCACATAAAAATTTTGGAGGTTCTTATTCTCTTTTCAACTATCTGTGTGTGTTCTAGATTTCCATACAAGCTAAGACGTGAAGTTTTATTCTATCTCTATAAATTTTTTGACACACAACATGCAATACTTAACTCATGATCATGACTAATTTGAGGTGTAAACAATCAATAATTCTTTGGCTAGAAATGTTATAAATGTTTGTTCTTATTGTGTCAATATGTGGTGATCTTTTGGCAAGCAATGTTTTTAATGACGTATTGGGTTTTTCTTTCTCTTTTATCACCCAAACCCCAGTAAACCCCTCGCCCCGCTCTCTGATCCTATTTATTTATTTATTGAAGTGATGCCTAGATTTTTGGTATTTCCCATGTGTGTATGAAGTTGTTTATTTAAATAGATAGGGTGAATGTGTTCTACCTTCTCTTTGAGTTAAAAGCTCTTTTCATAGTGCTTATGCGTCATTTGTTTCTGATTACTTATAGCATATGATGGTGTGTGGACTTTGGCAATGACTTAGAAGAAAGATTCAGAGAGATAAATCTCCTCTTAGTTTTCTAGTAATTTGTAAGTACAATTTTTTTTTATGTTCCTAGTTTATGAGTTCTTAGGTTTGTACGAGTTCCTTATAAAGGATAAAAAAGGTGTTGCATCAACTAGCTATCTATTGAGGACTTTAAACGTAAGGGAGATGCTAAATGCAAGATTTGATATGGGGAAGTCTATCCATTCAAACAACACTTTGACATGGGCATAGACCTCCCTTTAAGAGAAGAGGCTATTAATGTGACATATAAAGATATTAGCAAGAGAGTAGATAAAATGAAACATCAAAGCCATCACAGCCAACAAATCTACCTTTTTTATGTAGAAGACTAATAGCCAAAAATGAACCAGGCATATTGGAAAATGAAACACCAGCAAAGCCATCCATCCAATGAAAGACATATCATCCACCAGCATGAGGAGCAACAATCAGAAATGAAAGACCAACAACAAAGCCACCACCAAAACAAAAGAAAAGCCAAAGAAAAATAACCACAAGAATTTCAGAACTAGCCACTAACATCCCATATCCGGGCTGTCAACAAAAGAGAGAAATCCAGCCAACAAGACCATCAAGCCAATCGACCAACAAAGGCATCGAGCCAACAAAGCCATCCAGCAAGCAACCTCCACCAAACTAACCAAATAAGTAGAGAAATACAAAGAAAAATAGCCACGATCCAACCACCAACATCCCTGCGCGATAACAAGAGAAATCTAGCCAACATGGCCATTAAACTAATCAGCCAACAAAGCCATCCAACTAACAAAACCATCCACCAAGCAACCTCCACCAAATCAACCAAAATAATAGAGAAAGCCAAAGATAAATAACTAATAGAATCGAACCGACCCACATCCCAGGCGTTAACAAAAGAGATAAACCCGCGAAAAAATCAAACCAGCCAACCAACAAAGTGATCATGTCAAAGTGACATTAATGGAGCTACCTTCATTAAATAAATGGTTGAAGGGTACCTATAAGTGATCATGGATTATTGAGTTTTTTTAGCAAATTACCACTTTCTCACATTTAGAATTTAATATTAGCTTATATAGTATGCTAAGCAACTGAAATCTTTTAATTAAAAAATAGAGTAATATTTGATCATATAGTAAGATCCCATTTACACATCATGATCAATTTAAATTCAATTATATTTAATTGTTTTATTGGTTCAATTGCTTCATTAGATTAACTAAAAATTATTATCGTATGGTACAATATCTATTATATTATATGAATGGTTAAAAATTTAATCAACCTAATTAAGATAATATAAATAATTAAGTAAAATGAGATGATCATGCTAATTGTTTAACATAATCACATTCATACAGTAAGAACATTTTTAATTTTGAAGTTATAACTAATGCAAATTGATCATGTTATAATTATTTTCAAAATAAGATATATTGTGTAGTTTGATGAATACAATATAATATGATGTAAGTATTAATTCTTATTAATTACTTCATTTGATTTCATCAATAAATATTTTATTTAATTTAGTTCTAAGTTGACCCTAAAAATTAGTATAATCCAAGTTTATAAAATATAAGCAAGATCATTTTTAAATATTTTTACATTTAATTACTTTTGCATCTATATATACAACAAAAAATAACATCATGGTGTTTATTTTTGGTTCATGTGTTTGTGTGTGTATATGTGAGGGGACACCATGCAGATCAAGGGATGTACTTATTGAGGTGATCAAGTACGACATTAAGGAATAGTGTACTATCTTGAGAGATAGAAGTCACTACCCTACAATGGACCTAATCACCTAATAAGGACCCCTAAGGCATGATGGGTCTTCGAATATACTAGAGATTTTTTCCTATTTTATATGGAAAAGTGAAGCAAGGTTTATTTAAACTATGTTTGTTAAGTTCCATATAAAGGCAAGCCTCCATAGTTAATTACATCTTAAGAAAAGTGAATCTCTTAAGAATACTCTCGATTAAAGTAGCGTTGTTGCCTCAAAGAATTGAAAGATATGACTTTCAACAAATTGGTTATATTTTAGAAAAATTAAGTGGGGTAGATCAAAGGGAGAGTTATTATGAAATCAAAGAAGATGAGTAGGGAGTGCTCATGATACTAGGAGACCTAAAGAGCACTCCAATCTATCCAATGGTTGGGCTTTATGTATTTGAAATTGAGGAGATTTATTTATTTGAGTTAAAATTTTATTAAAAATATAGGACTTATAATTCCACAATACAAGATTGTGGAAATTCCTAAGAGGTGAGGATTTATGCTTGTAGTCCACAAAGGAAAATAGCAATCTTAGATCCTAAATCTAGGGAGCATTGGCGAGGGCCAAAGCGATTTAAGGAAAGTGGATATATGGTTTACCTCACGAGAGAGTAAATCACCATTCTTGGACTTATTATGCATGGGTGGTGGTAGCTAACTCCTCCTATATTTTAAATCCATGTGATCAAGTCATATGCTTTATAAGATGGCTAGGCTATTATTTATTTAGAAGAGAAACTAAGTCCTTAAACTCACTCCCTAAGAGACTAGAGCATGAGAGTACGAATAATGACTTAAATTTGATGCAAATTTTTATCACATTTTATTTAATTTGAGACTCTTTATTTTGACACAAGCTTTGGGATTTTGTATGCCTAAATGTATAATAAGTTGATTATGGGCCAAATCAAAAGAGAAAGAGGTGTTCTTCCATCATAGGCTCTTAAAGGTTAAGCCCATTTTATTTGGCAAAGATGGATGCTCTCTCTTAACAAGAGTGAAACAAGATGGTTATGCATGATGTTCAACATACAATCATCCAGCTAAGGGGTTGCTAAATATTTTATTATCTTGATTTAATTCCTAAGCTTTTATATGAGGTTATGAGTTATTTTAGAGATTTTAGTTATGAGTTATTAGTGGGATAGAAAATTTATTTTTTATCCTAGGAGCCTAATCACATCCAAGCCACATAACAATCACCAATCATAAAAATACTATGGAAAGGCATGTGTTTTCTAATGCACAAGCTAAGCAAAACATCAAACAAGTTTATAAGGCTATCACAAAAGAATAAGAGGCCGATGCGGTCGGGTACTGCTATACAACTCGAAAAGAAATGTGGGTAGCCGAGCTCTACCCTTATACATCCCAGCATAATGAAAGAATAATTACAATTATAAAATGATAAGTGTTATGGAGATCTTCATTATTCATCCTCCATTCTTCACTCTTCATCTTTCATTTCTTCATTTTTATTTGCTCCATTTCTTTCTTTCTTTTGACTTTATTGGGGTGTTGATTGCTCCAAAGGCATCACATGGTATACAAGACTTGGTCTCATAACCAATGCTCATTCTAATCCCCCATAACACTTATCCTAATCCTAGTGCAAAGTTACATTAAAAGAAGAAAAGTAAATCTACTACACCAAAATAATGTTAGCTAAACACACCATACAAAGCGGTATATGAATAATTTAGACTTAGCATGGGTAACCAAACCTGTCCTAACTTTTGGAGAGGTATAAGCAACTTTACCGTAAAAGTATTTATATTTTTATTACAGTGACCACTTAGACACAACCCCTTGCATAAAATATGATTAGGCTAATATTGACCTAACATCCATACTACGTATATACACCCTAACATCCAGTCTAAAATAATACATCATAAAACCAAACATACACCAAACCATGCATCGTCCTAACATAATTCTAGAAATGGTGACTTAGTTTAATATGCATATGTTAAGGCTTGTGTGGTATGTCCTAACTAGGCTTTAAATTTATAATTTGTTAAGTGTGAGAGATTTAATTTATAAAGGGTTGATTTCTCTTTAAGTGAATTAATTGATTTGAAGATTTTACTTAGTATTTTATTTTCTTCCATATAGCCTACACTTAGCTACTAGGTGTTATAAAGAGAAAAAGAGAGGGAATCTCCCTTTTATCCCTACCTTAAGTCATTTCTAAGGTAAGTTAATTAGCTTAGTTCTCTTTAGTGAATGGCTTATTATGTGTTTTAATTAACCCTAAGTTTATGTTTACATTAAATATACTCATTCAATAAGAAAGGCATCTTAAGATTAATTAGAATGGATTTACTATCACATAACACACATTCATTTATTCCTTTCCATCATGTATATGAGTGAATCTTAAGCATACCTATACATGCAATTAGTATTTTTTGCATACTTGAATGATGAATGTAAAGAAGTGTATTTGGAATTTAAATATTTCATTTTTATTGATTGAATTATGAATGCATGCCTTATTACATAGAAAAGAGGGATTTTTCATGCATTAGCTAGATACACAATCACATGTATAAAAGTTTTAAGTGTGTACGTCACCATTATTTTCTACATAAGGTAAAGACCTACTTGCTACTTAAAGCCTCATGACCTCGAGATGTCCATACTAATATACCACTTTTTTTAGATACATGTAGATGTATAAGAAACTATAAGGATAGGAAAAACCCATGCAAAAGTTGTGTTTTATTTAATTGATTTATGATTCTTATTCATTGGTCACATCATACATACATATGTATAAGATTTTTAAATGAGTACGACATCATTATTTTCTGTATTAAGGGCATAAGGCACAAGACCTACTTAGAGCTACTTAAAGCCTCACAACCCCAGGGTGTCCAGACTAATATACTACTTTTCTCAGATATAAATGCATGTACAAAAGGAATCACATGAATAAGGAATCATGCAAGAAGTCATATTTGATTTGATTGTATGATTTACATATGTGATATAAAATTCTTCCTAAGTCTTAACATGGAGATGCATAGGAGTAGATTTAGGCAAATGTTGTGTTCTTTTCAAATGAGCTATACACTTGCAAATCCTATGTGAATCCATGTTAAGATAAGGAAAGAGAACTTCATATTGCACATCTTATATTATCATCACATGCAAACTTAAAGATACTTGTAATTAACATTACTTCATTTATAATAAGTTATTTACAAGTTTTTGAAAATAGCTTTTGATTTAGTAGTAATAATAGCAACACCTATTTTTAATTTAAATCAACACATGTAATTTGACATAAAAGAAAATATTTCATTTAATTAATTTTAAAAGAAATGAATGCATGAGTTCATATGGAAAGAAATATTTAGCATGATTAGAAAGAAATAAAGGAATGCAAGCACATAATTTCATTCATCTCAATTAATTCCTAAGGACAATCACATTAAATAAGGCTATTTAAAATAAACCAAAATTCTTTAAAGACATTTTTTTTTTACTTTGAGTTTGATTTAGAGGAATATGAAAGAGGTTTGCTAATCCTAACCCAATTCTCCATGTGTGAATTAATTTGGTTTAATGAAGAATATTTAAGTTAATTTTATGTTTTAATTAGGTTAAGGTATGAATTAAGTGAATTAAGTAATCCTTACCTATATCACCTTAAGTTAGTTAACTAATCAATAATAAGCCAATATGATATCTAACCATATGTAAAGTAAATTTGCAATTCTTTGGAAATGAAAGGGGACTAATGAATTATCTTATGATTAATAGTTAATTAAGCTTAATGGATCTCACTTACTTTTATGATTTTCTCACACATGTGAGCCAACCATAATTTTAGTATCTCTCACCTTGGGTTATTGGACACCCAAGGAGCTACACAAGATCAATTAAGGGTTACTTAGGTGTGGATGAATTAATTTTTTTTAATGTTAAATTGATTAGGCCTTTAATTAATTGATTAAACACTTTGGTTATGTCTTAATTTGAATGATAAAATTGACTTAGGGGAAAGGATCAAAGGCAATGCCCCAATCCTAATCCCTAAATCATTTTAAACATTCAATTGATTTCCTATATTGAAGATTAATCACTTAGT